>JASTWK010000181.1:0-323719 GCA_030770225.1 Temnothorax unifasciatus | reverse complement strand
AACAAGGGAATACAAGATATTTAAATACAAAGTTTACATGTGTATTTTTTAGTGGTCACAAAGAATTACAGAGATAACCGTACAAAATAAAAATATTTTATTAAATGTTTAATCTAACGAGAGAATACAAGGTATTTAAATACAAAGTTTATATATGTATTTTTCAATAGAATAAAAGATTTAATCACAAAGAATTACAGAGGTAACAGTACAAAATAAAAATATTTTATTAAAATACATAAATTTTTTTTGTAAAAAAACTTGGCGCTGCTAGACCTCGAAATTGTAAATAAATAAGGACAACAATAAATAAAAATAATTTAGAGAAGAATGCGACAGAAGTAACAAATGATTATCAGCGTGGTGTGTATGTGCGAGCGAGTGCATGTGTGTGACGATGGCGAATAATGCGGCTTGTAATTAAGTATGGGATAAGTTTATTTATTTATTTACAATTTCGAGGTCTAGCAGCGCCAAGTTTTTTTACAAAAAAAATTTATGTATTTTAATAAAATATTTATATTTGTACTGTTACCTCTGTAATTCTTTGTGATTAAATCTTTTATTCTATTGAAAAATACATATATAAACTTTGTATTTAAATACCTTGTATTCTCTCGTTAGATTAAACATTTTAATAAAATATTTTTATTTTGTACTGTTATCTCTGTAATTCTTTGTGACCACTAAAAAATACACATGTAAACTTTGTATTTAAATATCTTGTATTCCCTTGTTAATTTAAATAAAATTTTTTAATCTTATAAAATTGTTATCATACATTCTTTTTCTAATTGACACAATGTAAAAATTTTTCAAAGTAGTGCAACAATTATTTTTTAAGGCAATATATATGTTCTCTCTGTAATTGGCGCTGTAATTTACAAAGATATCATTTCTTTTTTGTAATTGTAATTAGGTTTTTTCGAGGTATAATACCACCACTTTTTTTTTCGAGGTAACAACATATACACTACTATGCGTGTACTTGGCGCTTTTTTTTACCTTTTTTTAAGAAAGGTAATTTTGTACGGATATCACGCCTTTTGTAGTATTACGTATTTATAAACAGTATGTACAGGGTAAAGCTATTTGAAGGTATAATACTACCACTTTGTTGTTTTTTTTTTTTAGGTAACAACATAATACATATATACTACTATGCGTGTACTTGGCGCTTTTTTACCTTTTTTTTAAAAAAGGTAATTTTGTACAGATATCACGCTTTTTGTAGTGTTACGCATCTTAATCTGAAGTTTTTAATAATTAATCCGAAGTTATTAATAATAAATTTAAGACGTAGTATCATCCTTGATATCTATGTTTCTTTACATAAACTCAATTTTTACGCACAAATCTTTGTTAATACAACAATTTAACTTTATAACTTATCTTCTAATATAACTATCTTCTAATATAAGAAATATAACTTATCTTCTAATATAAGAAATCAATAGTATTTGTAGCTTTTTAATGAATCGTAATCTTCAACACGTGGCTTCTCTCCAACACGTTGCTTCTCTCGGAAATTTTGCTCTTATAATATTCCGCTACGTGCCCTACGAGCGGAGATATTGCGACGCAAAGTCCAAATGTGAAAATTTTTTTATTAAGATACGTCGTCTACTCATCACTCATGCCATGCTATCATTTCATTGGCTGGAATCGTGTCCTTTTCACTTTTTCGACACTGGCGGTGCTGCTAGAATCGCCAGTTTCGATGTATACGTGTGTGTGTACTGCGCGCAGTGCAGACAGTGCGTTTAGCGCGCTGTCACCAGCTGTCACAGTCACATACATAACACGGTAGTGTCCCGCGTCAAGTTCGCGCTATAGTTTTTTGTCGTCGGCAACCTGGGACACGTAAACATCGAATTCAAAGTATTAATACACCTAGACACCGAAAACTACGGAGCGCATTATCTGGACGTCATCATCGGCAACCTGGGACACGTAGACATCGAATTCAAGGTATTAATACACCTAGACACCGAAAACTACGGAGCGCACTATCTGGACGTCGTCATCGGCAACCTGGGACACGTAGACATCGAATTCAAAGTATTAATACACCTAGACACCGAAAACTACGAAGCACATTATCTGGACGTCGTCATCGGCAACCTGGGACACGTAGACATCGAATTCAAAGTATTAATACACCTAGACGTCGAAAACTACGGAGCGCACTATCTGGACCCTCGTCATCAGCAACCTGGAATACGCAGACATCAAATTCAAAGTATTAATACACCTAGACGTCGAAAACTACGGAGCGCACTATCTGGACCTCGTCATCGGCAACCTGGGACACGTAGACATCGAATTCAAAGTATTAATACACCTAGACACCGAAAACTACGAAGCGCACTATCTGGACCTCGTTGTCGGCAATCTGTGACACGTAGACATCGAATTCAAGGTATATTAATACACCTAGATACCGAAAACTACGGAGCGCATTATCTGGACGTCGTCATCGGCAACCTGGGACACGTAGACATCGAATTCGAAGTATTAATACACCTAGACACCGAAAACTACGAAGCGCACTATCTGGACCTCGTCATCAGCAACCTGGGATACGCAGACATCAAATTCAAAGTATTAATACACCTAGACGTCGAAAACTACGGAGCGCACTATCTGGACCTCGTCGTCGGTAACCTGTATATCGACTCGATGGATTTATTCGCTGGGTTGATAATAATAATAATATATATAATAATATTATAATAATATTATTTATTATCAAGATTATTTGATCAAGAGACACGGTACCTAATTTACTTAAATATCAAGTAAAAATCTTCCTCCTGACCGATAAGTCTATCGATATATAATTTACCTACTAGATCGATAATAATGCGCGCACAATATCGAAACTGGCGATACTAGCACCGCCACCGCCAGTGGCGAAAAAGTGAAAGTGACGTTTTCTCTGATCACGTGATCTCCGATCACGTGATATATATGAGAGCGGTCGACGTAGAAGAAGAAGAAGGAGTATCTTAATATAAAATTTCACATTTCGACTTTTGCGTCGCAATATCTCCGCTCGTAGGGCACGTAGCGGAAAAATGAAAAGAACGGACCCCCCCCAAATCGACCCCAAGCTATCGATCAAGCCTATTTAGAACTTGATCCGTTCACTCGTTATCGAGATCTCAACATCTCGAGTACTTGCAAATCGTCGCGTCGCGTAAAAGAGTCACGGTTGGTCTCGCTCCGCGTGTACTTGGCGCGAGACACTACCGTGTCTCTTGACCACTTTCTTTTTTTTTCGAGGTAACAACATATACACTACTATGCGTGTACTTGGCGCCTTTTTTTTTACCTTTTTTTTAAGAAAGGTAATTTTGTACGGTATATATATACTAGCTTTTGAGCCCGCGCTTCGCGCGGGCTTAAAAGCTATAAAGCTCTGAAGCTTTTTTTTTGTAAATTCCTTTATCAATCATCACTCAAATCACCTTTACATTCTGTATTTGTAATTTTTAATCATTTTTATTTATATAAAAAATTAAGATATTAAAATGATGGACTTCCACACCACATCGTTCATAGGTTGATCAGTTTTAAATAAAATATATATAGATAAGATATGTAGGATAAGTTGCTACTTTCACATATTATATGTTAATTGATAAACCAGTCACTTCAATTCGTGACTGTCACGAACGATTATATTTTGTGTGTCAAGAGTTAGCATACAGAAAAGATACAGTTTTTTGTGCAATCGATCAAAGACAAATCGCAAGGAAAAGACAAAAAGAGAACATTATAAGAGAGAGAGAGAGAGAGAGAGAGAGAGAGAGAGAGAGAGAGAGAGACAAAGAAAAAAGGTATGTATCTTAAATTCTTTCCATCTCTCCATCTCTTTCATATATACATACATACATACAGACGACGGTACTTATATATATAGATAAAATTATATAAATTTTATTTATATTTATATCTATATATAAAAGTAATATGAATTATACGAAATCTCTGCAACATATACATCGGTAACATGTAAAAAATTTGTGAAAAAATTGGAGCTGTTTTCGAGATTTTATATCTTAGCAATTTTTTTAATTCTATTACATTCTTTAGTTTTTTCTACCCCTTCAGATTCGGTCAATTATTTCCCAAGAAATTAGAAAAATTTTGTAACCGGTTTCCAAAAAGATCGGTAACGAAGAATTATACACTTTATAGCATTTCCCGAGAAATTCTACCCCTACTTCATACACAATTCTTTAAGATTTGGTCAATTAATTCCCGAAAAAGTGGAAAAACTTATAGGAAAAATTTTGTAACCAGCTCACAAAAAAATCGATAAACGAAAAATTATACACTTTATAGCACTCCCCGGTAAATTCTACCCCTGTTTCATATACAATTCTCTGAAATTTGGTCGATTATTTCCCGAATTCGGTCGATTATTTCCCGAAAAATTGGAAAAATTAAAAAAATCGGTTTCCAAAAATCGATAGCGAAATACTATACACTTTATGGCACTCCCCGGGAAATTCTACCCCTATTTCACATACTTTTGGTAAAAATTCGGTCCACTAACGAATGAGTAGTTCGCGGTCAGACATACAGACGACGGTACTTATATATATAGATATATATATATATATATATATATATATATATATATATATATATATATATATATAATTAATATACGTAATATATATATATATGTAATTTATATATATATATATAATATTTTAACTGAACTTCTACGTAAAAACCTTCCACAAACATATGTACAAATATATGCAGGAGACTAAAGTTTCTAAGTAACACTGAAACGTCGCTGGTACGTCTAAAAAACATAACATAGAAACACAATATTTGAAATGTTTAGGCGATATCGCCTAAACGTTTCAAATATTGTGTTCCTATGTTATGTTTTTTAGACGTACCAGCGATGTTTTAGTGTTACTTAAAAACTTTTTGGAAACTTTGTAACATTTCTGAAACATTTCTGTTGAGTTTTGTGCTATGTGGGAATTAGCCCGATTGAGTAATAATAAGGACCTAATCGGGTTGACCTTAAGGCCATTGCACGTAATAAAGTTTTAGTCATAATCGTAAGGTCGTAAGAAAATAGACCAATCACACTCGATTATTCTTCAAGCGCGAGAAGAATAATTGACTGTGATTGGTCTATTTTCTTACGGCCTTACGATTATGACTAAAATTTTGTTACGTGCAATGGCCTTTAGTAAGGCATGCCTTAAGAATACCCGGTCAGGTCCTTATGATACGTCGGGCCAATTTCCAGTCGGGAAGACACGTGTTCCTTCAAAAGCAAAATTTACTAATTCAAGACACGTGCACTCTGTAATGAATAACATTTTCTTGTTTTGATGCTATACCTTACAGCTAAAATCTACTTACTTACATCTGATGAGATCAGTGGACTAATCTTAAGATGCTTCTTTGCAGTGAATATGACTGTAATTTATTACAGTTTGCGAATCACTGTCAAACATCAAACGGAGACATGACCGATTCGGACTGGAACGCCTATCTGTCCAAGGAACAGAACGCTGAGCAGAAAGACAATCGAAAGCCGCAGAAGTCCGCACAGTTTATACCAGATGTACCACCGTACATACATGCTTCCGAAATATGCGAGATTAGATGTATTGCGGGCACGGAAAACAAATGTCTCGAATTAGTTTCTGCAGAATGGCACGATACGAAAGTGACGCTGAAGAGACATATTTCGCCGACATGTCGGGATGCGATAAAAGCAGACGTGGAAATCCTCAAGTAAGAGTCGCTCCGTTTCCGTATGTGAGTGTTCTCGTATGAAAAAAGGAGTACATTAAAATCACTAGTTCTTAAAATGAGAAAATCAAAACGTACAAAAAATCAGCCAGCTTAAAAGTCAAAATTCGTTGTTTTAATTAACGTTATATTAAGATAAATATCAACTATTGTTTAAAAAAGAAATAGCATAATCAAGGATATTCTGTCTGCTTTATATGTATAACATGATTGTAATCTTGCATTATTACAGAAAATTCCGCATCCTAACATATTGCTGCTAATGGCTACAACGTATACAAATGAACACGGCCTCGTCTCCATTTTCGAACCCATTGACTGCTCATTGTACAATTACATACACGAGCAAGGCGAACGAATAAATACACAAGGAATCATGCAAATCGGCATGAAATTAGCGGACGGGTTAAAATACTGTCATATGCGAGGATACATTCACACAGCGATTAGCTCGCACTGCGTGTATTTTACATCTGACACGACTGTCAAGCTTGGCGGATGGGAACTGGCCAAAGAAATGGAAAAAGTATGTGGAATTTAAGCTCTATATGCCTCACTGTATTCCCAAAATGC
Source organism: Temnothorax unifasciatus (assembly GCA_030770225.1). Taxonomy (NCBI): domain Eukaryota; kingdom Metazoa; phylum Arthropoda; class Insecta; order Hymenoptera; family Formicidae; genus Temnothorax; species Temnothorax unifasciatus. The sequence continues at coordinate 317,347 of JASTWK010000181.1, read as the reverse complement.
TAGTATAATTTTACCTTAAAATATACTGTACACATGTAAATGTAAAACTTTTCAAGTATCAATTGTTTCAAAGTAAACATCTATAAAAATATCTTTTTAAGTGATCCAATTAATTTGCGAATATAGAATTTATATGAATTTAGAATTAAATAAGGTCGTTTCATATTTATATGTATTTCCACATTTTTACATTACATGATTTAAATTTTAAATGATTTGACATATTCTAAGTGACTTTATTATTCTTTAATGTATTTTTTCTTTAAATGATGAAACAATCGATATGCGTATTTTTTATTCACATCTTTTAGCTTACGCATCCGAATTAACTTTTATGAATTTAAGGTTTGTTAGCAGATTTAAAAAGTTTACAGGTAGAATAGACTATAATGAAACGGATCACGTCATATCCGCGATTCCATGACACACCCATGAGCGTTTCACTAACGGAAACGACCGGCATTGTTTTCGACAAAATGTCCGTTTCTGAATAAATTCGCTGTACCGTGTCGATGTTAATCGTACGCGCCGTCTGGAACGCGGAACTCTCGTTAATCGTAATCGCAATTAAATATGATAGATTATTTTCTACGATAAAGATTGTACTTACGTTAACGTAGAACTACGTGCGAGGAAATCTTATCGCGAAGATAAATAAGTGACCAAAAAAAAGTAAAGCTATTATATTTCGTGCAACTAATTGCATTTATAATCTAAACATTGGTCATGATTCTTTTTATCTTATCTTAACAGTTTTGCGAGTTTATATTGCCGTTTTCTAATTAGATTTATCCCTTATTTAATACAGAGAGAATATTTGTAACATGTATAATTCAATACGAAATTTGGTTTTAACGTTGTTTTCTCTTACAATGAAATATTCATGTTATTTCTTTTACTTGTAGGTTTATGTGGAACGCGATTACGAAAGATATTTGCGATTGGAAAACTTCAAATGGCAAGCACCGGCGTTATGTTACGGGCAACATCCCAATAAAAAAATCGACGTTTACTGCTTAATGCAGTTACTCTGGGAAATGTGTACAGGTGAGCATATTAATATTATTTCCTGCCTTTTAATTAAAAAGTCATTAGAATATATTTTTAAAATAAAATATTAAAATTGCATTTATTGTATTACAAAGGAACAAAATAATTGATAGCAGTTTGATAATTATTATTTAACATTCCATAGGAAGTGTACCGTGGAGCGGATACGATCAACCAAATGTAGAACAACAGCACGTGATGCGAAAAGGAGATGTTATCATAAATTTACAGAATGTTCCATCGATCCTTTATAGCTTACTGGAAGCTGGATTGCATACTGACGAGACAAAATAATGTTGGACATGGGCAAAATAGGAACAGAATTGCGTAGACTACTGGTAAATTTACATGAGCAATACAATTTTTTAGAATTTGCGCACCTTTTGTCGGTTATTGATTCTTCGTGTAGTAATTCGTTGCGTCGTTACTTACAATTTTTTCAAATTTTTTAAGATGATATACGAGGAAGAAGAGAAGAATGACACGTTTATAAATGCAAACGGAAATAATAATGATCCTTTGTATAATGACACAAAGTATCAAAAGACTTCTCGTGTGCCACCTACACAAAATAAGGTGTTGATCCAAACACCATTTGCCGAATCGGATGATCCTACGACGGAGAAAAGATCTACGTCCAATAAACTTTTCAAACCTGAGAAGGAGCAATGCAATGAAGATTTGGGCTCCAAAAATAAATATAAAATGAAAAGATACATTTGTGATAGAAAGTAAAAGAAGATTTCTTCTTTGGGAGCGACTCTACGTCCTTTTCTTACCCAACTCGAAGTAAGTAAAATTAATGTACAAATGATAAATATATTACATTACATCTTACTGAGATTGATATAGAAATATAAAAATGTCTTATTAAAACAATCAAGAAGAATGTGTCGAATGCATATGATGATAATTTAAATAAATTCTGATTTTTTTCTCTATATTTTAAAATCTAGCACTTAATTAAACTTATGATTTTATGCGTATCAGGTCCAAAAGCTACAAGTTCATTCTTGTCACAAGAAAAGAGTCCTGATTATGTACAATGTAAATCACCCAGTGAATTTGATGGAGCTATTTCAAAATCATTACATACACCACGGCAAAAGGTACTTTATTTCGAATAAAGTTTTATTAATAACAAATCAATCTTTCTAAACTACTTTTTATGAATATGTATATAGAATATGAATATTTCACTATAATCTTTTTAATATTTTATTCATATACGTTATCTTCTTGCCACAGGTAACATAGGTTCTAGGAAGAAATCTCCCCGGAAAAATCCTCCCCGGAAATAAGTTCCCGGAAAAATCTCCCCGGAAAAAATCTCCCCCGACAAATATCTCCCACGGAAAAAAATTCCCCCGGAAGAAATCCCCCCCGGAAAAAATCTCCCCCGGAAGAAATCTCCCCCGGAAAAAATATCCCCCGTAAAAAATCTCCCAATCCATAATTCCAGTACTGCTGTATTTCTAATTGAGATGGCATTTTTAAAAGCCGTTACACTAGACTGTGCGACTTTATTTGGTGCTTGTATATGTTATTATTCGGAACCGTCAACTGATTGTGCTGTGTTTACTCTTCGTCAGCAATATCACCGCGAATAACAGTAATCAGTCTGTTGTAAGTACTGGTAGCGATATTATCGTGCGCCATGCCGCTCAAATTTGTAAAAAGCAACAAGGGAAAAAATCAGCTGATTGCTGATGGTGAATTGTATTACAAGCATGGGGAGGGGTCTAATGGAAAGTTATTTGGCGGTGTGTGCAGTATAAATCCGGGTGTCGGGGGATTTGTCACACGTCGTCGGAGTTACGCGATGGTATGTAAATTAATGTGCTTCATAGCTGTATCGGAAAATTGTCATTACTCTTTTATTTTTGCTTATTGTAGGCATCATTTGCATCAAACTGAGCACACAACTCACACTCCTAACGCTGCAGCTGTTGAGACAAAACGCGTTGTTGCAAAATTACGGAAGAAAGCGGTTACAAGCAAGGAAGCATCATCGTCGTTAGTGGCGTCCGTACTGGGTACGGTGTCGTCTCCTGTTGCTGCACAATTACCGAGTGCTGAGTCGTTGAGTCGGACTGTCCGAGGAATCCGTCAAAGGAACAATCCTTTACCGCCTAATCCCAGGAAGAACACATTGTATGAAATACCAGAACACTTTCAAAAGACATTGAAGAGCGTGAAATTCTTGTTATTCGACTCTGAGGATATTAACAACAGACTGCTTATATTTGCTACGGAGGATAATCTGCAGGTGTTGCGAGGATGTGACGTATGGTATTGCGATGGTACTTTTAAAGTAGTGCCTGAAATATTCGACCAACTGTACACCGTACATGGGGAGGTGAATGGCAAGGTTGTGCCTCTCGTATATGCGTTATGCCCTAATCGACGCAAGAGAACATATCAAACTCTGTTACGGGCTCTAAAAATGCTATTCCCGGGGTGGCCCCAAAAAATGTAATGTCGGATTTCGAGATGGCATTTTTAAAAGCCGTTACGCTAGAATTTCCCGAGTGTGATATCAAAGGGTGTTTATTCCATTTCGGTCAGGCACTTTGGCGTAGTATACAAGATCACGACCTTGCGCCATTGTACCGCGAGAGCAGCCGCGCAGCTCGTAATTTGCGAATGTTATTCGCATTGGCGTTCGTTCCTTCCTGCGATGTTACTTACGCGTACGATACTTTGCTGCAGTCGCCATTTTTCACGGATAATGAGAAGGATTTGAGAGGTTTCCTCGATTATTTTGAGCACACTTGGGTTGGCGTGTTAGGTCGTCGTAAGGTACGACGCGGCGCAATGTTTGACATTTCTTTGTGGAACCACTACTCCTCAGTGATGGTGGCTGCTGCTCGTACCAACAATGCAGTGGAAGGATGGCACCATGCACTAATCGGAGGGCAAATGGTTCGCATCTCATACTGTGGAAAATGATTGAGTTGCTTCAAGCAGAGCAGGGTCTCGTCGAGGCTCACATTGCGCGCGCGGATGCTCACGCTCCTGCGAATAATAGAAACAAGCGCTACAAAGACAACGATGCGCGATTGAAGAGTCTCGTTGCAGCCTACAACCGACAGGATGTGTTACAATATTTGAAGAATGTCGCTGCCAATCTGTCGTTATAAAAATTTGTTGTGGATTATGTGTTATTTATCTTTGTTGTTAGTTACGCCGATTGTATTACGTTAATTGCGCTTTGTTGGATGCGTTGAATTTTGCTTTGTATTAAATTATCATGAGTTATGTATTTATTGTCCTTGTTTTTAGTCACGTTGACTTTTTTAATTTATTTGCGCTTTGCTGGTTGCGTCAAACTTCTTGAGAAATGTTGCTGTCAATCTTTCTTTGTATTAAATTATCATGAGTTATGTTTATTGTCTTTGTTTTTAGTCACGTTGACTTTTTTAATTTATTTGCGCTTTGCTGGTTGCGTCAAACTTCTTGAGAAATGTTGCTGTCAATCTTTCTTTGTATTAAATTATCATGAGTTATGTATTTCTTATCTTTTGCTGGGCACGGAAATTTTTTCCGGGGGAGATATTTTCCGGAGGAGATATTTTCTGGAGGAAATTTTTTCCGGGGGAGATATTTTCCGGGGAAGATTTTTTCCGGGGGAGATTTTTTGATCGGGAGATTTTTTCCGGAGAGATTTTTTCCGGGAACTGATTTCCGGGAGATTTTTTCCGGGGAACAAAACGTCGGTTACGGGTAACATACATGGGCATGTCTTCCAGGGTTACCTACCCAGTATTACAACCTAAGTTTTCCGCATTCTGACGCCAATAGCTTTTATGAATCAACATTACGGAGAAAAGAAAAAGAAATTTGCTTACCACGAATGGCACACGATAAAGACCGCACTAAGGTATATACGATATTATTTACATTATTATTATCTTAACATTTTTTATACTATTAAAAACTCACGTGTATATATTTTAATATTATTTCATACTTTTAGGATTTCTCACTACCGCAACAAACAATTTGTGATACCACATATACAATTGGGATTACGGAGGAAGGTAAATTGAAAGAGATATATTTATTATTATTTTCCAAGAATTATTATTATTATTAATATAAAATTGATTTCATTTGGAAGAGGAGCGGATTAATTAACAATAGAAACAAGAATTGCGATGGAACGGCACAAGGGCTAATTTACAAAAATCTGCAATATGTTTTATGAACTACATAAAATCGACTGAAATGTGCAAACCAGCTGTAGGCCTGTTCCATGACGTAACAATTTATATTATATTTTGTCTTATACATATTTAATTTATATTTTAATAACTACTGTTTCAAATTTATGACAAACAAATATTCAAGAGAAAAAATAAAAAAATAAATATATTATAGAAGAATTTTTTGTGTAATTTTTTTGTATGATATATTAATGTCATCAGTACCCATCTTCTAAATAGAACTGAATAATTGTTCATATGTAATATTCTGTTCCTTTAACTATTCTGCATAGAGATATTAAAATAAAGCTTAATAAAATAACAGTAATAGTACCTTTACCTATAATATTAAAACTAAATAGCGCGTACCGCGCGTCTGTATGTCTAGTTAAGACAAAAATTAATTTACGGAATATTTCGATAAGTACTGAAAATTTTAAAATATATTTATTTTAATAAATAAATGTTTTGTAACATTTCAGTTTTGTATTTTGATATCATTGAATTATTAATTATTATTTCAGTTATTTCTTTATTGCGATGTGTTAGAAGATTTATATAGTTTTGTTTAAAAAACATCTATTGAAAGACGCATAGTTTACAGAATTTATTTCCGTTTTTAAATTTATCGTCTCGAACAATGCAACTTTTTAAATATATTTCTTAATACATATTTGAGCTGTTAAAATTTACTTCACATTGCTCTACCTTATAGTATAAGGCTTATACTAAATTGGTATATGTATTTATATATATACACACATACAACACAGTACTACGCGTGTAGCGATATGTCATCATTAATTTTTTCTGTTGCGTAATACCTATAATTCTTGTAATCTATATATAGAAACAAATGTCCTGACTGACTGACTGACTCATCAACGTCCAACCTAAACCCTCAAATCATATCCGGATGAGTCTTTAATATTATTTTAATAACTTTCCGATAAATTTCTTTAAATTATCGATATTTCATCAGTTTCTTCTGTCTCGTGTTTTAAAGAATATTATTCTACCGTTAAGAAAAGAATAAAGAATGTGTACGATAGAAGGTGTGTTGATTTTCACGTCCCTTCTAAGGTTGCCCGAGACTCTTAAGACTGGCAAGCCTAACTTAAGTTTAGTGCGATCTCATAGTTGTCACGGTACATGACTCTGTTCCGCAAATAATTGTGCACGATGAAGAAACTGCTCGCATTCAAATGGATTAAAAAGTAAGTAATTATAAATTGTCTGGAATCTCAGAAAATTCGTCAAGATCTCTTATTAAAGTTTGATAAGAGAGTGTAGATGTATTTTTCCAAAACAGAAGTTAGAAATGTTTCAATTAATCATAAAACTGAAACTCGTGAATTAGGATTCAGTTAAATACGTTTATCATTATTTGTATATGAATGAAAAGATACCAGCTTTTTTCCCATAACATAATGCATTCTCTTTTATTTACAGAAATGTGAAATGTTGGTTGTAAAAGCATATAACTTTCTTCATCAACGGTACATAATTAATTAATAACCTCTCATATAAACTAATAGCCCTTTTTCCATTTAATATTATTATCGATTAATATTCGTATTTTTATCATAAAATCCTGAATAATACATTAGAGTATGAAATTGAATATATTTTAAACCAATTTTAGTAATTATTTTAAATAATTTGCGTTTCACAGCAGAGTACAGAGTGAAGATTTATCTAATGTATAGCGTATCTAGTTTTGTGACATGTATTAAAAAACATATCAGAGAAAGAGAGAAAGAGAGAGAAAGGGGGGAAGGGGGAGAGAGAGAGAGAGAAATATCACAAAAACATGCACGATCCGGAGTAATCTCTGATATCGACCGATGAAATGGCAAGAAAGGGAAAGGAAGAGAGAAGCGTGTTAACGAGAATCTGAAATAATCCGCGTCACGAAGTAATAGGCGCCGTTGTTCTGTGATCCGTGGAGAACGAATCGTCGGGGAAAGTGCAAGTTCGCAGATACGATCGATCTTGCGGTCGCGCCGACAATTGCCGTGGATATCGTACAATTCATCGATCTTCCGGTTTTTGTTCCTGCCTCTGTGTTGCTCTGTGTTTCGCGACGTGGCTCGTTCTACTGACATCGGAAACCTTTATTACTTGCCTCTTTAAAATCTGTCAATCACGCACAGTTCGAAGATAATTTAAAAAATCTAAAATATAATTAATTCACTTCCTACGACAAATCCATTACTTTTAAAGTGTATCTCTCTTTCAACACTGATTAATCACATAATTAATGTACAAATGATAAATATGATATATTACATTACATCTTACTGAGATCGATAAAACAATAAAGATCGATAGAACAATAAAAATGTCTTATTAAAACAATCAAGAAGAATGTGTCGAATGCATATGATGACAATTAAAATAAATTCTGATTTTTTTCTCTATATTTTAAAATCTAGCATTTTAATTAAACTTATGATTTTATGCGTATCAGGTCCAAAAGCCACAAGCTCATTATTGTCGCAAGAAAAGAGTCTCGATTTTGTACAATGTAAACCAGCTAGTCATACAACTGCTATAGAACCTAAATACAATAAATCACCCAGTAAATATGGTGGAGCTATTTCAAAATTATTACATACATCACGGCGAAAGATACTTTATTTCGAATAAAGTTTTATTAATAACATAAATCAATTTTTTAAAACTATTTTTTATGAATATGTATATGTGGAATATGAATATATCCACTATAATCCTTTTAATATTTTACTCGTATACGTTATTTTCTTGCCACAGGTACCATACATAGGCATGCCTTCCAGCATTAAACATGCAATAATTTTATTAGGGCCCGGACGTTCGGGCACGGAGCCCGAGCACGAGCCGAGAACCGCTGCGCGCTCGCCCCCCACCATCGAGTCCGATCGCCGAGCGTCGCCGGTGTACGCATAAAAAAGCTAACTGGATCGTTTCGGAAACAAAAAAAATATTTTGTAAAGCTCCACATAGAGTCGACTTGTTTAAAGAAATGCTTCCCAATGTTCCTTTATCGCCATCGCCAATTACAACTCGTTGGGGTACTTGGATCAAAGCAGCAAGTTACTATAAGAAGCATTTTTTGGAAATAAGATCTGTCATAGAGGCTATTCATTGAGGCTTTGCCAAATGATTGCGCCGCTATTAAAAAAGCTAAGAAACTATTCAAAATATTCAAAATATGATTTCTGCATCTGACGGAATTAAATTATGCATTAAAAAAAATTGTTTACAGTTCTGAGAAAAAATAAAGATCTCATAGTTAATTGTTTTCATAATTTATAATTAATTAATTTACATTTAAAGAAATATTTAAAGAAATCATATTTTGAATATTTTGTACTTTGTTGATTGCATCAAGTATAAGGGTCTGATTTTCTAGTTTTTTAATTGCAATCACCAGGCATTCGAAATTTGTATGAATCAATTCGAACTCTTTCTGCATCTTTGTCAACTTAAATAGACACCGGCGACGCTCGGCGATCGGACTCGATGGTGGGGGACGAGCGCGCAGCGGTTCTCGGCTCGTGCCCGGGCTCCGTGCCCGAACGTCCGGGCCTTAGGCAATAATGCAACCTCAGGTTTTGCATTCTGATGCAAATAGCTTTTATGAATCAACATTATGGAGAAAAGAAAAAGAAATTTGCTTATCATGAATGGCACACGATACTAAAGACCACACTAAGGTATATACAATATTATTTATATTATTATTATCTTAACATTTTTTATATTATTAAAAACTTACGTGTATATATTTTAATATTTTTTCATACTTTTAGGATTTCTTACTACCGCAACAAACAATTTGTAATACCACTGATGATATAAATACCATACCATTTGTAAAAATGCTGATACCACATATACAATTGGGATTACGGAGGAAGGTAAATTGAAAGAGATATATTTATTATTATTTTCCAAGAATTATTATTATTATTATTATTATAAAATTTATTTCATTTGGAAGAGGAGCGGGTTAATTAAGAAGAGTCACTTGCGGTAAACGCCGGTGTGCAAAATATTTTTAAGTATTAAAATTTATTTTCTCGTACGTTTTGATTCTAGTTTCGGACCTTTTCCAATAATCATTTATTAAAACGTGCATACGTCCATCTATGGCCCATAGAAATACTCAATAACGGACAAGCATGATAAGGCCGGTTCTATAATCAGTCGTATGTCGGCGGATGTCGAAACACAGCCGATGGTTGAATGAGAGAATTTCTTTTTCAAAAATGAATTTTTCTCGTTGGACCGTCGGCTACGTTCCGACATAGAACTGATTGTAAAACCGGCCTAAGCCTCCCGGCTTCAGCCGGAAGGGAAGATTTTATATGGTTATTATATGTTGGAAACATTTTAAATGTGTCAACTTCGTCCATCAGATTAAGCACCGAGAGCCACAAGAAATGAAATGCAACTACGGTTAAGCTATGAGCCATGGACACGTGCATGTTTTAACTGACGATTATTTTCTGAGGATGGTCAGCCCCCAAAATGGGGGCGGCCCTCAGGGTATGCATAACGCATTTTCCCACCCTACGCAAAAAGAGGCGCAGTAAACGCGCCTGACACTTCTTAGTTATTTCGCTCGTCTTCTAATTAGGTATTGAATATCCAATATCAGAGCCTTCTACTTTAATTTTTATTTTATTTTATATAATATCCTGATATAATTTAGTTATTATCTATTGTCACCAAAGGTAATTGTACTGAAGATAACAAAGAATCACCAAAAGACCTAAGTAGAGTGTTCACGAAGATTTCAACTATCTCAAATAAATCCCTACAAAATCTGAGGAATGCTCTCGATTGTGTCACGGAAATAATATGCTCGACAACACTTCTAAAATTTACAATTCTAAGTTCAATTTGAATAATATTACAAGAATGCGAAACTGTATTCGAGGACCTATATGGAACGAAATATAATGACAATCAAGAGATCAACGTTATCGAAAGATCGACATCCGGCGACGAGAATTTTCTGGGGATGGATGAAGTTAAAAGTACAAAAGTTAATGACGAAACTGCCGCAAGACACGAACAGATCTTGAATCAAGCTTTCATAAATAGCCAAACGCTCAGTTCCACTACTACAAAAACATCAATGGAATCTGAAATATCAGCGCGCAGTCAACAGCCAATAAACTCACACGAAATGAATCAAGATAAGATACCTTTTGCAAATGGGATTATATCGACTCCGCAAAAAATTAGAGCAGATGAAAGAGAATATGTTAATGTACGTATTATTTTGAACGGTGCAGTAATGAAAGACTCACCAAGGCGTTCTCTACCCGCAAGACTGAATAATTTGGCAATGATATATACCCTAAAGACTATATGTAAAAAGGTAAATAGACAAAAACAAGTTCGAATTTTATGCACAAGTCATAATGAAATAGAAATTGGATCTGAAGTTGGTTACTGTTTTTTGTTACTAATATAAATGGTTTATTCGATCTTTGTTACAGAACATGCAAGGCAGCCAATATACAACTGAGGATATGTAGTATGTACATCGATGATGAATTTGGAAGTAAATTAAATTACAATCTAATTCTCTTAAATGATAATATTGTATTAAGCGACGATGAAAGTCTACTTCAAACCACACAACTGTAAACTGTATTGAACTCAAATGTTCAATCGTTCACACCCTTGTGTAAAAAAAAACTTGTTCTTTTTAAATAAATATTTTTATTTATTCTATTTTAACGGCAAAAGTGATGCTTTTATTTTATCGCTATTCTGACGACATGTTTAATGCGAATAATATTTAGTTTAACAATATTTATTAATTCTAATTGCTTATTTATATTTACATACCAAATAATCTAATATTATATAAAATGTTTATTATATATAATTGAATAACTATATATAATCGAGTAAAAATTACTTTATTATTATAAAATAACCTGAGAACTTGTACGTATAAATAAATTTGTTTATTCGTTTTTTAGTTCACTTAAACATTTAAAACAAATGTCGGAATAAAATAGGAAAGTATTTTCTACAAGTTTATTATACAAACTTTTAAAACATTTTGTATATATTTTATATTATTTGCTGAATCTAGATATTTCATGTCCATTAATATATGTGTGGGCATGTCTCGCGAAGTCCAGTGTTTATTTTTTTAAGCATCATGATATCACATGGCTCTTCGCCGACTATAACTCCCACACGAGTAACGACATTGGCGCGGTGGTAGTGGCTCTTTACTCAAAGGATTGAAAACTTAACGGGGAAGAGTTAACTGTATTCGTTGCATGTGGATGGACATGAGAAATAACTTTTTTATCGCCTATTTATTCACTTTCTGTCATAGGCGCCCTTACAACTTTTTTCAAGGAGGGGAGGGCAGAGTGCTAATATACTTAGGGGTACCATTTTTGTTCAGGTTGTGAAAGACTGGAAGTTAAGAAATAAGATATTTAATTTGATATAAATTATAAAAATTTTACATATTACAAAGTACCTATTTGAAAAAAACGATGAAATATAATTATAATTATATTTTATAATATAAAATATAATTATTCGGAAAAGCCAAATTTCAAATTTCTTGAATTTTTTAACTTCCAGGGAGTTGATTAATCTTGAAACGGGGTAAAAATTACAAAAGTGAACAGATTTACTAAATTACAAATAAAATCTTAGATACTCTAGTAAATTTTATAATAACCCTTAGAAGATAAAATACCATTTATTGATCGAGTTCGATCATTCAAAAAAGAAAACAGTTCCCAATGTTTCCGTGCATATGGAATTTTTTGATTTATATAAAGCTCTGCCAGACAAAGGTTATTATAAAATTTACTAGAGTATTTGTAATTTTTAAATAATATTTGTTAAAGAAATATTCATGCACGTTTCTACTCTTGTATAAATAAAAAAAAAACTTATCTGATTGTCAATCATAAAATTTTTCTAAATCGAAAAAATTAAAATAAATTAAAGGAGGGCATATGCCACTCATGCTATTTGTCTATCTAGAATGAAAGAAATATGTATCTGAGTATTAAAAATAGAAAAAAAGACGAGCTAGAGAACATATAATTAAAGTAAATCAGTTTCAAAGTATGTGACAGTTATATTTACTAAATTCAACTAATTCGAATTTGTGTGCGAAAAGTTACAGTCACTTTGACGTTCTAATAATAGACGTTCTAGTAAACAGAATATACTTACAGTGATGGATCGAAATTGATTTACTTTTAACGATGGTTCGACATACATGTATCTTACAAACTCTCTTTAAGGCGGGGAACATATGTGTAGACCGCAAGAAAAATAGGTAAAATTCGAGAATTTTTATCTTGGAAACTATTAATTCGATTCGATCCGGTTTTTTTTATTTAATAGTATCTACATTGAGGCACGTTCACAAATTTTTTTGAAGGGAATTTATTCTCTCGGAGCGCTGTTCTCGTGGCCGGCGTAAAATGTGTTTTCGCGGACACGGTTCACGGTTCTCAAGATTTCGCGCAGTCGGTTGATCTGAAACGTAAAATTAAAACGGATTCTTAAATAGCAATACATAAAGCAATTTCCATCGGGAACTTTTATTTAAAAAAATTTTTTTACCGAAACGTCGACTGTTTGAACTCAAGATTCATTTTTCGACCCAAATTTTCGACCTTTGTAGTCTGATTAAAAAAAAAAAACTAGTTGAGTAAAAAAAAATTTCTCGATGGAAATGAGATAAACTATCGCAAAACATTGTGTGTAAATTTGAAGCAAATCGGTCCAGCCGTTCTCGAAATATTCTGGGAACCGACTTCGAAAAGTATGTTTTGAGATAATCGAGTTTAATTTTGGCAAAGAAATTACGTGTAAGAGATTATTTTTTTATTTACCGTTAATCAGCGATTCCAGGGCCATAAAGTAATCCCTCCGCAGCTGTCGCAGCATCCTCAGCAGCAATTCGTGACTGTCTACGCTGAATTCTCCCTTCACGGGTCGCGTTGTGAGTTTTAATTTCGCCCATAACGCTCATCATAACGTCCACAATTTTTCGAATTTTAACATGAAATTTACACACAATATTCTTTATACTTCAAACTTTAAGAAAAGTAAAAAAAAAATCGAATTTTTGAAAATTCTACACATATGGTTCCCCTTAAGATTGATTTAACGTTTTACCAGCCTATACTTTATCGTTACTTTAACGTCATTACCAAAGAAGCCAGATCCACCACTTTTAATGTCACATTACGAGACTACAAAAAGGCCTAATCCAGACACATTAATTCTATATAAACGATTACAAGATTTGCAAATTTTATAATCTGACTAGATATTTTCATCTCTGTTTATAAACGACGGTTTTTATTATAGCGCACTAAAGATGACCTTATCATAGGTCGAAACATTAAGTAGACTCTTTTTATATATCGATCAAAAATATTGACTGGTTATTAATATATGTTATCGAATAATTAGACTTTAGATAACCTCGAACTTGATATATCAAGTGTCACAGACATCGATGGAACACATTTAGATTTTGAAATTGAAGATCTTAACAGTCAAGTATCTCGAGACAAATCTCTTGGACGTCCATTTCGCATACAGTTACCAGAAGCTGCTGAAACTGTTTATTTTATAAGGTAAAAATAAAATATTTCTAGAATAATACAATTACTAGCCATAATTAATGTAAGCATTGAATACACCTACAATATTTTCAGATGTAAAATTCAAATTAAATATAAAACACGTCCAAACTCTCCTGCATTGTATTGGCTAACACCTGCGCAAACTGCTGATGGTTTATATCCTTTTCTATTATCTAACAACCAGGTACCTATATATTTTAGATTATTTGCTGAATATAGATATACCTTATTTTACGTAACGTGCACAAAATTTTCTTGTGTAATAATATAAGAATGATCGATATCTCGCATTTATTTTTCACACAAGTTACAATAAAGACTCACAAAGCTTCCTCTATGAGGAAGCCAAAACAAATAAATACTAATAATTACACATTGAATAAAATACAAGCTTCCTCATAGAGAAGCTTTGTGAGCGAAGGCTTTTACTTGCACACTTAAAAACTATAAGAAAGCAATGTGCAGGTTTCTACTTGCACACTTAAAAATAATTTACATACGTAAAAATTGTGAGGAAGTAATGTGCAAGTTTCTACTTGCCCACTTAAAAACTAAAGCAATATGCAGGTTTCTACTTGCACACTTAAGAACTATGAGTAAGCAATGTGCAAGTTTCTACTTGCACACTTAAGAACTATGAGTAAGCAATGTGCAAGTTTCTACTTGCACACTTTTTTTTATTGTGATAAGTTTTATTGCGACTAATATCTGTTATACTATTACAAAAATCAATTAAAAATCGGTAACTCCTTCATCGATCTTCGTCAAATCTTAAAGAATTATATATGAAACAACACGGGCATTTCTAAAAAAATCACGACAATAGATTTCCTCGTCACCCATGAGGATCAATGATACGATTAAAATATTGAATATTGATTATTACTCTTAAATAAAAAAGATAAACGAATATTAACGTAATATTTAATTATATAGAGTCCAGTATTAAATCTGACAATTAAAAATTAAGTTTTCTGTTTTGATATCAAAGATAATCAAGAGACACGTAGTGTCTCGCGCCAAGTACGCGCGGAGCGAGACCGTACCGACTCTTTTACGCGAACGCACGAGTTGCGAGTACCCGAGATTTTGAGATCTTATTAACAAATGAACGAATCAAGTTCTAAGTAGGCTTGATTGATAGCTTGGAGTCGATTTATACAATAAGAGTGTTTTTATTTTTTTGTTACGTGCCCTACGAGAGGAGATATTACAACGCAAAGTCGTCTGAATTTAATTAACGCGCAATAAATTTATTAAATCGTAACATTGTTAATCCAATTAACATGATTAAAGTAATTAGCAATATTTAATTTAATTTACAATGTACTTTTTTAATTTTTGTAAAAATTAAATACTCTGTTAAACAGATGCAAGAAGGTCTTGATGTTTGCAGCATAACAGGACAGTTTTATAACCTAACTACTCGATGTGTGGATATCGATATAATAATAGTGCAATGATAAATTAACGGTTGGAGCGAGAGTTACAATTGTCAACATTTGTATATGTATCAACATTTAATGTTGATGAAAAGTTCAGACACAAGAAACGTGAGATACAAGATATCAGCCATTCGTGTATCTGTCACTAATGTTAAAAATGAAATATTAACCAAAGATTTCCACGTTTAATCTCATGAAGAACTAACGAAACTCTGTAAAATCATTCTTTTACAACATCGTTTTTATCACGATGCGAGGTTTGTTATAATAAAATAATTTAATAAACGATTCATATCTAATTTAATACACATTCTATGTTAATATCATTTATCATTTATCTTATTCATTAATCTGTTATTAATCAATGCGTATTACAATTTTTTTTCTTCGTTATTGACTACAATGATTAATTAAGAACAGAAACTTGAAAATAAAAAAGAATTATTATTTTTTTAAAGCGGGTTCTAATTACGAAAAAATATGTTTCTTAAAACTGTCTCTTTTAGGTTTAGCTGATTCATCCTGCTATTTTGATCTGAAATCGTAGTGAAACTATTACGAAACGCAAGACACATAAATAGAGAACAAAATTCCCTTAGAAGACTTTCTCAAGAAGATTGTCGCGTGGTTAACTCGAGAGATGGAAACTGTAAAATACTACGCAAACTTCGTAGATCCTCACTGGATTACCGTAGTGGCGACAGGATTGTATACGCATTTGCGACAGATCTGCGTAATCGGTCTGTGTTTCGAGGAGGAAAGCATCTTACCTTTTGATCCATCATATGCGTCGGTACTCTTTGTGTTCTCGGTTTTATGTCTATTAGCGGAATACAGACTATGGCCCGTAACTCTTAAAGAGCCGCCAATTCAGCTACTATACATTTATGAAGTGAGTCCTAGAGCCATCATATAGTGATTTCTCTAAAACCGATTTAAATAAAAAGTAGTATTATCACGCAGTGTCTTTTTGACTAGAAGTATGTAGAAAAATAAAACATAAAGCATAAAGTTATCAAATTAAAATAATTACCAAGAAAAAGAATTTTATTATTGAAACAGGCACGATAAGTAGAACACGGAGAGAATTTTTTGTTATATTTTAAATTCACTACAAACTTGACAAGGAATTTTTAAAATATACAAAAGACATTTTACAAATAACGTGATTAAATTTATCAAGTAGATTGGTAAATTTTGAAAAATTATTAAAATTTTCTATATATATTTTAGTAAAATTAATCAAACATATTTTATATTTTAATGTAATAGATATTAATATTTTTTATTATGGTAGATATTAATCAGAATAGCTCGCATAAAATTCTTGGTGGTACATGTTGTCCCACAACTACCATGATTTCAGGGTAAATTTTAAGAGAAAATTTTCTCCGTGTAACATCGAATTGGAAAATAATATTAATTTGAAACTGATTTTATTGTATAGATGTTAATAGCTGCATTGAGTACGAATTTGGCGATTCATATGGTATGGATACCAATGATGCATGCAATTTATTGTCTAACCCAAGAATCCAGTAAGTGGGTACGTAGCATCTACTAAGTAAAAAATATAACACGCTATCATATTTTCCTCAAATCAATTTTTATTTTATTCAATCTTTTTTCAAAGAATGATTATTATTGACGACTTTTATTTACAAAATTATATGAAATTTTTGCCACACGAAAAACGAAACTTTTGATATACGGAAGTTCCAAAATTTGAAACACTTGTTTTATTTTAGTTGACATGGTTGAACACTGCTATGGGCCTGGACAGCTACTCTTGGTTAACCTTCTTCGCGGATTACATGGCTAGAGACTATGCAGCCACGTACATGGCATTTTGCATGTCGCTATTGTCGTTCGTGTGGATGCTGGACGCCACTGAATCCCTGGACACATTTCTGGATACGTGGAGCAAGTAGTGAATCCTGAAAACTTCAAATCTTACCCGCAAAATTGTCCGACATGTAATAAAATTACGAAGCAACTTATCCATACGTAAACATGTACAATTCTTAACAAAAAGAAATTTTGTTGCCAGATTCAATTTTATGCAAAATTTAAATCTTTTAATAATATTTATAACAAGAGCTCTTTACAATTGATCAACGGAATATTTTATTTAAATATTTGTTATTTGCAAAATATCAATCATAAACTATTCGTGTTTGCTTAAAGGCTCAAGTAATTTAATTTAATGTTCTTACATAAAAATGAAATTAATATAAGCTTTAATAAAATATACTCTACTAATTAATTTAAAATTAAATACTTTAATTATATGATTATGATCTAATAAAACTCTTTTTATTTTTTGGAAGACATTTACAGTTTACGAAGGCAAGACGTCGTAAACGCAAAAACAGGAGAGTTACTTTCAGCAATCCCGAAGTGACTCAATCATTCTTTTATAGATTTTATCAAATGAACCCTTTCACGATAAATTTTAGACGTTACAGTTTCTTCTAATCTGTTACATTTTTATTATGTACTTATGTCTTGTACTTGTTTAATAAATATCTGCAGTGCTTATAATACTTTCTAAAATTATTATTGCATTAATCACTGTGTTTTGCATGTAAATATTCATAGAAATAAAAATTTGCATTTTTCTATTTTGTCGATTTAATTTTAAAAAGAGATGGAATTTATAAAAATTGTATAATAAATTTGAAATATTATAGTTTCACAAATTTACTATTTTATAATCCTACTATGTTATATCGATGATTTTTCTTATTTTAATTTTTATAAAATTATTTTGGAAAATTCTCTATGTTTGACCTGACAGGCTGAAAGTTATTAAAAACTAACTTCACTGCAAATGTCATTAAAAACATCTCCTCTCTTTTCCTAATTGGTGAGCTATAAATTTAATCCGAATGATTAAATTACGATTATTTAGTATCATTTTCCAAAATGGCGCGATTATCGTGTACGATATGGGCATTGATACTCAACAGTTTAAGAATATCGATTTTTCAAACGTGCTTTGCTGACGCTTTGGAAGACGAATTTGGTTATCCTCTGATATCAAGTCCACCAATTACCACTTTCTTATTTGCTACAAGTGTCTACGTTATTGTCGTCAATTCCACGATTTTCCCACCATCGTTCCGAGAACCGAAACCTGTTATTATGTGTTTGTATGAGGTTAGTGTGCCGCTAAATATCCTATTTGATCACTTATTCTTGTGTATATTTTCTATACAACGATTTTTTCTCTCTCTCTCTCTCTCTCTCTATTTTCAATTTTAGTTTTTAGTAACTGCGTTCTTCCTGGAATTTGCAATTGCATGTATATGGGCACCAATAAACGTATTCGTCTTAAGCACGCTACCAAAGAAAATTTGTCCAGTAACGTATTATTTACCTATTCATTTACTTTAATTTTAATATTACAGTAATATATCAAAATATATTTTTATAAATAATTTATATAAATACTTATACTTACCGAAAATTAACTCGAGCAGATACTTAGTCGGTTAAAATTAGGAAGTGCAGTTGAAATGCTCATTACGATCAAATCACTTATGCCGATTCTCATAAATGGAATAGCGACAATGATTTTTCTGATTACTCTATACGTTACAAGAGCTGTCGATTTCAAAGATTTAACGTGAGTTCGTAATAGTTTGTAATCTTACCATCGACAAAGATTTTTGCTGTGATAATAACACAACGCAAATTTTTTAGTTGAAAAACGACCGAGTTAAACAATTCCGTTTTTATTAAAGATTTCTCTGTCGATGTGTTAAATTTATACTATTTCTAACTAATAGGCAATTTAATATAATGTAAATTAATCGAAAATTCAGGGATAATGGAGTGATATATTTCCTGTCGCATTCGGGAACAAAATTTTGGCAACGTATACGGAGCGAGTTTCCAGAAGTAAAGAACAGCAAAAAAAATAAATACAACATTCATTACAACAATCGCAAAAATGGCCGTAAAAAGAATCGCCAGAGGTAGTGTTTCAACTATTCTGAAGATCAAAAATTCGTTACACGGAAGAAATTAGACTCGTTAAAAATTCTAACTCTTTGTACGACTAATTGCAAAAAGAAAACGTAATTTTCTCGGTAATGACGTTTCGACAAATAGCAATGCAAAGGGATCTATATATAAACAATTCAATTCACAAGTGAAATACGCCTTTGTCATCTCATCGACGGTTTTATGAAAAAGAAGGCATTTATTTCGTTCGAACTGAAGTGTAAAGTACAAATGGTATAGATAATATAGTGGTAATAATATAATAATTATAATCGTTAATAAATATCAATTCAATTAATAATACGGTGTGTCCCAGTATACTGCGGATTATTTAATATTATTATTATATATACGGTAATTGTACTAACGGGATGTGTTCAGTGGCAGCGTTACATTATGTAATAATATGTGTATCTTACAGTGATCTTTCTTTTCGTCGACCGACAGATAAAGCCGTCTCTCTCCGTAATAAATCCATCTTACGCTCTACGATCATTACTTCGCTGTGAAACATTGATCCACGACATTAAAAAGAACACCTCTCCTATAAATACTAAATTACTCTAAATTGCGAAAGTAGATTATTTTCTGAGGTTCGCATCTTGACTCGCTCTTCTTGTCTTTTTGGTATCGCAATATATTTTAGTAAAAAATTTTTCAACCGATTTTCTCTGGAGGATATTGTTCTCGAATACGTTCTCTATCTTTTTTGTGCGCTAAAAATCTAAGAAAAGAAAATTTTTAGCAAAATAAATATGAAAAGTAGAGCCCAATATTGCACAGTTTTTGTTTAATGCTAATAAGTTGCATAATTTTAATTTAATAATCTACATAATATTAATAATATTTTCATTTCCTAGAAACACTAATTCTCTGCAATAAATGAAAATAATTATTTATAGAGCCAGCGTTGACAATTCGAAAAAGCTGGTTTGTCGAAAACGGGAGGTGTTCTTCATTATCTTTCGTAAGATGCGATGTGAAGCGGACTCTATTGTTTTCTCTCTTTATCCTTTTTTTCTCATCGCTTTTTTTCCAACTGAACGGAATTCGATTATGTTAATTATGTATGTACGAGTTTGCTCGCGCTCGGCCCTATAGTACCCCATTTATCAAGTGTACCTTTGTGCACGATTAGGCAGTGCTCAGAAAAAGTTGGGGATATGTAGGATGAGCATATAAATGTCTTGTCTTCATTCCGCGACCGGTAGTATCGAAGAGCGATCCCCGGTTGCGATAAAATGTAATGTAAAATGAGATCTTTCCAAAAGATTCCGTAAGTACGCACTTAGATGGTAAATTCCCGTATCACGAAACGGGCATTCGAACTTAATTTGCCTTCGATTTATAGCGCCAATTTTTTGGGATTATACGCACGAACTAAGCAAGCATACAGACTAATCTAATTTAACGACGACAAGTGACGTTGAGCCGAATCTTTTAATATTAATTATTAATTAATCGCGACAATTGCATTGGAATGGATTTAAGGAACGTGTCGTTATTTTAGTTTCCCTCCTTCGAACAGTTCGTTCGTTCTTTTTGACAAATCAATTGCTGTTCGAATATTCTTTGACTTTTTATAACTTTTGTAACTCGCGTCTCCCATCATAAATCTTCAATACGGTTCGTTAAATATAAGTACGATTGAAATCAGTCGATTGCAAATGAAATCGTCGTGAGCATTCTTCTTTGAGCGACAGTCTCGCGGACTATGTTTCCTGATTTGCTCATTAATGTTCGAGTCTCACGCAAAAACTGAAACCGATATAACTATCTAACAAGTTAGATTTTCGATGTTGCAAGTATAAAAGAAAAATGTATCTTGTGAATTTTTACGAATAATCTGAGTTTGTGAATTATAATCTTATACAATATGTATTAATTTGAGTAGATTGTTTTTGCGTGTTTATCACGTCAAAGTTTATTAAAAATATATTCAAGACATTTAAAGTATTTAAAAGATGCCGTAAAAATATTTTAAGAATATCGTAAGGTATTTAAAAGAAATACTGATCTTTTAGATCTGGTTCTAGATATCTGTTTTAGATATCTTCCAATTTTTTTCGTCTTTTAGAACTTTGTCGATATCGGGATATCGGTTTTAATCTCTGCATTCATTCAACTTCGGAATTTTTAATTCCGCTTCTGTCATGTATATTTTTCGGCTAAACGCGTTTTAAACGCATACGCATACTGCTTCTCAAAAAGCTTTTACATAAAACGATCGAGGTGCACGCCGGGTCGAGCGAATGGAAGAGTCTTCGAGCCTCATCGATGTACAGATACGCGATCAATCGCCATCGCGTATCAAGTTCACACAGCCACGAAAGTGGCAATCTTTATTATTATGTCAATTCAAGTATATAGTAGTTGAAATTAACTTAGAACAATTTTTAATTCAAGTTGAATAAATTCGGCATTTAACTGTAAAAACATTTCTTTCGGCGAATTAATTGATCCATTATCTTAAAAGTAAGAAAAATAAATATTTGTTATTTTAATTGTGTTTAAATTAGAGGGACGATTATTTTTTAAATGAACGATCGATCGCACCTCATCGACATTGTACATACACTCGTGTAATTAGGCTGCCTTTCTGTTTTGTTTTTGTTTTGTTTTTTGCCACTGCACACACGCGACGCGCGCTCGCGCGCTACTCAATACAGTTACTTAACGATAATTCTTTCGTCCTCCAATAACCCCATTCAAATACTGTCTCTGCTTAGAATCTACTTGACGGGATCGAGTCGATGGTGGGAATGTCTGGAGAAACTAAGGGATCTAGGATGAACGACGGGCTTTGATGAATTGGACGTGCGGGCACCGAGAGAGCATGATTTTTTTTTATGGGATTCATTTCACCTAAAAAAATAAGTTTATAGTTAACCGAAATTTCTATAAAGTTTCTCCAGTGAGCTATTGAAAAAGCTTTAATTTCTTCTTAAATTTTGAAGAAAAGGTCTTTTCCCTTTCTACCTGATATTCTTCACAGTTAAATATAGTTCAATTAAATACGAAATTGAACGGTGAACGTACAAGTAAGTTCAAAGCCAAAGACCTCAGAACAGAGAACTGCATCTATTGCTACTGAACTTATTGCTCTCGAGGTAGTATTATTGCTGTCTCATAACGCGATGATAAAATTACGTCGGACATTCGTTGTAGTTCGAGAAAATATATTTCTACTTTTCAAGATTTTGTTAGTAATTTTTCCCGTGAGCTACTCGACAATTTATCACTGAATTAGAATTATTTTATTGGATAACCGTCGCTGTAACGATTATCGTCGTCACAATGTTGCGCTGCGAAAAGCAACTATAAATTATAAATCTAAACAAAACAAAAGACTAGAAATATCGCAACTCTCATGAGATTTCTTCAGACATATTCAAGACTTTTGCTTTGTTGAGAGTTGTACGGTCGCGCTGTCGGTGCTCGCAGGTCTTCGAGGAACAACGATAGTACGCGGGGACGTGTACTGTTGTAGATATACGCAACTTAATATCACAAATTCGTTGAAAAACCATACGCAAACACGATCATTGGTAGGACAATTATACAGCGATGCGCAGTGACGCAAATACTGCGCGCGCCGGCACACTCATACACATGTTAATTACAATATTCGTACAAGTGCTTACGACGTACTCCTAACGGCTTCTCCCTTCAACCTCTCTCTCTCTCTCTCTCTTTCTCTCCCTAACCGGTAAATTGACTATTAATATTCCCGTTGAGAATTTTACAGGTTCAGTCGGGGCTCGGTGCGTGGAAAGTTCCTCCCGCGAAAGGCGCGCGACGATATAATATAATCACGCGTGCACGTGGCGTCGTGAGGTATCGAAAAGCTCGTCGAGCCTCATTTTGCGTTAGATGGGACCTTTAAGTTGTGATTTCCCTTGTTAATAAAATCCGCGCGGTTCGACTAATTACGATTAATGATCATTTTTAAATCTTAATCCTTCCTTATTCGTCAGTTAAGTCACATCTGGCTTATAATTATATCGACGTCGTTCTTGTTTAATAAGAATTAAATTCAAAAAAGAGATTTGCTGTATCTTTATAGCAATCTCTTTATTTACATATAGTTAGAACGGATTAACTTTCTTATTCGCGAATTATTTCACGGATGCTTTTGAGAAAAAAGAGTTTCCAGCAATTTACCAAAAACTCGTAGAAATTTATTATAAATCTTAAATAATAATCCCGTAATTTTAATATAATTATATATAACTGCTATTTGAGTTAGTTCCCGCTCGTTCGGATGCGGGGAAAAGCGGCAAAGAAATTATGTCCACGTGGAAACGATGCATCAACGAACCATTCGGGATGACTAGAACGAAATCCTGCCACATTTATCTCTCTCTCTCTTTCTCCCTACGGCCCCTCGTGCACGCGTACCCCATATACCGTGCTCTTCGCGCTCCGATCTCCCTTGAGAGATGACATAAAATAAATATTAAAACTATATCGAGATATATCAACGGTGAGCATATTTTTTAGCGAATGCGAATCTCTCATCTCTCTGTGTTAATTGTCTGTATGTTCGTACGTGTTTTCTCTGTTTGTATGTATATGCATAATATATATTTGTATTTATATTTATATATATATATTTATATTTGTATTTATATTTAGACTTTTTATGTCCGCTATACCGTAATTATAATAATTACACTGCGCGCGCGCGATAACTCATACTCTCTCCCTCACCTTTCACGGACTTTTTTTTCTCCGTTCAATCACTTTCCTTTCTCACTTTGTCGTGCGCCTCTATATAAATCCATATTTATAATATATTTATATAATATATTATAATATTTAATAGTATAATGCTAATCGGTGAGGATGACGATAATGATGACGATGACGACAATGAGCCGATGTCGCGACAACTAACGATACCTTAACGATAATTCCTATTATGGCAGACTATCTACGGTAGGATCGTCATGAACGAGAGTGCTTTGCTTCCGGGACTCCTCCGCATTCAGGACAACGAAATTCCCGCGGGAGAGACGTCGTGCAGAAGAACGAAGAAACGAAGAGTTGGCGCGACGAAGAAACGAAGGATCTCGCCGCCGCCGCCGACGACGACGACGACGGAATCATGCCGTCTTTCAAAACGGTATCGTCGGTGTCCTGTGTTAACGTATATATGTGTGTATGTATACATGTGTGTCTGAATGTACGTGAATGCCCTTGATTAATCGTTTACAACACATCTAACACGTTCGCCCCAATTCCGCGACATTTAAATAAACGAACGATCCCGGCTGCGCGCGAGGACGAAACGCCGATCTAAGATCCGACACTTGACGACAACGACGCGATATTATACCTACACGTATATATGTATGCATAGGTGTATGCATGGGTGATTTACCGATGGCGACCGATGAGCGGAAATCGTGTGGGAATCGAGGGTGAGGAATCACGTTAGAAAAAGTCCTGTGTCGCGTGTCTTTGGAGATATCTCACTACGTATAACGTACTATACAGATAGGTATATGCTAACGACTTCCACGCCTTCTCATTTACCACCTTTCTACCGTGTGCCGTCGCGTTATTGCAACGTTCCTTTTATGCACCTTTGACCCCCGAGTAACGTGTGTGTCTGGGTGTGTGTTGTGCGCACGTACCGCGGATGACACGGCGTGTCGTTACGTGGTGCGTGCGACATCACGTGTGTAATTAGTACTTTCACTAGCTGCACCACTACGAGGAAGTTGTCTCTCGCCGTTCGTCGGGGGGAGGGGGATTCGTCACTCTCGGCGAAGGGAGGCGTGCTCTCGTTTTCTCTCGAGATCCACCGAATGCTCGCGACGGCGATCCCTGTCGTCCGACCTGGCGGACCGGGTCGTCTCGATCGTGCAGGTCTCACGAGCATCCATTCGGACGATGTGGATCGCGTTACTCGGTGTAACGTGATGTGGAGACTCGCTCGTATGCTCGGTCGATTATTCCTCCTCCTCGCTCTCCTCCGCGGGACCGTACATGTCGGCCAGCTTGTCGAATCTCGGGCCCCAGGCGCCTAGATATTCGTACTCGTGTTGCTCATCGTCCGTACCTATGATTAGAAAAAAATTGATTAGAAAAAAGTAAAATTTGTTTATTGATACAAATAATAAAAACCGGAGATTAATCTATATTTATTTCTGCAAGAAATCTTAAAAAAGAAAAGAGGAAAAGAAATAACAAATTAATAAAATTAATCTATGTAATTTCAATAAAAGTCAGGGAAAATTTCAGAAATTAAGATATTTTAAAAATGAGTAATAAATTATTTAAAAATGCCAAACGGGTTATTTTGACCCTTTTGGTAGTGTTAATACAAAAAAAAATATCATATTAATACTATTAATACAAATAATATTTCGTACTACGACGTGAAAAAGTAAATTCTTGTAAAAACAATTTAAAAAGAAAATTTAAAAATTTTTGAGAAATACATGGTACTTTTTTACAGAGTATATAAAATACTAAATATTTTGTAAGTATATAAAAGTATATAAAATATATAGAGTATATAAAATACTAAACATTCTCTCTTTTACATACCAGAGGCTAATGATTCTAGAGAACCCGCGGTACTTCCGCCACCTTCGTATGCGTAATTCCGTAAATCGTCGAAGGGCGGTGCGTTTGGATCACTATCGGCCCTTTTCTTGTGATCCTCGATGAAGACGCCAACGTTCGGTTCCGGTCCAAGTGGATCTGAGAAGAGCGCTACGATTATTTTTCCAGCTCTCGTGACCTATCCCGTCGCTTTACAATCGAAAAATACAACGTACAGGCTACTTTACACGGAGGCAGCTTGCCACCCATTTCTGGTATCGGGCCACCGATCGGAATCTGCAGAGGCGTGATATCGAACGCGGTCATGTCGTCCTCTCCGCCACCCTCGTCGTCGTAGTTGATGATGTTTTCCCTCACGTCGTCATCCGGGCCGGGATACTTTATGTGCGCTTCTCGTCTTCTGTTGTAAACGACGAATACCAAGACGAGAACTGCAATTTTGATATTAATAAAATTAATTCGTATTGTCCGTGTGAAACAAAGTCGTTATCAATATATATAGTAATACTTCTCTGCTGAGAGTTCAAGCAAGTGCAAAGTGTAACAAAATCCACAGCGGCAACTGTGTTCTACGATATTGCAATGTACAAAACAGGTGTCAGTCTTATCAGTCGGGAACATCATTCTCGAAACGAAAGCTTATATTGAGGCAGTCTTGTGCGATCTTAAATATGCAGCTTGGATTAGCGTTTAAATGCAAAGCGCGCTGTGAAAACAATTAAAGCAGATGGAGGAAATAATTTGTAAAAAAAAATGAGTAAACAAAAGAGGAAGTAAAATAAAGAGACATAAGCTTTCGTAGTAAAAGTTGGTTTTATTTTTCAGTCGAGCATTCGGTCGCCACAAAAATAAGAACTGAAACATAATTAAACGTGCTTATGCTTAAAAATATAAAATAAAAATAAAATATTATCAAAGATGTATAATAATACGTAAAATAAAAAAATACAATAGAAACAAACAAAAGGCATGCGTCAGATTATATATATTTATGTGTCTCAAGTATTTGACAGTGATCGATTTGCACATACTAACCGAGAATGATCAAGAGACAGACGAGGATCGCCGCCAACGCGCCCATGCTCAGCTTGAGTGTCTGTCCTTCTTGGACTAGCTCGCAGTTCTCGCCCCAGAAGCCATCGGGACAAATGCACCGGTATCGGAATCGCGGGTCCTGATTGATACATCTGCCACCGTTCAGGCAAGGATAGTCGATGCACTCGTTTTTATCCATGCATCCCTTGTTATCCGGTGAGGGGATTCTTCCCTCCCCGCAACTGCGGCGATAAAAAAAAAACAGTTCGTGACACATCGATTGTCTCGAAGATAAATGAAGTCGTAATAATGATACCTACGTGCAGTCGTATTCGTTCCAGAGATCGATGCACTCGAAGGGATCTTGACAAATGACATTGGCACACGGTTTATTCGACGGACAATTCCTCTCCAAGTTCCGCGCCATCGTCGCCTGACCCCATTGAGTCCCGTTCATGGCGGGTGGTAGCGGAAGATGTTTCCCTTCCAATCTTATGTCGTCCAAACAACCTGCGATTTTTATTAAAAATTGTACAATTATTAATAAATTTATTTCCTTGTGTAAAAGACTCAAAATTTATTATGAAGTTCTCATAAAATAAAACCAATCTGATTTCTTCATTTCTCAAACGAAAAAATTATCACACACATTAGAAACTATTTTTAATATACCAATTCAATTTCTTTTGTATCTTATTCAAATATACTTATATTTTGTTTTATTATATTTGTTAGAACAGGAAAAATATAATTAAAAATTATGCGTCTTTTAATTATGTAAATATAAAAAAATCTAAAAATTTATTTAAAGTTACTGTAATAATATAAAAACGCATTTATATTTTATTTCTTCGCGAAGCGATCCAAATTACCTTTCTGATAATCCGCATAAACTTCAAATGTGCGGACGCCAGTGTATTCCGCCTTGCCACCGGCGTAGACACCCTCCTGCTTGTCCACGAGGAGCCATTGATGACCTTCGAAGGAGAAAGTCTCATTGAATCTTCGTCCTTCGCCACCGTCCAACTCCAAAGTTGCAGCGGATCCATATCTCGACACTCTGACCGTGTGCCATTGTCCATCGTCGACGGCTATCGCCGAGAGCCATATATCTCGTTCTTCTGTCCTAAGACTGTTCAGATTATACCTGAAGTGCAGTCTGCTGTCCTTGATCTAAAATTATAACGAATAGATGTTTCAGATAGTCCGTTAAAATTTTTTTCTTCAATGAGCCTAATTCATCAAAATTATACACAGCAAAATTTAAAAATCTGGACATTTCAAAAATATATTTAAAGTCGTGCATCAAAAAAATTGTAAAAACTTTTAAAAAACTTTGTTCTATGTAATGCGTCTAATAAGTAAAAGATACAGATTTTGTAATTAAATATCTTATTTTATACAAAAAAGATAAATATATTTTGTTAAAAGTAATATCAAAAACAGCTCGTGCAAGAAATACACAATGAAATTATAACGCTTTAAATTGCAATCGTTCACAACTCGCATTGACATAATGAATAAGTAATCCTTCGTGAATAATAAATTGCTCAATTAGCGGCTGTTTTGTAAAAGAATGTAGAAAATATTCATAAAATAATCCTTTAATAATTAAAATTCAA
Source organism: Temnothorax unifasciatus (assembly GCA_030770225.1). Classification (NCBI taxonomy): domain Eukaryota; kingdom Metazoa; phylum Arthropoda; class Insecta; order Hymenoptera; family Formicidae; genus Temnothorax; species Temnothorax unifasciatus. Next base: position 288,743 of record JASTWK010000181.1, on the reverse strand, counting down.
AATGCGTCACCTCCAAAATGGCGTATTCCCTATTGTGCTGATCGCTCACTCTGAACAGCTCGCCGTGAATCTCTCGGGTACGGAACCTCAGTTGCACCTGAGTAGAGTACTTGTCCGGCTCGAAGGACAGCGCGTACTTGACGTAGCTCTGAGGCTTGAAAGTGGTCGGGATCGTCGGCGTCATGCATCCGGGACCGGTCCAGCCGGGATTGCACTGGCATCTCGCCTCGGTGAAGCTGCCGACGCAGGTGCCGTGTTCCCAGCAGCGGAATGTCGATTCCTGATTGTTGCAGATCTCCTCCGTCTGCGGGCAACCGGCAACGCTGTTCCGCGAGAGACCCGGGTGAGCGAGATCGTACAGCTTGCTGTTGTGGAAGAGATTCTTGATGCAGCCGTCGAAGCCCTTGCCCACCGGCATGTGCTTCCACTTGTAGTGCGTCGGGTCAAACTGCTCTACGTAGAGACCGCCGATCTGCAGCGGTGCGTTCACGTTCAGATACTCGTTGAACGGCGGTATCGTGCCCGTGGCCTGGCAGCTAGTGTCGTTGAATTCCGGTGGGCTTCCATCCTCCAGCTCGGATATCTCCGCGGATTTGCAGTAGTCGATGATAAGCTTCACGGTCTGTAGATAATTCCAGCGTTAGGACTATTTTGTATTCATGAAAAGTCGCCGAAGGCTTGTTTTTAGCTTAAATCTTAGCTTGATATGTACATCACGTAATGCATGTAGTGTAATTTATAATCTTTATTTTTAAAAGACTATCGGTACGTGTACTTATATCAAGTTTTGCATATAAACAATATAATATCGATTACTTTACCTCCGTATTCCAGAAAATGTCAAGTCGATGCCACTCGCCGTCGTCCAAGGTTTTCTTTGGCTTCACTTTCAGCTCCAAAGTGCCAGATCCAAAATCGATCAGTAGCCTCGGTATACCGCGTTCCAATTCGACCGAGATAAAGTCTGTTAACACGTTTAACATAATAAAATCATTGATACGGCAATTAAAAAACGTAAAAGTTCGAAAGATTGAAGATCTTACCAGAAACCATTATCTCGTCGACTTCGGGAGGAACAATCGGACCATTGTACAATAATAGTCCGTCAGATTTTCTTGTGATAAACTCGAAGCTCAAGTGACTATTATCGCACATCTCCAAAGCGGGATACCATGCCCAACCGTTGCCCCGAAAGCTTCTAGCGGTCTGCTGACACCTCGGGCCGTTGTAACCAGATGGACATTGACATCTAGAGTTGTAAAACACATAAGAAGCTCTAACGGTGATCAACGGACAAAAACTATTTAAGAGAATAATCGTTATAGTTTATTTTTATATTTACAAAAACGACGAGATTCTTTCTTGCCAGCAAACTTTGCGTAAATGCATATTCGCGATATGTCAACGAAGAATTTAATTGATTTTCACTTACGACAATCCAAATCGGTCTTCCACGCAGCGTCCGCCATTGTAGCAAGGACTGTTCCTGCAGGACTCGCCCTTGCTGAAATTCCGTGCTCCACAGGTGCACTCGGCTATCACGTCCACGCGTACGCCAACAAGGGCGGTCCTGTTCGCGTTCACCATGTACGGCAGGTTGCTGATATCGAGGGTGTTCGTACAACTGCCTTCGCACATCTCGTTCTCGTAGTAACACTCGTCGATACCGACCATAGTTATGTTGATACCCACATCTTTCTCGATCTATCAATCAGAGATGTTTAATTAACATGTATCAGAAATTTATTTAAATTCTTAATCTTTTATTCAACGTAATTTTTTTAAAGCATTTGAAGTATCTTAAAACCGTTTCTTGAATGACATTTACCTCTTCGCGATGCATAAGTACAATGCCGTTAAGCCTGACCGGTTTGTAATATAAGGAGCCATGCGCGGCGAATCTGACGTCCGTTAACGGTGGATGCACTCTTCTTAATTGAACGCTGAAAACATCCACGTTGTCCCTGTCTATATTCAATAGATGCGACAGCTTGTCCCTGAATAGATCTGCTTTGCTCCGCGACAGAGTTTGATTCTGAAAATCACGTAAATCTTATAGTATTCTTCCGCGAACTAAAATATAAAAATTTTAAAAAAATTTACTTCGGAAGTTTAAGAGCATAAATTTATTTTATTAAGAAAAAATTTGTTAGTAAAATGTATCAATATTTTGAGACTCACCTGATAATTCCAGACGCGAATAAAGTCCTCGTCCGTTATTCCGGATATTCGGACCGAGCCTGAATTCAACACCGCCTCGTGCGGGATACTCTTGACGGTGACGGTCACATTCGCGGGCACATCCGTCTGCGTGTGCTTCCGATCGTAGACCTTGAACCGTAGATGATACTTGCCGTCGTGCGTGCCAGATTTCATGTAAATCATTCCCGAGTCCTCGTCCAGTCTGAATTGCGCGTGCTCCAGTCCTTCCCAGTAGAATTTCTTGTCCGGCAGATCCCAGTCGTCCAGATCGTACACGTACACTCTACCTATCTCAGTATCCGGCGATTGTCCCTAGAAATTATTTAATTAGATTATATTACATCCACAGAGCTTTCGAAAGGCTTGCATCATTCGCATAAAAATTGAGATATAACGTAATGCAATTTATCTTAGCGTTATTTAATGTAACGCTAAGATAAGTTGCATTACATTATATCTAAACTTTTATGCGTCGAATAATGCAAGCCTTAGCTTTTTATAGCTAAGCTATAACGCTAATACGTACTGCGTAGTTATATACAAAGATTTCCTTGGAGCCAGGCTGCATCTTATTATCGTTAACGTCCCCTATGATAACCGTCAAGGTACTGGTCCCAGACATTGAAGGGTTCCCAGAATCCTTGATGACGATAGGAATCAAGAACTCCTTTTGTTGTTCCCTGTCGAACGATCGCAAGGATGACACCACGGCCATTCCGTCTCCATTGGCTCCCTCTGAAAAATAATAAGAGCACGAGAGTGACAAACTGTACTCTGCAATGCATTTATTTATGCAACTAGATTTTTATTATTAATTAAGACGAATTATGATATTGCGAAAAAGTTTTGCGGATTGTCTTCTCTCAAAGAATGATTTTTTTGTACTGTGATAAATTTCTTAATTAACAAAACTTACTGTTATCGCTCTCAACTTTGAAGCTAGCTCTAATAACATCATTCGCGTTAGGATCCATCCGGAAAGTAAATGGAGGGCCGTTGCTCCTCGATCGATCATCGTCATCGGTGGCGAGAATCTCGACGACCTTTTTGGTTTGCGCGTATTCTGGTAAAACTGGACGATAGTCCTTGAGGAACCTCGGTGGATTGTCATTAATATCCTGTACGACGACTGTCAGGGTAGCTGTCGCGGTTTTAGGTGGTATTCCATCGTCGATTGCCAAAATTTTAACCTAAGGCAGACCATTATTTTAATAACTTTTACGCTACATTAATCTACGTTTTAATTCAGTGTCATTTTAGTTAATGTGTCGTGTATTGATAATACATAAAACTCTTTATCAGGATTTATCAAATTCTATTATTGCAAGTAATCTTCTAATTTTTACCATGTTTAGTTAACAAATTTTATCAATCAGTCTATATTAGTATCTTATAATTTACCTGGTGCCGAGGAGTTTCCTCGCGATCAAGGCTTCTCTGTATCGATACGGTGCCGTTTTCGTTGATGAAGAACTGTCTCTTTCGATCGGAGCTTCTGTCGATGGAATACGAGACCTTGCTCTTGCCACCTTGATCCGGATCCGTGGCCTTGAACGTTTCCAGGCTGCTGCCTATGCGGGCGTTCTCCGGCACGGTAGTCTCGATATTGGCTTTCTCGAATTGTGGCTGATTGTCATTGATATCTCGCAATTTCACGACCACCCAGGAATAGGCCACGTGATATTTATCATTGTCATTGTCCTCGCCCTGGAGAGATGATTGTCCGATTAAATTGTTATATAAACACGACGAATTACCTTTCAATAATTTCATAAATTAAATAAGCAAGAAAGAAAATTATTTTTCTCGCAAAACTATTAATTTTTAGACAAACATATGTTTAATGTTTGATAAATTATATATAATTTAAATAGAAGATTTAATTTTATTGTGTTTAATTAAAATATCTTTATTTATATCTCACTCTTTATCTCTAAAAGTCTAAAAGTTTGTGTATCTTATTCTTTTTTCTTACCTTATCGTTCACTTGTATCCTAAACCTAAAGCCATTACTCTGCAGTTGGTCCTCGTAATCCAGCGATTGCACAATTTTCAACGATCCTGTGCCATCGTTGTTTCGTACCATAGTAAATTTATCGGCACCGTAACCGCTGTTCTCGATTACCTGAAATACATCGTAAATTATTAAAATTAACAAGTAACAAGGAAAAAGTGGACTTTAAAAGTTCAACGACATTTACAATGTCTGTATTATTCCAATCTTAAAAAAATATATATAGGTGCAATCAGACACTTTGTAATTCTTATTCCTAATATTGTAAAATATTTATCTCTTTTTAATTTTATTATTTGTAAAACTGCAACGCGTCGTAACTATGAATTTTACTCCGATAACCACCGATATATATGTTTCTTTTCATTTACACTAATATTTTTAATTGAATGATAAGTGACAGTCAGCATGAATCTTGAACAGAACACAAAAGAATACAATAACTTATATTATAATTGTAAACATGCTATTTCGAAAATCGATTAAAAATTTCGCAAACATAAGACGCTACCTTGTATTGGAATTTATTGGTCTCGTCTTCGTCGTGGACGGTTACGGTGAGTATCGGCATCTCTGGCAGATCTGGCCCTTCCGTCTCGTCCACTTCGGTAAACCACTCGTCCTTCGTGAATTGCGGTGGCATGTCGTTTATGTCTTTGACCCGTATCGATGCCGTCCCGGTGCCTGCCAAGAAATGCATAGAAATGCTGCAACGATGTCTCTCTATGGAATATTCTATATGGTGGCTCTTAAAATATGCGGCATTGCTATATCGCTCGCGGAAATATCTGTAGCCGTTTCACGCACACATCGTAGTTCTTTCGAACTTTCAACTTTCGTACTTGAATACAGATGAACACCCAGAATATAACTGACAAAAAACGCGCAGAAAGAACGGATGCTGGTAATATTTTAATAAGAAAACGTAAAATGTAAATAGTAAAATAAGTAAGAATAGTTTTTCAATGTCCGTTTATCTCCACGCTAAATTTTCTACTAAATAATATTTTACAGAAGAAGAATAAAAATTTCTTAATTCTGGATAAAAGCTGTCAGTAAGTCATTTTAGATGTGAGGACTATGAAAATATGATTAGGATGATTATTAATGAATTGAAAAGAGATGTGCAAAATTATTGGAATTAAAAGAATTTTACCCTTTAACCCCCCTCCATCCATCGCGACGACTTGTATAGAATAATCCGGGGTGCGTTCTCGATCCAGGCAGCATACGGCAGTTTTGATGACGCCAGTTTCCGATTCAATTTCGAAAATAGGCGAACCGGTCTCCTCCTCGATGACGTTCTTCTCGATGGAGTAGATAAGTCTTGCGTTCGTGCCTTCATTTGGATCGTCGTAATCCACAGCTGTCATCGTCATCACCACCATTCCTAACGGAAAAGAGCGTAAAAGAAAACGTTAAGTCATTTCCCAGGAATTCCCACAAGACGTCTCAACGACATCTTTAAGACGTCTTATGTCCCCAATTTTGAACATAATGCTGTCTAAATTCTCTATCTATATTGGCGAGGATAAATGACCAATCTTTCGTTAAATCGATAAAGTTTCCTTTATCTCTATCGCAAGCTTTAAGATATGCAAATCCGTCCAAGTCCGTCACGGGTAGATCTCCTCCGTGTAACAGCGTAACTAACGGCGGGATGGGAATCTAATCAGCGTAACTCTAATCTAATGGCACGGGAATGTAACCGCGTCCGTGTATTGCCCCATCGGCTATATCTCCCACAAACCTGCGGTGCCGTTCTCGGTGACGTTGCCGAAGTAGACACCCTGCGGGAATATCGGGGCGTTGTCATTGATGTCCTTGAGGTTAACTTGGACGTCGGCGTAACCCACGAGACCTTCTCCACCCTCGTCCTGGGCAAACACGGTGAACCGCCACTGTGGCCGGCCATTCGGTTGATCTCTGTCCAGCGGCTATATCGGGGGAGAAAAAGAGGAGAGTCAGGCGCGAGATCCTTTGAGTGGCCAGTGAAACGTGTAGGATTCGACGAGGACATCGTGTATTGACACGGTCTTTACTTGAAACTCAATATCGCGCCGCGGCGACGCCGATATTTGAATTATTCCATCGCAATATTGCGTCGCTGCGCTGCCACGTGCACAAATACGTGCATTCTGTAGTCATAGAAGAATTAATTTCCGCGCCGACCCGGTGTTAGATTGCGCCCAGGTGTTTAAATATCAATACGGAATTTCGGCCTTTCCTCAGTCACCGGGTTGCGATCTAGTCTTATTGTTATATCAAGTCTTTGAAGTAAAATTTGTGCCAGATTAACTAGAAGACAGAGTTACCTTGTCACTCTGTAAAATGAATTTAACGAAACTGTTTGATTTTACAACATCTTCATTAATTTCGTAATTATTAACGAAGAAAACGTCACCATCATGTTTTATAATTTTCAATTTTTAGTATTAAAAGTTCAAAGAGAATTTATGATGCTTCTGTTGCGATGCTCAGTAAGAGTTACATCTAATGTAGACTTGCAATTTTTAATGCAAGTCTATATTAGATGTAACTATTACTGATTTAATGCATATATATTTTTGTACGTGACATTTGTCAGGCTGTCGGTTTAATCCTTCAATGATAAAATTCTTACACGAGAAACACATCGATTAATTAATTTAGAGAAACAGACCTTCAGAACAAAAATCTCTCCAGTCGTGCGATTGATGTCGAACTTGCTGTTCGCGGGATTATCGGGATCGATACCCTGCCCAGTTAGGAAGTAGACAATGTTTTGCGGTCTATCTTTATCCCCGTCAGTCGCGGTTACCTGCGAATCAAATATTAATTGCTAATTAATCGCGAGCTCGCCGTATGAAACGAGAAACGAGGCAAACAGATCATTTGGCACACATAATTTGCAAAAGTTTGATATGTAACGATTACACAGGGGAGAGCAATTACCCCGAGAACGCGTTTCGGCAAAGTCCTGTCGTCCTCCTCGGTAATTTGTGTTCTGTAATTCGGTCTTTCGAAGACGGGCGGGTTGTCGTTTACGTCCTTCACGTGAATTACAACCGTCGTGTAATTCTCCTTCAAGTTGTCCGACGCAGTAAGCCGAAGCTCGTACTGCAAGGATGCACACGCGAATTTTGTCGTAAAATATCACATGTAAGTGTTCGGATATTTAGTATCTTAAATACAGCTTTCGCATGCATGGAGGAAATGAGAGGACAATTAACTCAAACTCAATTGTCACTGTATCAATTTACCAATTGACGTAATCAACTCAATTGCCATTAAATTAATTATCAATTGATGCAAATAATGCAATTGTCACTCCGTCAATTATCATATCCTTACCAATTGCAATATTATACTGATCCTTTTGTTCACCGAGAGAAATTTTTTGCTGTATTAGTAAATTATTTGTCACTATAGTGACAACAAACACTTGGTTTGTTGTGAGAGAATTAATTTAGCAATAATAGCAAACCTTTTGTTGCAATAGCAAAAAGTTTGCTCGCGCAGCAAATCAAATTTTGTCGTCACTTAAATTTCTCTCAGTGTTGTTGAAAGCTTTTTGTGAAATGCAAGTAGTGCGTGCATAAAATAAATTTAAACTCATATATCATTATATTCATAGTTACACATTTAAAAGAGCTATTAAGTTGATTGTTTAATTTTTATTTCCTCATTCTTCAATTGTCCTCGAAAAATACAACAGAAGTAAAAAAAAAGAATTAATAAAATCTTTTTTTAACGAGTGAAACGTTGAATAATTTCTGAATAAACAAAGATACTACAATGTGTTATGGTAAGGCGCTCGTGCGGCACCCTCGGGTGACATTTATGGCGATACCAAGTATACCAACCCTCTTTCTCGTCTCATAGTCCAACGCACCCGCGACGTAAATGGCGCCGGTCATGTTTTTCACGGCGAATGCACCGCCTATGTTCCCGCTCGTGATCTCGTATCGAATACGCGAGGCTGCGAACAGAAAGGAGGGGTATGCGCTTTTAATAAAAGTGAGGTGCGACTCTCTCCATCCCGGTGACGCTTTTCGTTGTAATCGAATGAATTCCGAGATAAAAGTTTTCTCGCTCGGAGCGAGTTTTATCGAGTAAGAAAGTTTCGGGGGGCGGGGGGAGGAGGGGGGAGGAAGGGATGTTAGCACGGAGAGACGGTGGCCGTCTTCAAATCGATCGCCATTCGAAGTCCGACTCCGATACTTTCGATCTAGTTCGCGATAATTCTCGCGTTCCAAGATATGGGACTCCAGTAAAAGTTATACTTGACAATAATGGTATCCGGTAAATTCTATTTCAGATCGATTTCGGACGATGCGATGGTGGGATGCTGAAAAATTTAGGACTATATCTCTTTCTGGTAAGTAATACAATTCTTTCGTTCCCAGCCTTTTCAGACATAGATGTACTATTTTTTTTATTTTTAATGCAGTACTACTAATTATTGAGCAATAACATTAACAATTTCAAATAATACCTAAATATATTCTGATATGTAATCCAAGTTAGCTTTAATCTTTAAATAGAATAACAGAAATATCTGAGTAACTACAGACGCACGTGCATGAAGGGAATGCTATATTTATTTGTACAAGCAGATTTTAATCACAAGATACTAGTATTATTCCTCCATACACCATCTCTTTAATGCCATTTATTTGCACAATGCCAGCTATGCAATTAAGGTTTTAATTTAAAAGGAATACAGTATGCATCTAATTTAAACATCTTTTGCATATTTTGTAAACGTAAATAAAATGGAACCGTAAACATCAGTTTTAGTATATCGTGGATATTTGTTGAGCCATAAATTAAACGTTTCCAAAATGCCGTGAAAATTCGTATAATGGCCCTGTTTATCCGTATTACTCGAAAAGATTAAATATCGAAATAGAGTAAATAAGACGAGACTTTATTTAGGTAATTTATGTTCGGAACGTATTGCGCGTAACTACAATTCGCGTTTTACTACCGAATTTAAATGCACTCACTGTGGAAGCAAACATTTCTATGGTATATATACAATTTATAATTATATTAATTTCGATACATTGTAAGTTAGAGATAATAGAATGATTTGAATTTTCTTGGAAATGGCAATCCTTTTACGCGTGAAATATAATCGTTGAGAATGACGTTTGCAATGGTATTCGCGAGAATTTCTATTTCATCATGTTAGACTTGTCATCCCGGTGAGACAAATGAGACCGCGGTACGAAACTTCCCTCTCCATATCTCCTTAATTATCTCGTATGTTAGAATTAACACTACACATATTTGCAATTGGCTGCTCAAATATTTCCAAGATACACATACGGGCATGACGAGCGTCGTTATAACATAGTTACAAATATTTGAAATATACATGGACCGCTGAATATTTTCAGCATAGTCTGTAATGTGAGAGAATGGAAACCTTGATGGAAACGATATATATAGATAATTAATGAAATAATATTGTTAAAAAGGCCAGTACTTACACTCGTCGTGATCTTTGGCGGTGACGGTGAGCACCGTGTGCTGAATGTCCTCATTTTCATCTACCTCAGCCTCGTAGAGGCCCTTGTCGAAATATGGGGGATTATCGTTCTTGTCAGCTATCCCGATGCGAATGAATTTTGTTACTGTAACATTCAAAAGAATTTATATCATTAGATCAATTTTAAATAGAAAATCGGGCGTTAGAAACGCATTAGAAGTGAACAGAAATGAAGTAAGTATACCTATCTAACATTACATCAATCATCAGAGATATTAAATTGTTAATTTTAAAAGTTGGATACAAACAAGTCATACTTGGAAAAATTATATTAAAACACATATTCTTTTTTGCTTGGCGATTGTGTGCGGGACAATTTTCAGCTCGCGGATAATAATTAATAAGTTCTTTAGGTATACTTAAAAGCGTTTTCTTTAAAAGCGGTTGCGTTCGTGCGTCTCTCGACAGTCGCCTATTCTCTATCAGCCACGAAATAAATCTAAGTTCAGCCACGATGTGGACAATGCCGATCTTACGAGTGTTCTCTCTACAGACCATAGTATGTATCACATTAGAATTTCGTTCTCAAACACGGGTTTAATTTGAAAAATTTCATTTACAGCGATGCGTACGATACCAACTCTGCCGTCTGCGTTTTAGATTGTAATTAATGATAGCGCTAATCTTACTTTGTTAATGCGTTAGACATTGAAGATGGTTCAATACATAGAACCGAAACGTCTGTAATTTGTTAATATACATTTTATAAATTAACACTGACACCTAGTTAAGGCTCGATGCCCTTTATTTCTCTTTTTAATTTTTAATTTCTTGAGCCTTTTAAATTATATACTTAATGTCTTAATGAAATCTATATTATTTCTTTAATTTATTTTAATATTTATATAAATTATTCTTAATTGAATAAATAAGACCGTCATTCGCATATAGGTGATAGGAAATTTACGCGTGACCCAGAATGGGTGATATGGCACTCAAAGTGTTAATCTATTGCGTAATATAATATTTTAATAATTACAATAATTGGACGTTTGATTAAACGTACCTACATACACGTTCATCGAACGTGTTGCTAATATTGAAAAGAAATCATTATACCAAACCATATATAAAAAAGAATCTTCTAGGGATGGAGGCACGCTACCCTAACTTTATTTCTCGCGGTATATATTCCCGCGGCTTGGTCTTAATGCACTTTGCACTAAAGTACGGAAACTTGGATGATAAAGAATCCCGGACCGTTAATCATTTTTTCGCCCCACTACGGAAATTTAAGATGGGCAATTACCGGTCGCCGCGAGCAAAAAGGTTAAGTAGTTTCAGATAACGGCACTTCATTCCAGAAGTAGACATTTATTGATGGAACTAGGTTGCCCGTTAGAAGAAAAATGTATAATTGCGGAGGGAAGCTTTTTCCTGGATTGGTACATTAAGCCCTTAACCGCATTTTATGGCGGTAAGGAGAGCGGTAAACATCGATCAGTTCCGCATAAATTTTGCATAATCCGCGGCATGATGCACAAGGAATATGTTTGTCATTTTATCGGCTCGGCCGCCGCGCCGGTGCGCCGCGAGCGATCCATTATAAAGGGATTTAAACGTACGATTAATTACACCGCCGTGTTATTAAAAGTTCAGACTACGCCCCGTATAACCGGCGACGAATTTGTTTTAATTAATCGCCGAATTAAATCAATGAGAGCCGGCCGCGGCTTTATATCCACGGCGGATGTTCGAGTCCGCGCCTCGTCGCTCACTCTCGTCCCCCACAACTGCGACAGCCCTTTAAAAGCACGCAGCGCAAATCGAGCGTGTATTTATTTTGCGAAATCGCGCGCCGTTATGTAGCGGAACGCGCGCGGGTACACCGAGCGTATTAACAAGAGAGAAAATCCATTAAAATGTATTCCCGTGTCCGTTCAACGCCGAGGATACGCCGCGCGCCACGCGGCTAATTTGCCCCGGGAGTCATCCTGCCAAGGATTTCTCCGTCCTGCTTGAATCCACCCCCACGGCCGTTTCCTTTGCTCGGCAAATACTCGGTTGATTAAGTTAATTCGAGCGCGGGCATTCCCGTCCTTTCTCGTTTCTCGCCACTCCGCCAAGTGCGAGGTAGTTTAGAAACGGAGAGCACGTGTGGACCTTAACATTGCGAGTGCATGACCATTGTTTAATTTAATTGGGAGTTAATTATATCCGAGAGGATCTCTTACCATGATTATGTTCTTAATCTTGAAATTAAGCTTCTAGTTATTTCGCAAAAGGGAGTAATTCACAATTCACGATCATTAAAAAAACCTTGTTTTTCACGTCGTTCAAACTGCGACTTGTAATGGGCTCCTCGCTATCAGCGAAAATCAATGTCGCCCGACAATTGTTTCGTAATAAATAGAAAATGTTCATTTTGTTTATAAAATAAATTTATAATTTAAACATATAAATTATTATCCATTTAAATTATAAATTTTCATTGTTATTTGTTGCGAGGCTATTTAACTGTTCAATATTGGTACGAATACGTTTAACAAATTAACGGAACGATTATGGTGCAAATGCGTGATCGAGCTTCTTGTTTGCCGAATAAATATTTTAGTTCGCTTAATCGCACAAATATAGAGAGCAGTCAAGAAATGTTATTGCAAATTACATCAATGCGATTTAGATATTATCGCGAAATGTAATTCCGGGGCTTACGTTAATCTAAACAAACTCTCTACGAGACGCGGAGGAGGCCGCAGCCCATGCCGCGCCATCAATATACGCAATTAAACAGCTGCACGCGAACCAATCTGGCACTCTGAGAAATCTGTTATGACACGAGATTATTGCCATTAAACTCTGGACAACCGGTTATTAAACCGTCTCGCCGTTAAAGAATAAGAAATTTATCATTGGCTATCGCTAATAAGTTCGGGGAAATAACTGCGGCTCATTTTTATGAAGATCGCGCGCGATAACGCGGTCGGGTGACATGATTGATTCGTAAGCTTCCAACGTAACTGGGATGAAGTTACGTACCCCCCCCCCCCCCCCCGGATGCGCGCGTGATGCACACGCGAATACACGAGGAGGATCGTGATAAGCGAAATTTACGTAATGATAATTCATCATTGTGCTTATCGTAAATGTTACCGCCCCGGTTGTACATCATTGTTAACGGGGGAACGTCAGCTTTCCTTTTAATAGATTGCATCAACTTTACACGATGCGCACGATGCGTTCGCGTTTAGCACTAAACGCGAATCGTATACCGCGCGCGGTAATGCGATACTAGATTACCATAATCGAGATGGATCGCGCATTTTTCGCGGGCGGATAAGTTTTGCCATAGTTAGCGGGAATTTATCATCCTTAGAAAGCGACGATGATACACATTCTGAAATTAAACACATGTAACTGTCACTGTCACTTGGAAAGTTTCTGGTTTTGCTCAACCTGCTCTGTCTTCATTTTTTGTTTTGTTCGACGACCAAGTTTCACAACCATACATCAAATACCGAATTCAATATTCGATGTGTTTCTTTTAAAGGAACATTATTTTTTACCAAGAAATAAATAATTACAATTAGTAAGCTGTATTCTGAAAATTTATAATTAATTAATGATATTAACTTAGATTACACATAATATAATAACGATGTTTAATCATAAATAAAAAAATTTTGATTTGAAATACTTTTAATTTTTAATAATGGAAATAATCCGTACTATGGTAAAAATGTTAAATGTCGTTGTAAACGTGCACGCGAATTAATAAATTAATCGCCGGCGAGCAGCTTAACGCTAATGGACATTCGAATTAATTATTGAATTATTTACGTGTATTAATGAAACTTAATGCAACATTAAAGCAACATAAATGTCGCTTTAAGCCAGTAACAATGGCTGTTAAATAAATATCAATTCTTTCTAGTTTTATAATAATTATTATTTTATTAAATAACCATCACAATAACGCGTACGTATATTGTAATTAAATTGATTAGGATTTTGTTATTAGAAAGTACGCTCGCCTATTTGAAGCCTATATTTACGACAATATATAATGACGTAAAGTTTTCCAATTAATATCGCAAAAGATTTGCCTCTCGGAGCCGCGCTAAAACGACAAAATCCCGCGTGCTAACCAGAGGGATTAAGCGTCGCCATCGCGCAAAAACTCGAACGATCGAAGAGAGACGATCAGCGATTTTCTCGAGCTTGCATCCTGCGGTGCATCAAGACCCTCTCTCTCTCTCTCGTCGGGGGGATAGCTACACCCAATGACGGTACACGGACGGTCCCACGAAACGCGTTACTGGGCCACGGGGTAAGAAATCGATGAAGCCCCCACCCCTCGCCACCCCACATCCCTGTCTCTCTCCCCTTTTGCACCGAGTGCGGCAGCATCGTCCCAACGGCGCCGGCGAGAGAACATTCGCTTCTTAGCCGCACCCTGGCAACACTCGATTGGTTCCTAAAATACGAGCACCCTCGAGGCTTTTCGCCACTCTCGATCCCACAGACGAGAGCGGTTCGTTAACGCCAAGACGGTCCTCGAGGGTCACCTGCCAGCTTGGAATTATACGCTGGTAAATTAAGGGTCGACTTTGCGCCGGTGTCAGCGCTACGGCTCAGGGAGATTTCACTTTGATTAATCTCGTAATTTCGTTAAAGATAATAATCGAGCCCGAAGTATTTATCAACGATGAAATTTTGCCACGCTCTCATGCTATTTTAATTTTATATCTATTAAATATAAATGTCCCATAGTTATATTTGAGATTTTAAAGATTAGCAGAAATTCGTAATTGCGAAATATTCAAATATCGTGTTCATTACGATATTATGGGTATCTTGATTGAACGTATCGGTATAACTAGTTGCCACAAAGCCGCAAAGTAACGATTACTTATTTAACGGATATTATATAAAATTATTGAAAATTATTATTACCAATGCTAATAAAAAATATTTTTAGAGTGCCGTTTCTCGTTTCTTTAATATGCAGTATTCAGCCGATGCAAATAAAAGATTTGATTTAATATTTTGTGCATGCAATGGAAATGAATAGAAAAAAAGTGTGAGCATTACTTATCTTTCGACTTTTTTTGTTCAGCGAAAATCAATATCAAATCCCCCAAGGGATCTATTCGTAAAATGTTCTTGCGGTTGGCTTAAGATATCCTGTGTAAACTTAATATTCCGCGATTTCGAAGAGAATCGTTTTTATGCTCTTGCCTTCTGATTGCTTTATGATCCGTAATGCACTTTATACATTGCCGACGAGCGTAACAAAGCAAACGCGTTGACGGTTTTATTTTCAAGAGAGACTGTTTATCGCCGTGGGGAGTTTTATTATTGTTTCTTATTTTATTATATGCAAAACAATAAATTGAACGAACTAATTAAGAAATATTGAAATATATCTTTTAAGTTCTTTTTTTATCAATAAAAATTTTTTTTGTCACTTTTCACATATAAAAAAATTTAAATATCGAACCTATGAAAAGATATTATTAAAAAATAAACAGTAAAATAATAAAGTCGCTAGTATTGTAAAATATAATATGGAAAATAATAAATTTAAAAGAATATTTTTTGTGCGGTTTTTTTTCAGTTGATATATATCCATTTATTAGTCATAATGGCCGCGAGAGAAATATGGACGATGTGATAAGTAGAGACATCAAGCTTATAACATCCGAGTTTACAAAAGTGATTTAACTTGGCGCGTTAATCCTCCCGAAGACCTACTTTTATAGCCTTCTGATGCCGCACTCTAATTATGTTTAATTTAATTACCCTCGGGCGATTATCAGAACTCTGAGGGATGGTTGCAACGTCGATTAGCGCTAATCCTCATTAATTCGGTTTTCTCCCTTCGATAATGAAACAGTTCGCCAAAACTTGCTCTGCTCTTGGCTTATTTTTCTTTTCTACGCGAGGCACACGAGAGATAATTTCTTTTTCATTTGAAGCTCTCAATTCGAAGCTTGTCGCTCGATGAGCTGCGAAATGCTGACGGAGGGATAAGATTGGAAACTGGCCAATTAATCGATTAACGCAAATTACGGCATATACGGTCGCTGAGACCACCGCGGAATTTCGCCGCAAATTTATAGCGGTAACACACGCGCGATGTAAATTAATTATCCGGATGATCAACTCTTGCGTCGCGCGAAGTTCATACCGCCGTGGTTGGCGCAGATTGTAAAAAATCGTCTCGAAACTTTGTTCCATTTGTTAGTGTAATGGAACATGTCACATGGAACATGGCTATTTTACGTCGCTGATGTAACCGCATTATGACCAATCTGCATAATAGCGGGAGTTGTACGCGGCTTTTCACATAGTGGTATTTATAATAAAGATAAAGAGAGCAGAGAGAGAGAGAGAGAGAGAGAGAGCTAATTTAGAAATGGGGATAATCAATGAAGCTGCTATCCAATTAGAAAACAGCTGTTATTGCAGTCCACGTGGCTATTTTTGCAAAGTTTAATAGTTGAAGTTGTGAATTTGATTACATTCGTGCGTAACGCGTTTCGTTGCTAATTTTCAGAATTCGAAGTTTGCGAAATCTCAATAAAGAACCTTTGGAACTCTACTTACTCGAGTCAGAGTGGCTTTTGCGATTGGCATTCGTTGAATTCTATACAATTGAGAATTTTTTTAATCTATAAGGCTTTATCTACGTTTAACTGTCTCGTTAAATTTATTTGTCGTTAAACGTTATTACTATCTCATGGCATTATTGTTAAAATACGAATAACGTCTGCCGCGACCGATCTGCAATAAAATTCCATTTTCCTCAGCATTAGTGATATCGATATAATTAAGAGCATCGTTACTAAAACTTTCGCAATTCCAGAAACCTGGCAGCAATTCTATAGCTATATAGCTCTCCACTTGCGCCGTGAGCTTATTAATAATATCTCGATCCCTATACCGTCTCATATAAAAGGCCGACAGGCGATTAATTAGCCCTCCAATGTTACGTGCGAAATACACAGTAGTTATTAATCCTCCTCGACTGTTCGAGCGTGTAACTAGGTATACGGCGAGTGAACGATCGATCCTGACAAAATATCGAAGGAGAACGTACGACTTCATGAAGTCGGATGAAGGGCGAGAGTTTGTAACGAGACAGAGATTGATTCGCCGAGATTCACCGCAACGTCATCCGACATCTCTCTTTCGTCATGTCTTGGTGAAAAATCGACCTATCGGAATGAGGTAATCCGCCGTATTTCAGCCATCTTCTGTGATCTCGCTTCCTTCCTTCCGTGAGGATTTGGTGGATTGAAAGCCCGACACGTAGGAATTTTTGTATCTTGCGGCGAGCCGATGAGAACGAGGTTCTCAACGGAACTCTTGTCATCGAATGACATATATAATCTTGGACCACATATTTCTCACGCCATTCTGTCTCCAGATAACTTTGTACGCTTTATTAATATTTTTGCGACGTTGTTGCATGGATCTTTCATCTTATGATCAAAGATTGAGAAATATCAATAGGATTTCTCTATCATAATGTTAGAATAATTTTGTAAACGCAGATATTCCACCGGCAATTAAACTTAAGCTCATTCTTGTATCAAATTATCCATTTGACTATATTTGTGCCTTCTATTGTACGAATTGCCGTCACGCAGCATCGGTAAATTCACCGATGCGGTTAAAATAAAATTGTGAAAAGAACAACGCTGTGCGAACGGGGAGCTTAAAAATTTTAATTTAAAGGCTTTCTCTCCTTTCTCGGTTAATTATATCAGTTTTCTATTGTATATCTCCAATGAAATTGTGCGAAAAAGAACCGCGGCGGCCTCCATAAAGGGATCCCGTCATTCATGCGGCTAAACGAGCGCGGCAAAACAGGCATGCCTGACTTAATTACATCTCCGCACGCCGCGGGGGTAAATCTCGGGGCGAGATAAATACGCGGGGCAGATATATCGCAGTAAAAAAAAAAAAATGGTGTCGCGCGTTACGGCGCGCCAACGAAAGGTGGCATCCGAGCTTTATCGCGCGCACAGTCCGTGTTGTACACGCACGCGTGGAATTCGTCCGGGGAGAGAGGGGAGGGGGAGGGGGTACCGGTGGTATCGGGACCCATGCTTCGCGGCGGGTTCCTGGCGAAAGAGGAAGCAAGAGAGAGAAAGAGAGAAAGGATGGGAAACGGAATCGGATTCCCATGGGGAGAGAAAGAGAGCACGCCGCGGTACAACGTCGCCCATAATTCGCCCGACCGTCCTTCCTCCGTTTCTGATGCGCGACTTGAACAAAACGCTCGGATCTGTTCCGTATTTCACCTGTCAGTCTCCGCGAGCTGTATCGCCGCGCCATTACTCGTCGCCGTTTTGCTCCTTACGGATATAAATCACGAGAACGATGTGCGTATACACCGGCCGTCTCGACAGCGCCGATATCTCCTTGCGGCCCGTAAATTTTTCTGAGGATTAATCCATTGCCTGCCCTTCCCCGTGAGCGATATATATCGCGTCCAGGATCCAGGCTGTCCCGGGTCTTCCGATCGTAATTTGGATGAGCTCGTTGACCAATTGAGAGTCGATCTGTCGTCACCGAAACGTTACGGCGCCGATTTATTTCGAATATATACACGTGCGACAAATTGAAATTAAAAATTTTATTAAGAATATGTTGCCAATTTAGAACTAGTTGTACTTTAATAATTAATCGTCTCGTCGCTCTTGAGACAAACATTTCAATATCGGACTTCTATGAGTTATAAAAATTTACGAATATACTTACTAATAAGAATACAAAAGAAAAAAATTATTCGCATTGAAAAAGTTAAACGATTACGTGCTGCAAAGTTATAGCTATTATAGCGCGCATAGCGGGCTGCATAAAGCTTGGAAAATTGACAAGGACGTCACGGTTCGGCGAACTTTTAAACGCGGCTTTTAAACGCGGCCGATGCGGAATTTTAAACGGATAGAACAGGGCCCACCTCGATCGTCGTCGTCGTCGTCGTCGTCGTCGTCGTGGTCGTCGTCGCAGGTCGCAGCAGCAGCGACGAGAAAGAGATTTACGGCTTCGACGCGCCGGACTCCGAAATTCCCCGTTCGTTCTTGCGCGATGGCCACCGCTGCGCTCTTCCGTCGAAAATATTCGATATTTTTCTCCCGTACTACCGAGAGAACGCGGGGCGGTTTCGAGGGGAACGAGGGGAGAGACGCGGCGCGAAATTTACCGTCGACTTTGGATAACTCTCGGAGGGGTGTTAGTGAGAACCATATATCTCGGGGGCCGGGCGACGTCAAACGCTGGCCAGGACGATATATTTTGCTTATCAGGAAATGTTAAACCCGCGCCGCGCCCGCCCGGCCGAGGATTATTTCAGCGACGAAGTCAATCGACGTCGAAATCGCCGAACGTCGCGGTCGAAAATCGTCTGCGAACGCCGTAGATTATTTTCTTGCTTCCTTTTTGTTGTTGTCGCTATGTTTTGCTTTCACTGACAACACGCTGTATAAATCTCCCGGTTTAGGTAAAGGTTCTTTCTGCGCTAACTGAGATTACAACCGATGTAATATAGAAACAGACGGAGTTAGTAGAAGTTAGCAAATTTGCTTAATCTTCGTTGCAAGTAGTTGCTGCCGGCAAGGTAAGACGTGAAGTAGTTATTGCGCGCCAGAGTCAGACGCAAACTTCAATAAAGTATCCTATATTCCGCGTGTGTAAAATACGGTTGGAAATCAATTTTCATACAGTCAAGCATTTTCGTGTCTATTTGTTATATTAATGAAAACGCGAGATGATTTTGTAATTATTGTGTTTTCATTGTAATTATTACGTTTTCATTCGTATGGATATATTTACGAATACGCGTAAATTGTTACAGCTTAAAAAAAATAAAAGGCTGATACATCATTATGCACTATAAAGCTTTTGTTCGAGCTAGAGAATACAGAGGATTGTTTCCGCGTTACGACAGGAATTTCAAGAAGAAATGACTTCGAAGATTGCTTTATATGTTTGTTGTCTTTTCACAATATAGAGTGACTCTGAAAGTAAACGAACGAGGCTACATCTATAAATTGAATGAAACCATTCGAATCCTTTCTTGAGCCGCCTGTATACTTCTATTTACTGTATACTTTGTTGGAGAACAATATAAATTTCCGTTGTTACATGGTAGGATATTGGGTATACACCTTACCATCGTTCAACTTCGTTCAAATATAAATTGCTCTCCTTTGAAATCAAGCGAGACGTCCAGCCGTTATTGACGATATTAAAATTGAAAGAACAAATGCATAAAATAGTGTGTGACGCGCCTACGAACATTAAATTATCTTTGTAAATTATTCTCTTGATTATATATATGTTGCAGGGATTTCGCGCAATTTCTTTTTTTTTTTTGCAAAATTCCAGAGAATCCACAAAAAACCGGGATAAAAATTATACATCTAGTGAATTACTAGTGATTTTGCAAAATCCTAGATTCTGTCAGTGAAATTGTAAGTTAAATTTTTCCTAATTTATATTTATAAATATATTATAAATTATATTTATATTTACATTAATAATTTTTATTCATTCCGCAATATCCGGGTTTTTTGTGGATTCCCTATATAGGAATTTTGTAGAGAACCGAATTACACGAACATACACACGACATTTCAAGACGTCACAAACTTTCCCTCAATTATAAAATTTATCAGTCTCTTTAATTTGCTAGTTCGGAGTCTTTCCATCTTTTTGTCCCGAAAGTTTGACTGCCCTTTGCCACTCGATATACAAAATGGTAGAAGCATTACGCTGTAAAACGTATATCGTCGTTTTTGTCCACATGTTTATCGACGAAGACACTCCCGCGTGCTCGTATATTCGCGCAACTTTCCTGGGGTCTTGTTTGCGTAAAGATTTATCGACACCGCTCGAAGAGAAACTTTGTGGGTCAAAGTATAGAATAATGTTGCCAAACGAGACGATGCAACGGGTGACGTTGATCCACGATCGGAAGTGTGCAAAATCGGGAGAATGTTTCCGCCCCAACACAAAAGAAAATGTTTGTATCGAGCTGAAAATTTGCGGGGCCAAAGAAAAGTAGACAGACCAAGTTTCCGGCGACTATCATTAATTCTTTTCCAGTGCGCCATATTTCACGTCGATGCCTCGTTCAACCTACGCGCGGAGTACGATAAAAATTTGCGAAACATTGTGTGCGCGTTTATACTACATAAACGTAATTTTGCTCATATCAATAAATTCCCAATAAAACAATATGTTTAAAATAACAATAGCTATAAATAATAATAAATTAATAGATAATAAAATAAGTAAAATAGTAGTTCGCAGTTATGTGCAAAATGTATAATAATATGTCAACATTTTTAACATTTCGATAGAATCTATAATTACACAAATATTTTTCATAAAAATTCCAAAAATTTAGTGAATTAAGGTAGAAATATAGGTAGCAAAACTTCAATTTTTAAATTTTAAATAAATTTTTTTTATTATAAAAATTAAATCCGATGCTTGCCGTGGCTCTTGGCCATTAAAAACACATAATATCGGAAATTGAAAATTACAGTTTTGATTAAACAAAAAATTCGAAACAAACAAACCTTTAATTTTTGTCACGAGATCTGTCAATAACAGCTGATGCGGTTGTAGTTTAAAACCCCGACCCTATCCGTTGTGTCAATATTTTTTTATTTGCACCGCGGTATCGGACTTTCATGAAGTTATTTGCAATCAAAAACATTTCTCCTTAGAATATCTTATTTCAGCTATTTTTGTACAAGGATGGCGATGAGTAAGAGAATATCCACCCTCTCTCTTCTCCCCTCATCCCCAGTCGCCAGTGGAAAATATATTCAAATATAGGAGAACAAGTCACAAGAAATAGCACGCAACTGCTGGTAGAATCCCTCTTGATGGGATATTGTGTCGCGCCGTAACAAGTGCTCAATAGGGAAAAAAATTTGCGCATCGAGCATGGAAAAATTAAGCGGCTACGCTTTCAATGGCGACGATATTATCTCGAGGAAAAGTGCCGTAATCTCCGGCGTCTCTTCGAGCAATATTTTATATCTGCGATCCTCTCTCCTCGTCGTGGTCCGATATAAAGGGAAGAAAAAAATATATCTTGCGTGCTGTAGACGCCCCGGGGACCGATTCGCCGGAAGCTTTGCGCTTGATGTAAAAATTTCAACGACCCACTCGACATCGGATTTATGCAATATGAAATTCGCGAATTTCCGAGCGCTTTTGCATTAGAATAATAAGAAAGCAGTAACCAGATTTATTCATGAGCAGTAACCAGCAACGTAACCGAAGAGAATCGCAAAGCACCTGCCGTCACAAGGAGATCTCCGTGACACTGTGTGACGCCACGTTTCTCCGTGGTGCGCGTTTTTTTCAGTCGCTGTTAAGTTATTCGCGATGACTTTGATAAAAATTGAATACCTTTGTAAATGTCACGTGGAGCGTTGAGGCAATTTCGCTTTAATAAGTTTTTAATTACATTCCCGACGAAGAACAATTTTCCTAATTATTACACAAAATTCTGTAATTTCAATTTGCT
This sequence comes from Temnothorax unifasciatus, assembly GCA_030770225.1. Lineage (NCBI taxonomy): Eukaryota > Metazoa > Arthropoda > Insecta > Hymenoptera > Formicidae > Temnothorax > Temnothorax unifasciatus. Next base: position 266,483 of record JASTWK010000181.1, on the reverse strand, counting down.
GTGGTTTTTTACGAAATAAAAAAAAATACACGTAGTTCGCGTTTTTATCACTGCGTATACGTGTGCCTATTTTAGTTTGCATGGTCCATGTCTAAATTTGCATAGTAACTAAAATAAATATGTCCATAAAAGAAAAAACAATTCGCTTTTTTTTGTAGACACTAGTAGTTATCAAATATTTTCCCCCGTTGTGTATCCAGTTTCTCTTTTCGGCCAGTTTTAATTGAACAAATACGACCGGTATTCTCACCGCAGGGCAAATATCTCGTAACAGGGGGATGAGTTAGAGGATATGAAAGTCGCAGCGCGCGCGCGCGCGCAAATGTTGCGCTACTTATTGCGCTTTATCGCTATACTCGTCTGCGCATTGTTTAATCGCGCAAGCTGCCGTGATGTAAGTCTGATATACCTCATTTCTCACGGCATAATTTTCTACAGGATAATTATATATAGAGGGATAATCACTTTTCATACAAAATTAGAATCGCGCACATGGCGGGCAGAGCTCACCAGTTTACACGGCGTAATATATAATGTGAAGCGGATAATCAGCTCTCGCGTAACCTTAGGATCCATTCATTGACCGTGATAAATTGCAGAATTTTATTCGCCATTATTTCGCCTTTAATGAACGTTCGCCGAGACTACGTGATTATGTGACTCTTGAGGGCCGAATTATTTCTAGGATAAAATAAAATACGTTTATGTGAGTTTAATTAAATTGAAGGGGCAATATAATTCTTAAATACCTAAAGTTTTATTATAAAAAATCCTTTATTAGGTTGAATAAAATTATGTAAGAAGAAAATAAATTCAAATGTAGTAAAATTTAAAAAAAAAATTAAAAATGTAGTAAAATTTAAAAAATAAAGATATGTCGCATTTATTTAATATTTAATGAGATCTGATTAAAATTTTTTATATTTTATTTTTTATTGTATAATTGCAATTCTTTTAATATCTGCAAATATATCGACAAACGAAATTGTGTAATAAATTATATTATTATTCTAAAATTATTTATTAAAAGAACGTATTGTTAAATATGTGTGCAATTGTGCCACGCTTAATTCATCGAACATGTTAAATTATAAATATAGCGATAACAAAGAGAATTATATATAGCTATTATCAAAATTGGTTTAAGTGAAAAATTTATATGCGAGAGTGGAAGTATACGTATACATATTATGATTGTACTTTTACCGCTTCCGTTTTGACGATTTAGTCGACACAGCTTGCGCGGATTATTATAAATTCCTCTTTATGCAAATATAGAGAACTGCGCGAACAATGCCATACTACTAATTTGCGGGACGGTTCGTTGGAAGCGAAGTTACTTGCTGGCAACCGGCTACCCGTTACTCGCTGTTTCCTAAGGCATGCATGCTGGTCCAAAGCTGATATCACTGGATGGAGTATACTAAGCTTTCTAAACATACAGTGTAAAATCCTACATGCTGTACTATCTCTTTGATATACATGAACATGTGATTTGAAGTGCTTCAGAATTATATCACATATAAGAAAAGAAAAGAAAGATAAGAGAAAAAAGAAGAACAAAGCTTCCTCTATGAGAAAGCAAAAAGAAGAGAGTTAAGGTCTATCCAGACAAACTTGCATAGGTGCATAATCATATGCATAAAGAAACGGATTGGTCTATTTCCTTATGCACATGCATATGGACCAATCAATTCTCTTATGCTTATGTTTATGGGCTTATGCAAGTTTGTGTGGATATAGCTTAAAAAAAAATATATTTTTTACAAAAAGTATGTATATAGATATATATATTTAAATAAATAATTTTGTAAGTAATTAATTAACTAAAGACTCTTAATATTAAAATTAACGAGCAATAAGGAAAAGTAAGCTTTAAGAGTCAAAGTTGGTTATTAGTTGTGCGTGAATTAACGTTATGTAATATTTAATTACAAAGTGATTTATAATTTGTATTAAATTATTAATTAAATGTTACATAGCATTAATTCACAACTAGCCACGCTTAACTCTACTTTCCTTGTTACTCGTATATACATATATTTGTTTGTAATATTATAACAAAGACAAAGCTTCCTCTATGAGAAAGCAAAAATGTAAAATTATTTCTTTTAATATTTTAAATCGAAAAAATTATTGTTATTTACAAATAATTAAATTGCTTTAAAATATCAAATATTGAATTTAAAATAATTAAGCATAAAAATATAGATTTAATCTCTTTGTACATTAGATTTCATAAATTAATTGCAGATTAAGATTGTATTAGCATTCTTTTTAAGTATAATTTTTGAAAATTATTAAATATATCTGTTTACAATTAAAAAGTTTTTAATATTTTGATTATTTTAAAAGACTTTTAATAATTTTAATTCTTAATCAGGTTTTGGAGAGAAATAGCAAGTTTCGACGAGTTGTTTGCCTCGAATCGTGTACCGTCTGCTCCGTGAGTTGCACGACAGTTTAGATCGTGCACGCTATAAATCAGGCTTTACCCGGAGCAAGGCGGCCTTCGCCTCCGTTGTCGCTGATAATGAAAATCCCGCGGCGGATGTTCGCGGATTCTTCCGCAATTCTGGGCGTAGCGCGCGCTTGAAAGGTTGCCAAAATAATTCGAGAAGATCGGAAAGTCGAGGCGCGTGTGCGGCCGACGATTTCTCTCTAGGCGGTTTTTGTGCCGTTTCTTCCCTTTACAATCGCGAATCCGGTCTGATTCGTATAGCGACCGCGGTAACAGCGAGATTAAAAATTCCCGTATCTCCCCCGGATTGCGCGTCGGATAACTCGGATGCTCGCGATAAAAGCTGCACCGCGCTGTCCCGCATCGGTCCCATAAATAATTCCCTCTCGACATAGCGAAATCCGGGCACGCGTGCACAGGTGCGCCACACTGTGTATTGATTTACAACGGCGCGCTTAGATCGCGTGATGAAAAATTAGTTGCAATTCAGCGAGCGATATTGGCCATTCCCCGAAGTTAACTTAATTTGATCGTGATTTAAGGGTTAAGAGTTCGCCATTTCACACACGCGAAAGACTAATCTCTTCGCAAGTCTTAATATTTTTCCCATCTCGCACGAATACCTTAAGATTTTTCTCTTATTTTATATTTCAAAGTCACCGCGGGTCGTCAAATTTTATTGTTAATATTCCGCGCGCTATCATTATTCATGTTGTCAACATAAGTATATATCAGTTTGAAATATTTCTACTCCCACTTGAAGAGTCTTGTACGTCAGATTCCAGAAATTTGTCATGAGGGAAATTTAAAAGCACATTATTCTCTCCGAAAGAAACCATTTTTTTTTTTTTTTTTTTTTAGAAAAATAATATTTCAGGTACCATTTTCAAATATGAAGTAATTAATTGGCGTTTGTGGAAGGAAAAATATTTGTTGAATAAAATGTCTAGCAACATTTCTCTTTAAAAATAATATTTGTAGGACACCGCGGTTGACCAGGAGATATTGGTTGACCAAGATATATGTGGCCGATTATTTTAAACACCGCATTGTGCGGTTGAATATCAATTTGGAACTCTGAGGAAACAAATATTTGTCGGATCGATCGTTAAGCAAATGCGCGCGGGCACATATCAAAAGCTAATTACACGTTAACTTATGCAAGACAAAACAAAATGCTTTACGACAAAGGTCGATCGATCGCTACCGACGACAGTTTGACATCCCTCACGGAAACTTTTCGTCGCAAAAACATCATATTAGTATTAGCATGACACTCGTATTGGTAACAGAGTATTAATAACACTCGTGCACGAGCAAATTATTGGAGCGTTTCGCTTTTAATGATATGTTGCAACGCTGCGAATTGCACTTGATATCGGAATCCGTGTAGGGTAATTTGTATAAGCATATGTATCATGGAAATGTGTATTTGCGATTGCTTTTAATGCGAAAAGAGGTCACAATATCTTATCATTATTACTGAGCATACGTTATTTTTTAGATATTATTTTGATATTATTATCATTTTAATTCACAATTTTATATTTTCTTCATTATTTGAATTATTTTAATTTTTGCAATAATTTGCTAAAGTAATATATAACTGTAACTTTTTATTACTATGCAGATATAATGGCGTGTTAGACTTTTTAATAAATTTTTATAAAAATCGAGAAATATATATAGAAGTTAAGCAATTATTCCCCGTTCCGCCAGTCCATTAAAATCAGTCACTCGCAACTTGCGGAGGGATTGCTCTTATGAGGCCGAGCGAACTACGCTAAGAGAAAGTTCCGGAAAGCTCCACCGAGTTTTCCGTCGTTGTCGTCGGCGTCTTAGTCATCGTCTGTCACTGCGGTTGAAAAGACGATGGCGAACTTCCCGAAGGAATGCGGCCGAAGTGTGCAAAATTCCAGCTGCGTCAGGGCGGGAACCGCTGATGAAGTCGTATTATCGCGTCCTCGTTAAGAGCAGCCCCTCCCTCGCGAGAACGGAACGGATTGCGAAAGGCCTCTCTCTATTTCACACGAAACGGGTAAGGAATTCTCTCACATTCATATGCGGGCTCCGCAGAGAGCCGTGGCGAGAATAAAGAATATAAACTACGAGCTCTCTCTTGACCGGCAGACAGCTCCGGCCGCGTTCGTTTAGAGAGATGCAACACAACGCTCGCGGAATGCACGCTGCTGGATGAGGTCAGAGGAAATTCGCGTTGTTTGACTGGCGCGCGTTACCGCTCGACTGGGAAGAGTTACTTTCGGAAGCAATTTCAGGTTTCGTGAGCCTGTATCGTGGTCCGCTGCGAGGGTATATCTTCCGTTCGGAGATGAATGAGTTCAACACGAAACTCAATCGTCAAAACTTTGAATGAGCTATCGCATGGAACGATAATATATTATGCCAATGCAGTGCTATAACATATCGCTATCACCATGCAATAATTCATTTAAAGAGATTTTTGTCGTGTATAAAATTTTTATATTCTTTATTTTGGGGAAAGAAAATATTTGTGAAAATATTAAATATATAATCCGATTAATCTTCACTATAATATATTCTCTTTAGAATTAATTATAGTTTCGTAAAGGTAAATCTTATTTTGAATAAAGAATGAATGCGCGCTATGAGAATTAAGGAAATGTTTCTGCAAATAGGTAAACAGCAGAAGATTAGATGATAAAATTTTTGCAGAAAGACAAACTTAATACGAATTATTCAATTATTTGTGAAATAGGTATTTGTTTTTTTCAGAGAGTATTAATTAGGTTTCATAGAAAATTTAATTAAAATGCAATAATTCACACATTATGAAACTTGTTAATTATCTATTTCGAAATGTAATTTAATATAATCAAATTATAATTATACATTATACAAACAGAATTATTTGCGATATTAAATTATCTAAATACTGACGAAATTCCGTTGTTTGGCGACAATATTAAATGAGATCACACGAATCGAAAATATTCACCTTTGATTTATGCATCATAATTTGACAACGCGTATAATATGATCTGTGGGATATTAATGCGGTGGAGTTCTTGTTAGTTTCGATCACAGAGCTTCGAAAATATGCGCGCTCGCGGGAACATTATGCAACAATAAGCGGACACTAATGAAAAATGGCATGCGAGCGGGACGAATTAATTTCTGGTGAGCGTGAATTAATTTACAGCTGGCTATAAATTGTAGCGGCTGTATCAGAATTCTAATGGTCACCTCGCATCGTAATTCTTCTCATAAGCATGCTTATTCGCGCTGGGCAAGGACCAGCGAAATAATAGTGCGCCGCGCGCTGAAAGCTTGGTAGTGAGAATACAAAATTTTTTATTTCGCGCCATTAATTACCAACTCCGAAAATGATGGTTTTCGCGTTACGTTGATTGAAGTTACAGAGAAATGGCGTGAATTCTACCAATTCGCGATGAGCGTTAAATTCTTATATCGACTTCCGCTAATGAGACATTTAACGACCGATGACACCGGTTGTTAAAATACTGTCTGGGTCGAGCGGACATCGCCTGACTTTTACTGCGGACTCTTTTACGGGGTGATTCGCGAGCGGAGAAATATTGGAATTTTCGACGCGCGATTCGCGCAGTTGGAGAGATTATTCTGCAGCACGCGTGTTTTACAACCGGCTCGAATTATTAAAACGCTCGTCGGAAGTTAGACGTTTATGACTTTGTCCGCGACTTGGTTTCTTGGAATGAGACTTTTAAGTGTGTTTCTCAAGATAGGTCGAGATGCTTCGCCGTCTTGAAAAAAAGCCTTTGTGAATAAGATTTTCTAACGTCCGAGCGGGTAATGTTCATGAAGAGTATTTTTACAAGCACTGCATAAATGCAGTGAAGTTGCAAATAAATTTTTCACTTTTAGACACTGATGATTTAGTATCGATGAGAGAGAGAAACACATTTGACTGAGTAATTATAAAAAATCCTAATATCCGGTAAAAGCACACTTTAAAGAATATTTAAACAAATATTGAAACAAGTATATAAATAGAGCTGGAAAAAAATATTCAGGTACGAAGGTACAAACTTCGATACTGGATACAAATTCAAACGATATCTCGAACTTTGCAGAGGAGGTTTTAACGAGAAACTGTCATACGACAGTTACTCCGATATTGGAGTAATAATTAAACTCAAATCGATATGGCTCGACCGACCGAACTTGCTCGTTATCGCGTTCAGCGCTGGGATTGCCGGTGAAATCTCGCTGTGATCCTCGACGAGCGATTGTGATAAGAACTCTCTGTGAAAGGACATATTGATCTAGATTCTCGAACGAAGAGTTGGTAGCCAGCTGCCTGCGAGAATGGACGAAGTAATCAGAGTCGCGTTTCCGCTTATTATCAAGTCGAATTGGCAACTACGGAGGATTATAAGTGGGATCGCAAATGCGATTGGTTAGCCGTTAATTGTCCAAGAATCTAGCCTGAGCAAGAAACACATTCGAGAGATCACAAATGGTTCCATAACTAATTTGTAACAACTTCATCTAGACTCCAGCTAACTTTCCCCCTTCTATCCGAAGTAATTATCGCATATCTTTGTAAACCATAAATAAAAACAAATAAATACATTTTTTTTACTTTTCGCACGATTATTTGAAATTACAGGAAAAAAAATATTAAAGTAATAGATCAAGCATATGTCAATTTTGCTCAAAATTCCTAATAACCTATTTTATAGCCTTTTAATTATGTTAAAGATCTAATTAATTCGATGAAACTTTAACAAGGTCTGTTTAGTTCCCTACATTATGATCGTCTTATCTAGATGTTCCGTTAAACGCAGTATCGTCAGACAATTCAATTGCTCTCGCGAAATTCGCCGATGCAATTAGCTTGTCGCTTTTGATTAAACGCATCCTCCACGGGCGCGTTAAATCAAATTGGCCATCGTGCGGGATGATAAACATGACGGGTATATAGTAAGACGCGAGGAACGTACGGCCAGGCCGAATGACAGTTCGCCATTACAGAGTTAATGCGACAAATGTATTTCCCGCCTGTTCGAATAACAACGACGTATTTCCTCTCGCCTTTTCCCCTCTCATCGTGTTTTCTCATCCTCTTTCGTTGCCGCCGCTGAGACACTTTCGAGTCTTCTCTAAGCACGGCTGAAGAGGTTAACCTTCCAGAGATCGTTGTGCACGTCCGCTTGTTCGCTTCGAGATGGAATGACTTTTATTTCAGAACATCCGCCACGCGAAGGTATATACATACAAGGTACTTGGCACTCCGGCAGTGTACCTTTCAATTCACTATCAATTGCTAAGATCTGCAGTTGTTTTCTCTATACGTCCGATTGGTCACCATCTTTTCTTTCTTTTTGCATCTCTCTAGCTTCCAACATTAAATATTTCAGCCGCTAAGTCTCAAATTAAAATAGCATTAAACGAATGAAATTATATTAAATCGAAATCAATTTGCACGCTTATGATCGCTTGCGAGAAACTTTTCATTTTCAATCGCTTATATTTCGTACTATAACTCAAAGACTAATGATGTTTCAACGATTTTCACTGACGACAAATTAGTCAAAGAAGCTTTTCTCTTGATCATTTGTTATTGCTACCGCGTCGGCGAGGATATTAAGAGAGGAGAGAAACGAGGAGAGAGTAAATTCGGTAGAAACCGACATAACTTTGCCTCGGCAAATTTCCTCCGAATTAACCGGAAAAGCAGGCCGGAAACCGCAAGAGCCGGCCTTTGAAGCGCCGAGAAGCCGGTAGCGTGCGGTCCATATTATTAGCCGCCTCAGCTAATTCATTCGGCGAGATATATACACGCTAATTCCTGACGTTCTCTCACGACGTAGTGTCTCAGATGCGAAGCGGTGCACTTAGTTTCCCTTCCCCCCCCCCCCCCCGATTTCTCTCCCCCGGTTTGCGCTGCTTGGAAACGCGAGATTGCTTTAAACGCGGAAATTTGTAAGCGATTAGAATATATAATACATAACGGCCAAAGTGGTATCTATGCAGAGATGCACGCCGCTTGCATCGATAATATTGCATTCTAAGTTGCAAATTCTCCCATCGAACATCAGGGTAGATTAGCTCTTCTCGGTGACAATTAAATAAAATACTTGATTCCAGAAAGAATTTAGCAAAGAAAATTAATCGCGGAAAATACAAATGCAATACATAACAAAACAGTATCTTCTTTCATTCATTTCCAGTGAAATTTACAAGTTTACGTGACTTTATGGCTTTATCGAAACATTACAGAACGCGATGTTTTATTTTCGCCAGGTAATTAAAAAATATCATAAAATTCACAGTCATTTCGTCCATATAAATAAATTTCAATTGTTTGTAATTAATTTTTAATGTTTTATAGAGAGATGGACATTGTTTTGTGGGAGGAAATATCCACGCGACTTGTATCGAACAACAGAATCGGCTAACACGTGTTTTTTATACATGACTTTCACGGAAAAAAATATACTTGGCACAAACACAGCCGGAGCTTTGTAACACGGACGATATATATTTTTTCCGCTGATTTTTCGTGTCACGTACAAAGCACTGATCATGCATATTCGAAACAAAATTGATTGCAGCAATATCGTTGAATGCAGAATGGCGTATATGATGTATTATCATTGAGCATAGAGCTGACCAAAATTTTGATTTTCCCATTAATTTTGATTGCGTGTATTAAAAAACGTTATTAATATTTAGTTCTTTCGAAAATTGCGCGCACTCGCGTCACGTATATTAGAATTAATTAGAATGTATAAATCTATTTTTTTAAGATTTAAAGCATTGTAAGTCTAAAAGTCAGCCGCGGCGCATTTACTTTCAACTATATTTGAAAAACTGAAATTACCAAACTCGACACAAACGACTCATTCGTAATTGTCAGTCTCGTACGGAGATACTTAAGCAAGCCTCGAGAAAGTGCTTGAAAATGTTCCGAGTGACGTGATTGATTCTGGTTAGCGTTATACAAAGACCGTGACGTTTACCGGCAACGGTTGCGGCTGCAAATTGAGCGGAAAGGCGAACAGAAGTGCGCGCGAAATGCGAGAGCGCACCTTTAAATCGCCGTGCAAACACGATGTTACTTTGCCCGAACGGAAAGCCGTACTTTTCCGTGAAAACAACCGCATTTCGCTCTCTGGCAGAGATGGACAAGCCGCGATTTATAAAAATATTACGAGCGCAATGTCCCATTGTATTTTCCGCGGCTTATAAAATATTATAAACGCTACGCCATTGTGTGCCTCCGTTCGAAATTGCATCATTGATAAGCATCACATGCTCGTTGCAGAACGTGAGAGTATCGTTGAATATTAACGAGTGACGGATCGTTAATTGATTAAACGTTAACGCAATATTGCAATATTATTCTACATGATCGCGAATGCGTAAAATAAATACATTCGCCTGTTTGTCAGACGCAGTCTAATCCGTTAGTCTTCATTCTTCTGAAGCTGTTTGATTTCTGGTGATGATGATTTACTTTGAATAATGATGTACTTTAAATAATAGCATTATATGTCCCGAAACAGATCCTTTTTAAAACAGTGCAACAATAATTGTCTAAAATTGAAGTAAACTGTTGCACATAAATGATTTGTTAACGAGAAAGCATTTTGATAGAGAAGCTAGTTAATTAACAAATATGTACGAATGATTAGATTGTATAATATTAATATTATAATATAATATTAATATTAATTAATAGTAAATAAATAAAATTAATTACGGACGGAAAGAGCAAATATATATAAATATATCGGCGATATGGCGCTAATAATACTATATTCGGCGCGCATGCGAGACCGCTCCCTGTACGTATTTACATTCGCTTTTGAAACGGAAAACAGAAGCTCTGAAATTAAAGTAGGAAAAACACCAAATTTTAATAAATAAAAATCTTTATCATTATGGCTCCTTATATCATTATGTTTAAAGAAAATGGAAATATTAAAATTTTCACAAAATCAAAGATTCACGTATTCTGGGGGTGTGACCAATTTTAATGTGTGCTCGAAATTTTTCTCAATTCAAGAACGATTTGCCAGTCTGTAAAAGTTGGAGCATTTCTAAAGAAATCAATTGCAGAAATTAAATTATATGTTTCGATTGAAACATTTGTTTTAGATATATATAGAAAACGCACTTTTTTATACGTTTCTCAATAAAGAACTAAAAACAAATTTTTCTAGGAGCTATTAAAGGCCGAAACACATGGCGTAAAAATTGGATAAAAGTGAAAACACAGCAGAAAAAACAGAGAAATGTTCCAAAACGTATGGAATAACGAAACGTAATGCGCTGTCGGTTGATCGGGCGATAAATAAATCGGCTTTTAGTCGGCGCCGCCGCCCGTAGTTGAATAGTCGAGCGCATTTATTTAACGAATAGCGCGCCGCCGTAAAAAAATAACGATGTAAGTTTCGTTATTAGCGGCGAATGCGCGCGCTGGAATTGTACGAGCCGTGCACCGATAGTTGAGCGATATTCCAGATTTCTGCGCAATTTCAGTCCGAAAAAAAATCATAAACATTAAAAATGAACAATTTTTTCTCATTTCTTTGTACACAGGCCGCCATATTTTATTTTGTAGTTGGAAATTCTGAGCCCAAATTCTGTTAGAGCACACCCAAAAATATAAAAAACACTAACGTTGATCCATTTATTCCTCTGTTACAGGCATGAAAATGAGGTTCAAAAACATGTTGAAAAATCAACGATCTTCGTCGTTAATGGGTTAATAAAACACACGCACCTCGCGGGGAAATCCGTGAAATGGATTGTTTCGCCGACCGGTAATGACTTCGATTGTACCCAGCCTCGCGGTATTGCGCGTTTTCGTAAATTCCATTTCGTCACCCCCGGGGGCGTTGTCCTTTGAAATTGCTTTTGCCGAGGGAAAGAAGATTTCCCTCACACAATACGTCGCCGTTGAATGACGCGCTTCGGGGATTTGCTCTGCTTTTCGCGAGAGAGGAACGAGAGGAACATCTGAAGCGTCGTTTCAAAAGAAAAAAAAAGGATTCTTCGAGAAAACCATTAATTCTCTTAATTTCCCAACTCTGGTTCGCTTATTTTTGTTTCTATTCCTTGTCATAATCGCGCCCGACCGCATTAAAAGAGTTCGGTTGAATGTGCCGCGGAGGTAATTGCTGCAAAACTTTTAATTAAATGCGAGTGAAGGGTTTCAACATTTTATTTAAAGCTTGTAGGATTTTTTAACTCTCGCTGTTCTGGAGTCTTCAAGATTTTTTTATAGACTTTCCCCCGGAAGACTTGATCTTAAAACTTTAACGACAAATCCTTTAAATAATTCGAAGTCGAGTTTTTCTTGAGAATTATTAATTTAATCATTTAAATTATTGTATTCCCTCTTAGTTCAAAAACTTGAGAAATTTTAGCATTGTTTTAAAAAGATTTTTTTCTTAGTTTGGCATCCATATAAAATGACAAATAAAAAAGGTACTAATTTCATAAACATTTAATTCAATAATATGTGGTATGGAATATATGAAATAACTGCTCACTTTAATTATTCTTCGATTTATCGAGGGATGTAATCGCGTTTAGTCTGACAATGAATCCATATTCAGTATTTGGCAGGCGCGATAAATATTACTAGCTGCAGCTATAAAGCGATTGACACTTTGATCAATATTATTCACGTGTACGCATCACGTTTCATGTCGAAGCGAGCCCGCTGGCGAACGAGCGCGCGGAAAATATTCAGACAACGTACATTCAAAGAAGTTTCCGATAATGAAACTTTCTTTAGCTGCATAAAAGGCAGCTTTACGTAATTCGGTTCTCTATAAGTCGGGGGGAGGGGGGAGGGGGGGGGGCAAACTACTTTGATCAAGTTCTCTTTCTGTTATCGGAAATAATCATATGAAATTTGACCATGTAGCCGTTAAATAAACGCTTAAATATTTATCCTATCATTAAATTATTTAATTACCGCATTATCTTGTTTCTCTCATGCACGGCAATTAATTCGGTCGATTATATACGTTTAATTTAACTATTTCCTGCAAAATTATTACTGCATTTGTTACGAACATGTAATGAGTAATAATGTATGAAATATGAGAGAACATAAACGTGCAAATATACTATGTAACGATAGAATATTCTATGCAAATTTTCATGCACGTAAATCAAAAGCTACACTTTCATTAGTTTCAAAGTAAGAGTTTTAAAAACCCGCTATTAAGAGACATAATTTTAGGAAGATCAAGATTAATTTTTTTAGGTTTATATGAGAACGAAAAACACATTTCACACATTTTATACTATTGTATTACAATTTTAATGACAAAAATTGAGATTGATATATTTAATTAGCATATAAATTTAGATATACAATTCATCTAAATTAAAATTTAAATCTGGTTAAGCGTAAAATGGTGAATTTAAATTCGATTTGTACGAATCCAAAATTATGAAATATTTTAAATATTTTTTATATCTATAATACATGTAAAAATATATATTTATATTTCTCAATAATTCGTAAAGCATTAAACGAGAGAGATTCAGCTAGGATTATAACAACCGTAAAACAATCAAAAAACATTCGAAATACATTCACTATAATTACTGTGATTCGTGTTTGACCACTCTTTCGTTTCTCCAAAGCCCATTCGCGTCAAAAATACACCGAAGCGAAATTCGGAGAAGATAAGGCAGGATTGGATTAATACAACGTGAAGATTACTCGGCTTTGCGATAATAAGAATCATTAAGATTCCAATCATTTTCGATTTATAACTTATCGATGCAAGTACTCGGTCCGTGAATGAAGAATCGAAGGTTAGCATGAAAATCACAGTGAAGAGATTATAAAGCTTCACTTTAGGCGTAAAAACGGTCCCGTCCGATGATGCTCCATCGAAACGATGGAGGTTCAACGAGCACCGATAACCTCCACTTGAAATCTTTCGATTAATCAGAATGTATGTTTCTCAAGGTAATACTCCTCGACTTCATGAGGGGGAATTATCGTGGAAAATTCCCTGAGGTTTCTTGGATAAAGAAAAGGAAAACCGTTTGAGTCCGTTGGTTTTTTAGCAGAAGTACAGGCGGGCGCATCGAAAAGCTATCGATAACTTTTAAAAGTAATTTCCAATAAAATTAAACTTTTCCCTCGGTATTTTTCAGTAAATGTAAGTTTTTCGCTCTTGTTTGGAATTATAAGTTTAAACAGAACACTTTGAGACTTGTTTTATAACGTTTTGCAATTTAACTACGAACTTTCGAAGACTATATTTTACCAAAAATATATATGAACAATTAATGTGTTAAAAAAAAGTTAAAAAAATTAATCTTATACACATACGCAGAAAATATACACACGGAAAAAACCGAAGTTCAGACAACTGAAATTAAATTATTGACGTACGAATTGTCGGGGCATCTACATTGTTTTGTGTCTCAACATTCACTCTGTTTATGTGTACCAAATGCATATAGTTGCCTCCACTATTTCGCCATAGATGAGCCCGTGTGGTTGTGACTGTGACAACCATATCGTATAGTTGCTGCACCGCCGCGCCAGCGCTAGCATCAGTTCTGACAGCTCTTTATGGTTAGGTTATGTTGTTCTTAACTATAGAGGGGTGTAGTGATCTCGGGACCTATTACGTATCTTCTCACGAGGTAAAAATGCAAAAAGTGAGAGAATTCACTAGAGTATCTACGATTCCATCGAAATCTAGTAAATCTGTTCACTTTTCGCATTTTCACCTCGTGAAAAGATACGTAATAGGCCTTCTTCAACTACAGCAGTTACGGCAGAATAACCACATCAATGTGGGTGTGACAACCACAGATATATGCAGGCTGTCCAAAATATTACTATTTAATGTGGTTGTGGCAACCACAATTCTGCATCTGATAACCATATCGATTTTTCCGTGCAGAGAATATTTTTCTGTTTTCTTCATATATTGTTATATATAGGAGTTTTCCAGAACATGTAATATTTAATTCAAACATTATTCAAGTGTTTATGCGCGAGAATATGTGTGTGTGTGTGTGTGTGTGTGTGTGTGTGTGTGTGTGTGTGTGTGGTGTGCGTGTGTGTGTGTGTGTGTGTGTGTGTGTGTGTGTGTGTGTGTGTGTGCGTGTGTGTAAAGTTCTGGCTTTGTCATTTGCTGTTTTTCTCAGGAAAATGTAAAATCTATCGGCATAAAATCCGCAGCGCGCACTAATTTTTTAAAATATCGGAATTGCATTGCGTTACAATTCCGACTGTCATAATGCCGAACGTAAAACTCTATGAAAATTGAATATCGCGAAAAGGCATTAAATATACAATTTCTATCTTGAATGGTTATTTGACGTTTACAACATTTTACCACATATACTGATTAAAAACCAAAGAATGTGGTTTAATCAAAAATTTTGCAATTGGAGGATGAAAATGTATGATACATTTACGCACATCCGAAACGCATCAGAAACGAGACCGGTTTATTGAATATTTTCTGGTCTCGTGTTTCACATATATCTACTCGTATTTTTCGGGATACTTGTCATTATGTGAACCGGCAGCGCAGCCGGCACACAAAATCGACAGGGCGCATCGTCAAGTTCTGCGACGATAAATCGGATTTCCGTGTAACGCAGAATCGGGTAATCGGATGCAAATGATAGGAATTCCGAAAAGGTCGGAAACGAGCGATTTCCGCATGACAAAATACGTATCCACGGCGCGGCGCGCGATTTTCCACGGCGACCGTGCAGTTAAATACGAGATGAGTGCCTCTGTACGCGTGTGTTAGCGGATGAATAAAACTGAATCATCCTTAATCCGCGATTATGTCGGTTACATTTAGCGTACCGTTGCGACAGCCAAAGAGAGAGAGAAAGAGAGGGGAGAGAGAGAGAGAGAGAGAGAGAGAGAGAGAATCGCACGTTTGCAACTTAACGAGATTCGCCATGTAGAAATCAACGTTTCTTCGACTATGTGAATAAATTTCGGAATATGGAGACATAGTGGAAGTTTTGTCGCGATTTTATAAAGAAAAATCTCTCGGCGCTAACGCATTAAAAGGACAGTTATATTGAATATTTAACAAGATATGAATCTACAGACAATTATATTTAATGTGCAATTTCTATAAAAAGCTGAATGAATTAAAAATTATTTACAGAGATTGTGTATAGAACACGGAAAAAACGGTTTTGCTGAAGTATCTAAAAATTTAGTTAGCTACAGATCTGAAAATAATTTTGTTGCACCATCAAAATAATTATGTAGAACACTCAAACTGATTGCTAAAATGTCAAAATTTTTTACAGCATTTTCATCATACTTCAGCGACCTACTATATAATTATTTTGATGGCATGCAACACAATTATTTTCAGATCTGTATCTAGCTAAATTTTTAGGATGCTTCAACAAAACCGTTCTTTTCGTGTAATCGAGAATAGAAATTAATTTTACAGCCGTTATATTGCTTATCTTTTTTTAAATCATTATTTTTTTTTAATTCAAAAAATAAATCTCGCGTAAAATTAAAATGTGTTAATATGAATCCTTTCTTTTATTCCATGTTTATTTATTTACTTATATATTTATTTAACTATACTGCAAAATACGTTGAGAATAAAAATGCATACAAAAAGATTCCAAAAACTACATACAAATTATCGAGGCAAGAATTTTTTACCTGCAATATTCATTATAAAGTTAAATAATCAATTAAAAATTCGATCATAAGTCTCGCAGGGGGTTTATTTATTCGGAGGACAAAAACTTGGACGATAAATAAACATGAGAAGTTTAGTGATCTGTCACCGATATTAATATTTCTACGGGCGGACGGATGCTAGACGGAACAAGGCGCAGAAAGCGTCTCACCGTTGAATTTCTCACGTGACACTTTTTATGCGTGCATAGGTGCATGCAGGACTTTTCTTAGGAGGAAAATGTGAAAAATATTCCGCGCGCTTGCTTTATTTTGCATTTTCCATCATGCAGCATAAACTATAAAAATGTTACAACGAAATAATTTCAAATTTTCACAAAATTGAAAATTTTATAAACTTAAAATATTGCAATTCCAATTAAATTCGACACATTTTGCTATAGGCAATTTCAATTGATAATAACATTATATTATTTTACATTTACGAAAGTCTTTTTGTTCTTCTGAGAAAATTTTAATTAACTGAGATTACGATGTTGTTTCGCATCTCGCGTCTGGCCTCATTAAAATTTCATCCAGGGTTATATTATTTAATCGAATTTTCCTTCCCTCGGATGAAAATGCACAAGGGTATGTGGATCAGCGCAGGATCGTGGCTTCTCGACGCCCATGCAGGCAGGGGGATGCCTCGCGAATCTCCGTTTCCGGAAGTCCATTCGTTGCTGACACGAGTCCCGGCGATCTCCGGGATGCACCGCCGGGACACATAAAAGCGGATGCTGCGTCGCGAGCTATACGGGTAACACCTCGTAAGGAAGCTTATCTCCCCGTTCACAGAACGTAAAATACGAAACTAGCGTCGTTTTCATTAAGTACGGGATATGTACGCGCGTGCATGCCCATATCTGCGCTTGCAAAGGCAGATATAACATAGGCAAGAAAAAATTCAATTCAAATTAGACGTAGACAACGCGGACATTATGGCAGAGAAATAACCAAGTTTTTAGATATTCTGACGACAGAAAACAAATTGTTCAAATTGTTGAAAACAATTGTTGCAGAAAAGGGAGGGATAAATTAGTAAAATAAAATCTTTCTCATGCAAACAGTCTTCATTTATATTAAACTTTTGCATTAAAAAATATAGAACCTTTTTTTTAATATTGTAAAATAGATAATCGTACGAACCCGAATCCTTTATTTTAGACAAAAAAATCATGAAATTGATGAATTTTTGTAAATAAACGGTGCACATAATAAAATAATTTGCAAAATCGATTATTCTTCAAATAGGAAACGCATTAATAAAAGATCCGTTCAATCCATTTACTTCAGCCGAGCTTGTTCGGGAGTAAGTCCCAAAAGGGACCAAAATGAACTATACAAACCAGTTTTTACAGTATCGTAAAAGCAAGGAGAAAAACGAAGTCAAAAGTCATAACGCGAGCGGAAGCCTCTTATCCGCTCGCAGAGTGGCCGTTAAATCATCGATATAAGAGTCGAGTACGATTCTTAACATCCATTCGTGCTCTCGTGCTTCCATTTTTTTTCTTTTTCATTTTTTTTTATTTTTTTTTTATTACGTTGCGATAAACGGCGTCGAGGAGGATTTACTGCACCGACGAATCGAGAAATGGCTCGCGCGCGCTTCGTTAACGGGAAAGCGTCAGAAGCTCTTAAAGTGCCGTTTTCATATCGTAATGCTCGACGTCGAGATCATGCAGGAAAGATAGCAGATAACTTTGCGCGACGTACGTTACATTCGACACAACGCTATCTGCATTCGTTGTAACGCAAAGACCCATTTGCGTGTCAACCATATATCATAGGATGTTGAAAACAAGTGAATTAATTTTTTTCTTTCAGTGCCCATGTATTCTCGGTGAAACAATTAGAACAAGAACTGTACGCGAAACTTATGCACGACAAAGCAAGGGTGATAAAATTGTATGGCTAAAGAATAAAAGAAAGATCTGTTTAAATGAAAGGGAATTGAGGGAGATAAGAGAAGGAAATAATACGAGAACGCATCGCTCGGTATCTCGCATTGCTCCACGAGATTAAAATACATGGTTTCTGTTTCTTTGAATTTTGTTTCTGTGGAATCCTTGTCTCAACTTTGACAAGTTTCTCGCATGCGTTTCTCTTCTCAGTGTATTGTTATTCTAAATCTTTTGCTGCGTCATTCGAAATTTTAATTTTCGCATAAATGCTAAATTATATAATAAATAAATTATACAATAAGTGTTCTTTTACACATATTATAATTAGCCTGTTGTCAGAGAAAAAATATATTTTTATTATAGAACAAAATAACCGTAATTACATGATAAATGTACAGTAATTGAAAATAAAACGGAAGTAACTGTGAAGCAAAATTATAATTTGCTTTTAAAGTTCCATTTTTTTCTGTATTAATAAATGAATTGTAATATGTTAATTATTTTTAAAAATTATCCCAATTAAATTATTTTTTCTGTATGAGAGAATAAGAAAAAGAAATATTCCTTTTTATTTTTTTATAATATGTTAATATATATTTTAAAAGTTTCGAACGCAGATTCCGATTTAATTCGAAAGAATTACGAATCTAATTTTGCACCGAGGAAACTTCTCTCTTTATTAATTTATATATTTTTGGCGCCACATCGCATTGCGTAACTTCTGTTCAGGTCCCCAGTGAATATCTGTTAGTAAAGTACAACAGCTAAGTACTTAAATCTTTGAGTCCCAATGGGTTACACAGCCGCAGCAACGTTATTTCCCGCACTCGTAATATCTCTGAGATTCGTGAAAATAGCAAACATCTCGGATAAATGCAAATAGACGGTTATCGAGGGTAAATAATATAGGAAATAGATTATAGATGCTGAAGATTGTCTGGCTGAAGACCTTGATCGGTTATTCCATCGGAACTCCAAGATATTTACTCGGGACGAAATTCCCCCTTTTGATTTTCCATTAGATATCCATTAGACTGAAGAACCGTTCTCGATTTTCCATTATATACGCAGCTGTCATTGTGCCTTCGCGCGCAACGAAGCTATCAAAAGCGCAAGTAATAAAGAAAGTTAATTTGAAACTTTAATATGTAACAGCTTAGATGATGGCTCGTTAATTAAAAGTTCGAGGATTAATTATTTAAATATTTCAGTACTTGTTCTTGTCTTGGCATTTGTGTATTTTGTACATACTACAATTTTTTTCGGAAAATTGCAATTTAAGATTGTCATGTATTAAAATTAAAAACTTGCTTTAACTGTGGTGCAGCCAGTTATTATTGCTTTTTGTCCGTCCGCATCTGCATTTTTAAAATTAAGGAAAAACGCCTGCGTTCCCATTTCCTGGTTTATATATAAAGCTTTTAACTATATAAAGCTGTGTAAATATATATTTGTTTGACATTCCGTGCAAGAAGGAAAATACAATTTCCAGAGAAAATACAGGGGCAACAGTACCGAAGGTAGGTACTTTTTATCTGTTCAACTTGCATCCTCGTACGCGCGTATTTTTAATATAAATAAATTCATTTAACCGTTGTTTATAAAACGAGTACGTCGATCGTTTTGCTCTTTCCGTTTGGCCGGGGCATTGATTGTCAGCGAGCATCGTTTTGTTTACGCGAATTTCTAACGGACGGAGCGCGGCGGCGCGGCGCCGTCACGTAACGGAAAGAGGCGGTAATCCATTTTACATTGTTGATGCTGAAGAGTGTACTACGAACTAAGGATTTTATGGAGCAGGCGACTTTTTTCACGGATGCGAATATTGCTTATCTCGCGCGCGAGAGTCAAAATATCGTCAGTTTCACATCCACGCGTGAGTTCAGCGATCCCGAGCGGAGAACGCTGAACAACGAAGCGAAATGCAGCTCGATCAAAAAGAACATGAAGCGGATATGAAGGCAACATCTAGATTTCCCGCGGTGCTGAGCAAACAGCTTCTTCCTTCCTCCTATATTCTCTTTGAATTATATCCCATTCTTTTCAGGCGCGCCGCAGCACCGTACATCGCGCGCGCGTTCCTTCGAGTCGCGCGAGATTTTAGCAATCGACAGAAATTAAATTGATGTTGCGAAAAAAACAATTTTTCTTCAATCCCGCGTATATGACAATGCATCTCCCCGAAATTCGTCGCGCGACGTAAATGCGACACGTTGCATTTTGTCGAATATCTGACAAATGCGCGCATTGTTCGGCGCGCGCCGGCTATAGAAACGAAGAGCAACGTCCGAGCCCTTTTCTCTTTCCCGTGATATACAGAAATGTTTATCCCTCACGTGCATTACTACGTAGTAGGGGCGTAGAGAAACAACCGAGTGCACGCACCGCGAGT
Organism: Temnothorax unifasciatus; assembly: GCA_030770225.1. Taxonomy (NCBI): domain Eukaryota; kingdom Metazoa; phylum Arthropoda; class Insecta; order Hymenoptera; family Formicidae; genus Temnothorax; species Temnothorax unifasciatus. The sequence continues at coordinate 246,027 of JASTWK010000181.1, read as the reverse complement.
GAAATATGGTTCGTTCGTATATCACTCGGCGGAGTGCGTGCTTTCGGTTGTTCTCTCGTGTATACGGAAGCCATACAGTTCGTAAAGAGAGACAATCAGAGATAACGCGAGAGGCGTCCGCTCTCGTTAAAACTGCGAGCAAAAAACTGTGCAGTTCAATTCTTTTAATTTTCAATCGGGAACTATTTCCTCCGCTTGTTAAAACAATATTTTCTGCAATTCGATGCAGTCTTTTTTGCAGATGAAACGCTTGACGCTCTTTGATTATAATAGAATATATAATAATTTCTTTGATACGGCACATTCTCGAATTCCAGTATCTAGGTCAATCTAAGGAGATAGTGATACAATCTGAGAGAAACAACAAATATATGTCTATAACCATGTGGTATTAAAAACAAGAAAATATGTGTGTTTAAAACAAGCTTTATAATTTGAATTTTCTATCTAAATTCTTCTCTCTCCTAGCTATTTGAAACTTTGCTGCGACTATCTCGCGTTATTTTTCCGGCAAAATTCTAAAAATGAGATCTCTCTTATATAGATGCGTTTAACCGGGAAAGGCGCACGCTCCGGGTTTGTCGAGAGCGGCGCAATCCACCACTATCGGCGAATCAGCACGTCGCGATGCGTTCGCATGCGTCGCGAGAGAACGCATACGGTTTATGCATATCCGCGGCAGGTAATTAAATGCCGTGGCATGCGCCGTTTATATATCTGCGTATCAGGGTTTTTTTTATTCCAGATAATGGGGAGCCCGATATACGAAATGCGCGCGCGCGCAAACGCGCGCGAAACTGGATGCGTTCGGGATAAAGGTAGTAATTTTTGAAAAATCTAGGTCATTCGCTTCGGCCAGAAACACGGACGACTACTCGCGAATGCGCGACGTGTTTTTTCGCGCGATTTTAATATCATCCAGGCGACCGCGTTTGGATACATATGGATCTTATAATTGAGATGCGGATCCGGACTCTAATATATGTATAAGAGTCTTCTCTTTTTTTCCTCTTCTTTTATGAGCGCCATCTTTTGAACTGTGACCGATAGCGATTTTGAAGTTAATATCAGAACGTCCGATTTTCCCTCTTTTTCCTTTTTTATTTTTTTAATTTTGTATTCCACCAGAATACGAAAGAAAAAAGTTTCACTTAAAAACAAACGAAAAATACCATTTTGCAATCTGCCTGCCTTTCGTTATTTAATTTGAAAAAGCCATTCATGCTCGATAAAAATATTAGTTTTTCGCTATTTTAGGAGAGGAAATAGTGACTTCAAAGTCACAGATTAAATACCATTGAAATTGAACGTGCCCACAAACCACGCTCTCTATCTAACAAATATCTGGTGGAGTATACACACTGAATACATATCTTTTCGGAATATTGGAGAGGTTCTCCGCGCGCGAGGTCGCGAGATCGTGTAACTGCTGCATCGCGTATTCATTACGTGACGTCGTTATCGTTGCTTCAAACACGACGGAAAGCTGCGGAATGAATTTTCATCTCTAATGAAGACACAGGTGCACATAAGGAAAAGTTCCGCGCTAGTTTTGACGCCATCTGCCTCGCCGTTAGCAGGATTTTCAGTCAGGCGCTGAAACTGCTTTCGCCATTCAACTTTTCCGCTCGTTTTGTACAAGCGAGTTTCATTTGCCATTAATTAATATGATTATTAAGCTATTGCTGTAACTTCCCATTAGTTTTTATTGCCGATAAATTCTTCCAAGTATGACGGGCAGACTAGTCTTCGCTTCTTTGGGAAAGTATTGTTTGTTCGAATCAAGAGACACGGTAGTGTCTCGCGCCAAGTACACGCGGAGCGAGACCAACCGTGACTCTTTTACGCGACGCGACGATTTGCAAGTACTCGAGATGTTGAGATCTCGATAACGAGTGAACGGATCAAGTTCTAAATAGGCTTGATCGATAGCTTGGGGTCGATTTGGGGGGGGGTCCGTTCTTTTCATTTTTCCGCTACGTGCCCTATGAGCGGAGATATTGCGAGCAAAAGTCGAAATGTGAAAATTTTATATTAAGATACTTCTCCTCCTAACGCCGATTGTATATATATCACGTGATCAGAGATCACGTGATCAGAGAAAACGTCACTTTCACTTTTTCGCCACTGGCGGTGGCGGTGCTAGTATCGCCAGTTTCGATATTGTGCGCGCATTAAGCCTCTTGCACAATATGCGATAGCGATAGCAATAGCGACAGCGACAAGGTTGCCGACAAAGCTTTTCCTTTGTCGGCAACCTTGTTGCTGTCGCTATCGCTATCGCTATCGCCTATTGTGCAAGGGGCTTTATTATCGTTCTAGTAGGTAAATTATTATAGGTCGATAGACTTATCGGTCAGGAGGAAGATTTTTATATTTAAGTAAATTAGGTACCGTGTCTCTTGATCAAATAATCTTGATAATAAATAATATTATCATAATATTATTATATATATTATTATTATTATCAACCCAGCGAATAAATCCATCGAGTCGATATACAGGTTACCGACGACGAGGTCCAGATAGTGCGCTCCGTAGTTTTCGGTGTCTAGGTGTATTAATACTTTGAATTCGATGCTACGTGTCTCAGGTTGTCGACGACGAGGTCCAGATAATGCGTTCCGTAGTTTTCGGTATCTAGGTGTATTAATACCTTGAATTCAATGTCTACTTGTCCCAGGTTGCCGACAACGAGGTCCAGATAGTGCGCTCCGTAGTTTTCGACGTCTAGGTGTATTAATACTTTGAATTTGATGTCTGCGTATCCCAGGTTGCCGATGACGACGTCCAGATAATGCGCTTCGTAGTTTTTGGTGTCTAGGTGTATTAATACCTTGAATTCGATGTCTACGTGTCCCAGGTTGCCGATGACAACGTCCAGATAGTGCGCTCCGTAGTTTTCGACGTCTAGGTGTATTAATACTTTGAATTCGATGTCTGCGTATCCCAGGTTGCTGATGACGAGGTGCAGATAGTGCGCTCCGTAGTTTTCGACGTCTAGGTGTATTAATACTTTGAATTCGATGTCTACGTGTCCCAGGTTGCCGACGACAAAAAACTATAGCGCGAACTTGACGCGGGACACTACCGTGTTATAGGTTATGTATGTGACTGTGACAGCTGGTGACAGCGCGCTAAACGCACTGTCTGCACTGCGCGCAGTACACACACACGTATACATCGAAACTGGCGATTCTAGCAGCACCGCCAGTGTCGAAAAAGTGAAAAGGACACGATTCCAGCCAATGAAATGATAGCATGGTATGAGTGATGAGTAGACGACGTATCTTAATAAAAAAATTTTCACATTTGGACTTTGCGTCGCAATATCTCCGCTCGTAGGGCACGTAGCGGAATATTATAAGAGCAAAATTTCCGAGAGAAGCAACGTGTTGGAGAGAAGCCACGTGTTGAAGATTACGGTTCATTAAAAAGCTACAAATACTATTGATTTCTTATATTAGAAGATAAGTTATATTAGAAGATAAGTTATAAAGTTAAATCGTTGTATTAACAAAGATTTGTGCGTAAAAATCGAGTTTATGTAAAGAAACATAGATATCAAGGATGATACTACGTCTTAAATTTAAACGAAATTAAGAAAACAAAGGTAAGAAAAAGAGGTAAATTTTATTTTTCAAAAAGGTAAAAAAAGGCGCCAAGTACACGCATGTTACCTCGGAAAAACTAAGTAGTAGTATTATTAATTTTAAATTAATAAAATCCAAGTGGTACTTAATGTGTTTATATTATTAGCATTATTCAAGCTAGATTACGATTATGTCTTGTATCGCAAAATATATACGGCTTATAGAGCTTTACAATCTGTACATACTGTTTGTAAGATAAAGATATACTGTTTCTAAGATGCGTAACACTACAAAACGCATGATATCAGTACAAAATTACCTTTTTCAAAAAGGTAAAAAAAAGGCGCCAAGTACACGCGTAGTAGTGTATATATTATATTTCCAAAAAATTATAACCCAAGTGATACATATCACAAAATTATGTACCTTATCAAAGAAGAGTCGCGCTTTAAGTGATCTATTACAATTACAAAAAAGAAATGATATCTTTTTGAATTACAGCGCCAATTACAGAGAGAACATATATATTGCCTCAAAAAAATAATTGTTACACTTTAGAAAATCTTTACATTGTGTCAATTAGAAAAAGAATGTATGATAACAATTTTATAAAATTAAAAAATTGGTAAATATGCATAAAAAGACCGCACTCGCCCATGACCTTGACCTTGACATATGTTGTCAAGGTCACCCTCCTGAGTGACCTTCAGAAGTTTTTAGCCGGCGGTCGTTATTCGTTAAAAAGTTATTAACAAAAAATGTTTGGAAAATATAGCATCTATTTTGAAAGGTATAAACGACTAATATTACGTTTTTTTTTAAAGCAGAGAATACTTTATTTCGCGAGAAAGTCGCTGCTTTACCAAAACACAACATTTAAAGCAGTAAATTGTTGATAAATTAAAGTCTTTTTGTTAATGCAGTGAATTCTTTATTTCGCGAGAAAGTCGCTGGTTTACCAAAACACAACATTTAAAGCACTAAATTGTTGATAAATTGAAGTTTTTTTGTAAAAGCAGAGAATACTTACATAGGTTAGTTGACGCGCTTTAACAGTATATATGTGTTTAAAGCGCGTCAACTAACCTATGTAAGTATTCTCTGCTTTAACAAAAAAACTTCAATTTATCAACAATTTACTGCTTTAAATGTTGTGTTTTGGTAAAGCAGCGACTTTCTCGCGAAATAAAGTATTCACTGCATTAACAAAAAGACTTTAATTTATCAACAATTTACTGCTTTAAATGTTGTGTTTTGGTAAAGCAGCGACTTTCTCGCGAAATAAAGTATTCACTGCATTAACAAAAAGACTTTAATTTATCAACAATTTACTGCTTTAAATGTTGTGTTTTGGTAAAGCAGCGACTTCTCGCAAAATAAAGTATTCTCTGCTTTAAAAAAAAAACGTAATATTAGTCGTTTATGCCTTCCAATACTCAAAATAGCTGCTATATTTTCCAAACTTTTTTTGTTAATAACTTTTTAACGAATAACGACCGCCGGCTAAAAACTTCTGAAGGTCACTCAGGAGGGTGACCTTGACAACATATGTCAAGGTCAATGTCATGGGCGAGTGCGGTCTTTTTATGCATATTTACCAAAAAATTTTATTTATTTAAATTTAACAAGGGAATACAAGATATTTAAATACAAAGTTTACATATGTATTTTTTAGTGGTCACAAAGAATTACAGAGGGTAACAGTACAAAATAAAATATTTTATTAAAATATTTAATCCAACGAAAGAATACAAGGTATTTAAATACAAAGTTTATATATGTATTTTTCAATAGAATAAAAGATTTAATCACAAAGAATTACAGAGGTAACAGTACAAAATAAAAATATTTTATTAAAATACATAAATTTTTCTTGTAAAAAAACTTGGCGCTGCTAGACCTCGAAATTTTAAATAAATAAGGACAACAATAAATAAAAATAATTCAGAGAAGAATGCGACGGGAGTAATAAAATGATTATCAGCGTGGTGTGTATGTGCGAGTGAGTGATATGGGTGTGCGTGATGACGGCGGATAATGCGGTTTATAATTAAGTATAGAATAAGTTTATTTATTTAAAATTTCGAGGTCTAGCAGCGCCAAGTTTTTTTACAAGAAAAATTTATGTATTTTAATAAAATATTTTTATTTTGTACTGTTACCTCTGTAATTCTTTGTGATTAAATCTTTTATTCTATTGAAAAATACATATATAAACTTTGTATTTAAATACCTTGTATTCTTTCGTTGGATTAAATATTTTAATAAAATATTTTTATTTTGTACTGTTACCTCTGTAATTCTTTGTGACCACTAAAAAATACATATGTAAACTTTGTATTTAAATATCTTGTATTCCCTTGTTAAATTTAAATAAATAAAATTTTTTGGTAAATATGCATAAAAAGACCGCACTCGCCCATGACATTGACCTTGACATATGTTGTCAAGGTCACCCTCCTGAGTGACCTTCAGAAGTTTTTAGCCGGCGGTCGTTATTCGTTAAAAAGTTATTAACAAAAAAAGTTTGGAAAATATAGCAGCTATTTTGAGTATTGGAAGGCATAAACGACTAATATTACGTTTTTTTTTTAAAGCAGAGAATACTTTATTTTGCGAGAAGTCGCTGCTTTACCAAAACACAACATTTAAAGCAGTAAATTGTTGATAAATTAAAGTCTTTTTGTTAATGCAGTGAATACTTTATTTCGCGAGAAAGTCGCTGCTTTACCAAAACACAACATTTAAAGCAGTAAATTGTTGATAAATTAAAGTCTTTTTGTTAATGCAGTGAATACTTTATTTCGCGAGAAAGTCGCTGCTTTACCAAAACACAACATTTAAAGCAGTAAATTGTTGATAAATTGAAGTTTTTTTGTTAAAGCAGAGAATACTTACATAGGTTAGTTGACGCGCTTTAAACACATATATACTGTTAAAGCGCGTCAACTAACCTATGTAAGTATTCTCTGCTTTTACAAAAAAACTTCAATTTATCAACAATTTAGTGCTTTAAATGTTGTGTTTTGGTAAACCAGCGACTTTCTCGCGAAATAAAGAATTCACTGCATTAACAAAAAGACTTTAATTTATCAACAATTTACTGCTTTAAATGTTGTGTTTTGGTAAAGCAGCGACTTTCTCGCGAAATAAAGTATTCTCTGCTTTAAAAAAAAACGTAATATTAGTCGTTTATACCTTTCAAAATAGATGCTATATTTTCCAAACATTTTTTGTTAATAACTTTTTAACGAATAACGACCGCCGGCTAAAAACTTCTGAAGGTCACTCAGGAGGGTGACCTTGACAACATATGTCAAGGTCATGGGCAAGTGCGGTCTTTTTATGCATATTTACCAATTTTTTAATTTTATAAAATTGTTATCATACATTCTTTTTCTAATTGACACAATGTAAAGATTTTCCAAAGTAGTGTAACAATTATTTTTTTGAGGCAATATATATGTTCTCTCTGTAATTGGCGCTGTAATTCAAAAAGATATCATTTCTTTTTTGTAATTGTAATAGATCACTTAAAGCGCGACTCTTCTTTGATAAGGTACATAATTTTGTGATATGTATCACTTGGGTTATAATTTTTTGGAAATATATATGCAACGACGCCGCTAGGCGGCGCATAATGGTAAGACTAACTCGCAAGTAAATTTCAGTTGGGATCTAATATAAGCAGGCCTCCGGCGAAGCAAAATCATGAACTATAGTCATGAATATGATTTATGAAGGACAGGAAATTGTTCCGGATCACCCTATGCAAGGTGATCCGGAACAATTTGATATGAGAAAAAGTATCTGAAATATTTCCCATATATTTCTGAAACATTTCAAAGATATTTTCGAAGCATTTCAGAGATATTTCTTAGGCATTTCAGAGGTATTTCTTAAGCATTTCAGAAATATTTCTGAAGCATTTCAGAAATATTTTAGAAACATTTCTGAAATCTCAGCTTGGCGGACATTTTATATTTCTGAAACATATCTGAAACATGTCTGAAATGTTTTTTTGAAAGGTTTCATATTTCATTGACAGCTTTTTGAAAGCTTTCTGAAATATTTCGGTGCTGTGTGGGTTCCTTATATCTGAACGTACGAGAGTGATCTATGCAACGGACACGAGCGAACTCGACTCGAAGACAAAAGAAAAAAATAAACGGGGGGAGGGAACACACGCGCCAAGCGTGAGCAAACGCGCGACCCTTCCGCGAGAACGCAACTAAACCGCAAGAGTTCGACTCAATCGCGAGACCGCAAATTACAAATACCGTAGATGATAATACAGCGCCGACATACGTTATTACTGACAATAAGTGTCGCCTTTTCATGATATTGCTTCAATTTATTCCACGCCCCAAGTGCCGAAGTTTCATTGCGAATGTGCACAATTTGATCATCTTCGATTGATCGATGATAGAAAACGCTTCTTCGTCCGCTCTGCACCACTCAATCTTTGCCTGTTGATATATTCCGCTTTCTCAGCTGCCGATGCTGTATCTGGTGATTCCCTTAGTGCCTTTACAATTGCCTTCCACAAATTCTCTTTTTTCAACGATTTTGAACTTCTAGTTCATATTATTCAATTTCTCAAACTTTTCTTTGAAGTCTGCCATTGTGCTATACTCTTATTGAGCAGAAGAAGCGGTTAGACGGTCAGATCTCCTAAGTGTTGGACCGAGAGAAATAAAAAGCTCACGCAGATATGAAGGTGAACTCAAATGCAGAATACGATAAATCTGGCATCCAAGAAAGTAGTATCGTCTATTTTCAACTGAGAGCCATTTCAGCTGACGTCTAAACGGTGTAATATGTTCGTCGCGCTTAAGGTCATAGATAAAACGAATACAACAGTTGACGAGTTTTTGTAACTTAATGTTTAACTCATTGGTCAAATTATGATATACGAGACAACAATAATCAATATGCGGCATGATCAAAGTTGTAACGAGTTTAATTCTAAGGTTAGTGCCAAGAGAGTTCTTGTTGAACTTCAAATTATTCAACGCATGATGGACTCTTTGTGAGACCAGCGAGATATGCTTCGTCCAAGAAAGATTGGACGTGAAGATGACACCCAAGTTTCTCACCTCACCCACAAATGGTAAGGGCGTATTATTCACAACAATAGGTGGTAGACTGTTAAGATCAATGCCATTCACGTACGCTCGACTACCAAATATAATGACCTTAGATTTAGCAGGATTAAGCTTGAGTCCGTTCATATTAGCGTAGTCAAAAATAGCATTGGCATCACTCGCAACTAATGCCAACGCATGAAGAATATCAGCTGGTGAACATAGGCGGTAAATCTGAACATCATCAGCAAAAATCATATGAAACACATAACGTAAAATTTTATATATGTCATTGATATACAGAGAAAACAGCAGAGGACCAAGCACTGAACCTTAAGGGACACCAGACAAAGTAAATAGCTAGTCAGAAAGATTGCCTGCGTCATCAATAACTGCCTGAAAACGGCCCGTCAGATAGGAGAAAATTCAGTTTAAGATAGCGTCAGAGAAGCCAATCTGTTTGAGCTTAATAAGTAATAGCAGATGAGGAACTGTATCAAATGCCTTGCTAAAGTCGAAAAGTATCATGATAGTAATGAGTCCATCATCAATCCCATGCTTGATATCATTGCAAATACGTAGAAGTGCCGACTGAGTATTATAACCAGAGCGGTATGCTGACTGTCTGGGATTCAGGATGTTATGCTCGTTTAAGTAGTCCAATATTTGTGAGGCTACAATCCGCTCCAATAATTTAGACAGTTCAGGCAAGTTCGCAATAGGTCTCGTATCAGACGGGGATAGTGGTGTTCGAATCTTTGAAAGCGGGCGAATATATGCCTTCTTCCACTTTGACGGAAACGACGAAGTGTCTAACGATCGATTAAATATGGACACTAGTAATGGCGAAATAATAGGCCATGCAATACGCAAAACATACAGTGGAATACCATCTGAACCAGAAGCATAAGAATGAAGAGGTCTCCCAGACTCAAGGACTGACCGAGGTGAGATTGAAGAGAAAACAAATTCAGGACGATCAGAAGGACAAGTGATCGAAGCAATGGCCGAGATAAAGTCAGAATGAAGGCATATAGGCTGAGCATTAAAAATAGACGCATAGTATAAGTTCAGCTGGTCAGAAGAAAAGAAATGCAACGGAAAAGTAAGAGTTGATTTTGCAAGCCCCAGCCGAGCAAGCTGTCTCCATAATTTGGCAGGGTCCGTAATACCAGTAAGGGAGTTATAATAAAATTCACTTTTAACACGCTTGATATCCGCATTGAGTTGGTTACGGAAGAGTCTATAGGAAGCATAACCTAAGAGACTATTAGCACGCTTATATAACTGATCACGAATATGTAACCGAGCAGTCAATTCCGGAGTAAGCCACTGCACAGAAGGCTTCTTAATTACAAAAATACGAGTAGGAGCTAAGGTATCAAGTGCCCCTAACAAGGCACCAGACAACACTCCACACAGTCTGTCTACATTAGTGTCTTCAGATAATTTCTCAATTTCAGCCTGTACAGCGCCAGCAATGGATCGAAGATAATCACAGAACTCAGAGTCAACAATTCCTCTATAGTTACGCCGAGAAACAGAGCACACAGGACTCAGTTTAGAGCTAAGTGACACAAACAACTCCAACAGATCGTGACCAGCGATGAAAGGACTCTGAGATTTAGTGAATGATGTAATTTTATCAACATCATCCACCACCAGCACATCAAGCCAAGAATCGGAGGTCGCAGTATGATGGGTGGGCTCAGAGCTAACAATGAATAACGCCAGACTAAACATGAGATCACGCAAGTAAACCGCTTCAAAATTTACCGATGATAAATCGCAATTTAGGTCACCACCAACAATAATATTTTTGTAAAGATGAGAGAATCGGTTTAGAGACTCAACAAAGTCATGCAAGAAAAGACCCTTGGGCCTTCTATAAATAGACGCAAATAACACCGATTCACCATCCGGCAGACGTATTTCAATAAGAAGATATTCAGGTGAATTATCGCAGACATTATTAGAGGTGACCAAAATCTTGACCTTAAGAGATTTATGCACGTAGCACGCAACCCCGCCACCCATCCGTCCCACACGATCATGACGAATCAAAAAGTAATTGTCAATAGCCACAGTCGCATCTGAGACACTCGCATTAAGCCACGTTTCAGAAACCGAAATGATATGATAAAAACGAGTAGCAAAGTGCAATCTAATATAATCAATATGTCCTCGCAGTGAATTAGCATTGAACTGAGCCACACGAAATATGGTAGACCTAGAAACCAAGCCACGACGCGCAACTGAGGTCAATAAAGAGTGATCGGAACGGGCATGTCAAACGAGCTTATCGAGATCAGCAATAGAGTTAATCCGAATAACCGGCATGCCATCAGAACGTCTGACGTGGACACGACCCCTCCTCACCCAAACATACGCATAAGACTTGTCCTTAGCCACACGCTTAGTCCGTTGCAATAATTCATACGTGTCTTTAGGGAGCAGCTCATTTACATGCACATTCCGATCCGAGTCATTGCCGCAAACCTCGCTCTGCTTAAATACGCGACGCGTTCGCTTTTTAGTAATAACAATATTACGAACCGCGCTAGAAGCTAAGGTAACAATAAATGAATTAGTATCAGAGACCGGCAAGGGTTGATTACGAGGCACCACCAGCTGGGGCCTACGAACAACGGCCCTGACATCCAGAACATGACAGGAAAGATCAGGGATATCAAGAGTCGTGAACACGTTACGAACGCATTCGGAGGGAGTGATTGACATCGTGGTTGGCACACCCGATATAATAATCTCATTCTCTGCTTGACTCCGCAGGACAGAATGAGAAACTCCACGATCACTCCTCAATTCACTGATTTTATTTGTGAGAGCAGCACACTGCTGCTCTAACACAGCAATACACTGACTATTCCGCTCAACACTGCTCGCAATAGAATTCAACTTATTAAGCTTTTCATTTAATTCGCTATTAGTACGCCGCTGATCCTTCACAAAAGCAGAAAATCTAGCCTCTTGATCTTTAGCAAAAGTGGAAAATTTAGCTTCCGACTCCTTTAGTTGCTCCATTAATTGAAGCAGAAGATCGTTAGTCGTGTTGTCACCGCAAGACTGCGATTGAGTGCCAGTGCTCAATGGAGTGGCCATACTGTCAAAACAAAGCGACCGCGCGGTGTTTTCCCCTTCAGGCGTAAGAGGTAAGCTTAAAGAAGCAGACAGCGATCTGCAGCAAGTGTCCGCGTACCTATTAAGAGAATAGGACCTAATGCAGCCAGGATGGAACACTTTCTTGCACTCGCACTCAACCGACAAGGTCGCAATCGGCTTCTTGCACTTAGTGCATGCACGCTGCATTCCCGTCAATCGAGCAAGCCGCACAAGCAAGTCACAAGAGATGACGTATAATCTGATGCGAAAGCCGCCACATATCGATCCACAAGCCCGGCGTCATGTATAGCCGCCAATCAGCGGTCACTCAGATAGCACGCGCAATAGATCCACATACACAGCGTAACGCACAACAGCCAATCAAGCTCATCATCATATGGTCCGCATAGAAGTCGAATGCAGAAAGATTGAAGGTAGCAACTCATGCACGTGTCCACCAATAGCAATGCGCAGAGAAAGTGAGAAGCGGAAACCATGAGCATGCGCAGCAGAAATCCTTGCCAAAGACGGATCCAGTCAGATTGAGGTTAGAATAGAAGCAAAATTTTACCTCGAAATACTTGACATTCAAGTTGCAGGGAAAGAAAGACTTATATCTATTCTTAACAAGCAACCAAAGACCTGCTCAAACCTGCAACAAAACCGCCCAGAGGCAACTTACAGCAGAAATAATATTCACGAATTGCAGAGCAAGGAAATAGCGTGACACAAGTAATACTCACAGAGAGAGAGAGGTCTTTTTAGTTCTTTTGGTTGATAGCTCTTGTTTTTTTTTTTTTTTACAAAAACCATGGATCAAAAATCGTGAGACGCATTCTTAAATAACAGTAACATTTTCCTCAAAGAGGACTTCGGCTGTCGATGCTGGTGACGAATTCTGCGAAAGAACAAACATTACATGCAGAAATAAAGAACAGGTTAATTAAATTTTGAAACAAAACAAACGCAGAAGAATAATCAAATTATTGTTTCTTTATTTTAATTTTATTTACAATCTTTCAAACTTTTCTCTTTGAATAATTCTCACAGCCTTAGCTCTCTTTATCTCCGCACTCAACAACGTTACCCCGTCCAGCTGGAGAGTTCTTCATATAAAACCATCCGTAAGAACCGAAATGAACGATTGTGCACGCGCGATCTTGTCCCGTACCGCGTAGGAACACTCTTATAAGCCTAATATGACAATTTTTCTAAATCCGAATCAAGTGCGGCTGTCTTCCCCGAATTTTTACCTCCGATTTGTGAATTGTGAATAATAATTTTGTGACAAATAACCATTATCAAAACGCAATTTTAATTTTGTTTTTTTTCTGCGAATTTTAAATTTTCGACGTCCTCTATTAATTCTAAAATTGAACGCGTTCTTTCTCTTAAGCAAAAGCAGGCCAATGCTACAGTTTTCGTTGCGTCCCTCCAGCAGTTCGCGCAATTAAATTGAATTGCGAAAAGAACTCCCGCAGCGTAACTGCCCCGTCGAATGTATCAGGCTTAAGTTTATAGTCTAAATCTGTGCACGCGTCACTATCCCGTGTGTTCGCGGCTCACGACTCCAAGTCGCTGGAAGCTCTTAACTCGGAAGTTAGCTGATTTTAGGAGTTTTCCTGAAGACGCAGGAGCTCCTCTTCCTGTCGCAACGCTGCGAACTCCGCCTCCTTCCGCGCCTGCTCCTCTCACAGCCGGCGAATCTTCTGTTACGCGGTCTGCAACGCTGTCTTCGTTTCTACGGAAAGCTCTGGTGTATCCGTCTGAGCCTTTTTTCTTGTTGGCACCGTCGGTTGTTGCCATTATGTCTGTTGTTTGTCCTATCCTGGACGAGCCCCCAAAATGTTATGCCTGGGACTCACTCGCGCTTCGCACACTGCCACTCGCGTTCGCGCACTTCCGAACTCGTGGAAATAAAAGGAGACAAGCTAGCGGAAAAATACTGCTTTATTCAGTAAGAGTACAGAACATTTGTTCGACTCAAAGTCTCCACTTCCAATCACCATGGGTTGTTTTTCAACAACTGCTTGTTGTTAAGCGGACGTCTCGCGACTCGTTGCATACCGGGTGTCTCCGTATGGACTCGGAGCGGGTGCAACAATATTTAAAAATCTCCTTTAATATTTGATGTAGAAAAAAATAAAGACACTTTTATTATATAATATGACCCCAAGCAATTTAACCATTAAACATTTCATCCGTTTAACCATTTTTTAGACGTGACTGTTGTATCTCCGCTGAATTTAAGGTATAACAGACACTTTTGGTCACGCTGTCCATGTCGCAGGTGCTTACACTTGATGCGATACACTGCCACATCTCTTGATATTGGTCAAGAACATGTTATCATTTTGTAGTTTTTGTAAACTTCATTTGTATAGCTGTACGTGATTTTAAAAATTATACATATTTTGATGAATTAAAATATAAAAAAGATCAAATTTAAAGAAATATAATATTCACAGAATACAATTTCTATTGTATTTCTATAAATTAAAAAACTTTTTTATTCGTTAAAAAATAGTAGGATTTATTTCATAAGTATGAAATAATTCCTATTTTGTATTTATATCACATATTTAGTGCAAAAATTAATTTGCTTGCAATTTGTATTGTATGTTTTAGAAATAAAGTAAAAACATTTTTAACACAGGTATGGGACGCTGCCGGTCATCAACTATATAGTAGTAATGTTGGTGATCATCCTGTGACAGCAATTAGCTGGTGTCATTCTTCTGGCAGTTATTTTGCTGTTGGATCTTTTAATACAATCAAGCTTTGTGATAAAAATGGGGTAAGATTAATTTTATAACATACATATACACATACATGCATAGTTATTAGGTAATGTATAGAATGTGTATTTGCAATTTTTTGCCATATTAAGAGAGTGGATGCATTTAAAAATTAATTTTAAAAAAAGAAGTAGATTGTTTCTAAATTTTAAGCTACATGAAATAATCTGTGAAAGTTTAAACATTTTAAAAAAGAAGTCGAATATAGTATAGTTTTTACGCGAATTACAATAAACAATGCATCTGTGTATCTCAAATAAAAGTATTTCTTAGTTATACAGTTATTATATAGCTTTATTTTCGATCTTATTCTGACATCTCTTATACTACAAATTAAAAAACATAATAAAACTGTATATTTTATAATAAACTAAGTATTGGCTATCCTGAATAAATAAGGGAAAGTGAGAGAGGCAGTCGGAGCTACGCGCGAGTAGTGAGTATAGGGGAGTTCTAACTAGGGAGCTCCGAGAGGGGGTAAGGGAGGGGGGAGTATCGGATTTCGCGGGGGGTGAAGGGGAGGGGGAGGGGAGGGGTATCGGGTTACACAAGGGTATCGGATTTCGCGAGGGGTTGAGGGGAAGGGGGAAAAGGGATATCGGGTTACACAAGGGTATCGGATTACACAAGGGGGGTGAGGGGGAGGGGGAGGGGCGGGGTATCGGATTTCAAGAATATCGGATTACGAGGGGAAGGGGGAGGGGGAGGGTGACCTTAGCATACCACGTGTATGACTCACCGGGGGATGACTCACCGGGGATGACTCATCGGGATGACTCACCCGCGCCGCGGGGTCCGTGTGGGGGTCCGCGGGGTCCGCGCGAGGGGGTCCGCGTTCGCGCCGCGGTCGCGGATCGGCGGGTCCGCGCAGAGGGGTCCGCGTTCGCGCCGCGGGGTACGTTCGCAACGACGCCGCTAGGTGGCGCATAATAGTAAGACTAACTCGATAGCGCACTAAGCAGGAGCATACATTTTGTCGATAACGCTTCGAACCTGTCGGAACATGTTCGTTGTAAACAAATTTTTTCTGGGAAAAGGGGGGTGTTATCACGTAGACTAAACAATTTTGCACTATTTTTTTACGACACAGTACGCGAGACAAAGGAAAAAATGACGTCATCGACGATGATCAACCGCATCAAAGCGATGATAAAATTTAGGTAGGGATGGACATGCGCGCAAACAAATTACATCATTCGCTTAGTTGTAAGAAAATAAGTCTATTTATTTAACTCTTCTTTTTTACACAATATATCTTACGTACTAAAAACTGAAGCTGCTAGCTCACAATCAATGAGCGTCTCATACTACAAAGGCGAGCGCCGACGTCCGCTAGAAGTCCGGCTGCTTAAATTTACAAAACAAATATCGCGTACCGTAACATGGAAGCGAGGCGCCGATGCTCCGGCGGACGTTCCATATACGGCTCGAATGGAAATGCGCGCAAAGAAAATATAGCATGATTTATACTAAAAAAACAATCTATCTACGCAGTATGTAAAAGACAAAGGAAGAAATGACGTCACCGGGACGATGATCGACCCGATAATGCTTCGAACTTGTCGGAACATGTTCGTCGTAAACAAATTTTTTCTGGGAAAAGAGGGTGTTATCGCGTAGACTAAACAATCTATCTACGCAGTACGCGAGACAAAAGAAAAGATTTAAAAAAAATCAGTTGGAGGGAGAGAGAGAGAGCAAAGGGTATATAATGAGGGATGAAGTGCGTCGAGTCGCAGTAGTAAGATTTGAGATACATCGATCGAAAAATATCGCGGTTTCTTCGTTATTTTATGGTTAAACACGTTATCATGTGCAAGTGCTCTGTAAAAGAGATTCTTTTATCGCTCAGTCGCAAAGATGTTTGTCCTGCTGTCGAGACCTTCGGACATTCGCGATTTTAGTGCCGAACAGCTGCAATTTGTGTCGAAAACCGTTCTGTTGCAAATGTGCGGCGATCACGTCTACTACGTGTGGGAAAAGCTTCCAGAGCATATAAAGGCGGATCTGGAGGTTCAGACCTATCGTCGCTGTGACGAACATTGGAATCAACCGTGGCAGAAAACGCGCATCGACGGTCCCGATTAAGGATTGCGGCGAATGTCAACGAAAAAACTATTAGCTTTTGCGACGTGAACATTTTTTTTCATAACAGTAAACAAGAAGAAACGGTGCTTGTATTTGTGCGAAAGTGATCAAACATGGATCAATTCGAGCAAACAGAACGCGATCTATTGGAGTTGTCCGACCAAGTAGCTACCGTGGGCGAATTTTTCACATGGGCGCTGCAATGCGCGGAATTTGTCGAGCAGCTCGAGATACGCTGTAGTGCCAAACGTTCGCGGCTCTCGATCGGGAAGAGACAATCGTTGGTTGCCAGAATCGCGCGACTCGAGGGTGCGAAGTCGCGACTAGAAAGACAATTTATCCGTAGCGGTGGCGATTATGCGAACGCCGGTAACAGTAGCGACACGCGCGCGGCAGAACTCGTATGGCGAGAAATCAATGTCGCGTTTGAAACACGGATAATGACCGGCGCACAGTGGGAAATTCCGTGCTGTTTTTGGACAAAATTCTTGTGACAGCACAATTTTTAAGAAATCCCGTCGATTTTTTTTTTTTTAATACTTAGGAAGACTTGTGCATTAATGCAGTACTGCGGAAATATATTTGTCGCACAACGAAAATTGTTAAACATAGAGTGCAATCCAGTAAATATAAAATTCATGCAAAAAACGGTAATCCCTTCATAAACACAAGCTTCTAGGGTATAGTTTAACCGAGATGGATATCATTTTAATTATGTTTTAAGTCGTTGATAACAAATTCAAGCTTTAAATTTCAAAATCAATTTGTTTAAACAAATTATCTCAAAGTAAGATGTTTTATAAATTTTCTTTTCAAAATCTGTGGATAGAATTACACAGAAAAAACATAGTAGGCCTTCAAAGTAATATCTTTTAGATCCAAATTATTAATAATAATTTACGATTATTTTTTTAACTTAAAGTATCTCCCATATCATTATTTAAAGGAATTAACGGAAGATCATCAAGCGAAATGAATATAATTTTCATGATTTTTGATAGCTGATTACGAATTTAACCTCAGAATTGCAAAATTAATTTGTTTAAACAAATTTATTTAAACAAATTATCTGAAAATAATATTTTTTATGAATATTCATTTCAAAATCATTCTGCAGATGGAATTACATAGAAAAAATAGAAAAAGCCTTCGAAGTAACACCTTATAGATCTAAATTGTTAATAATAAAGGTTGATTATTTTTTTTATAATATCTTTTATTTAGTATTACACAATAAATATATATTTGTATAATTTTCTCTGAGTTTTTGTATAATAATAATAGTAATTTTTTTTATGATTGACTGTCTTTGGTTATCGTTTTTAATATTTAAAGATATAAGCCCCTCAACCGCGTCAAGGTAGCAGTAATGAGAGGGTTTTTTTTTGTGATTTTATGCGTTTTTAATTTTTTTTACAATTTTTTTACTTTCATGTGATTATTAATTTTTTTTCTCAATTTTCAGTCAATTTTTGTAGTATTTTAGAACACATTAATTTAGTTTGTCGTTACGATTTGGTTTGTCATACGGTACTTTCGGAACACGTCTTATTGTAATTTGTCATTGTGTATATTTCGTATCATTGTGACTTTGAATATGGCACGGGACTAAGTTTCTTCACGTTTTACATTTACGACTCTCAGAATTGTATTATTTTATTCGTTTGACGCACTTAACATGTAAATTTTTACGATTTACTGCAGATATGTCTCCCGCTTTAATATTCGACATATTCATATTGACACATTCGTTTTTAGCGTGGCGTTCGCACGATATGTAGCTTGGATATAACATCTGGCGGTTTTTTAAATTTCTATCGTTAGATTGAGTTTAAGTATATATTATGTTGCCTTTTGAAGTCAAATACTCATATTTATGCTAAATTTTGTGGGAGAATAATTATGCAAATAAAGCTAAAAAACCTGATTTGCTCGTACAAAAATTGAAGTCGTTTTATGAATTTACTGAAGCTGAAGAGAAATGTCTCAGAAGACAAATAGTAACAATTTTTCTGACGCAGTTTACAAAAAAATGGAAAAGTGTTTCCCGTAAGAAGGATATATTCAAATCTAGATACGCAGACTTTTTACAAAAAGATTTTATAGTAAACTTTGAAGAACTTGAATCTACGAATCCGAGTCCATCACAAAATCGAAAACTAAATGAGTCTACAAATGGTTTAATTACTGAAGGAAGAGCAGGTAGACCACGTTTATCTTTTGAAGAAGGCTCTGATAAAACTAAGATTAGACGTGCAAAAGAATTGGCCTTAAAGCATACTTATGAGGAATTGCGTATGGTTTTAGCAATAAAACAAAAAGAATTTTCTGCGGAAAATGATTCAGAAGCAGAGGCCGAGGAGAGTAATTTAAGTAAACACGAAAGAAATGAAATCTTGGCTATGTTTATAGATGGACGATTTTCAAAAGAGACTTACACAAAAACAAGAGCTCACAATTTAAAAATGTTTGGAAGTAAGCTGCATCATCCTTACTATGAAATAGCTAGAGCTAAATAAGATTGCTATCCTGACAACATTGAAATCACTGATTTAGGAGCAAACGTGGACTTGATTTCTCTGTTAGAATGTACGGTTCGAAGAATTCTGACAATTGTAGACGAAACAGAAGTTCAAAATTTGCAGGAAAAAAAAATTGACATTTTTAGGCAAATGGGGCATGGACGGAGCTTCTGGACAGCAAACTACGAGACAACGATGGACCTCAGAAACCAATGCTTCTTTTAATCATTCAATACAGACAAACGATGATATCATGGCAGATCCTTCTGATGAAGCTGTATTTATTATGTTTTGTACCACTACAGTTGAGAGTTGGTGATAAAATTCTGTGGACTAATAAAAAACCTAATTCGGTACTTTATTGCCGCCCAATTAATTTTCAATTCATTAAAGAAACTAATAAATTGATAAAAAAAACTACATTATAGTAAAATTTTAGATAAAAATTTTATAAGTTATGTTTCCCTGTTCTACACAGCTGGATACGTTTTATGGAATATGTCCTGCATATTGCATACAATTTAGATTTAAAAAAAGGAACAGCAAGGGGAAATGATAAAGAGTTGAAGAAAGCTAGAAAAACAGAAATTCAAAAATCTTTGAAGACTGAATTACAATTGTCTGTTGACATTGTGAAACAAGGCTCTGGAACAACAAATACTGGAAATGTTGATCGAGCCTTTTTTCAACAAGCCGAACGTGTAGCTGAATTAATTGGAGTAGATAAAGATTTATTAATGAGGATGCACGCTATTCTTCAAATGATATCGTGTGAACAAGAAATTGATTTGGTAAGATTCAAAGAGTACTGTATCAATACAGCAAAAAAATGTGCAGAGCTTTATTCATGGTATAATATGCCACCATCAGTACATAAAGTTTTAATCCATGGATGTGATATAATGAGAGCATTGAAAGCTCCTATGATTTGGTTCTCGGAAGAACCTCAAGAATCAAATAACAAAGTTTTCCGAAAAGCACGCTCCGAACATAGTAGAATGTACCAAAGAAGTGCAACTAACAAGGATATAATTCATTATGCATTAGTATCATCTGATCCAGTGATTAGTTCGTTGAGAGAGATAGAATCAAAAAAGGTTCAAGAATTGACTTTTAAAGCAGAACAATTTTTGACAGGTAAAAATAAGAATGTAACTGAGAATGAGAAAAACATCAAAAAGACATAAATTTAGCAATAATAAACCCCTCTCATTACTGTTACACTCATTACTGTTACATTACTGTTATACATTACCTTGACACGGTTGAGGGGCTTATATCTTTTAATATTAAAAACGATAACCAAAGACAGTCAATCATAAAAGAAAATCACTATTATAATTAAACAAAAACTCAGAGAAAATTATAAAAATATATATTTATTGTGTAATACTAAATAAAAGATATTATTAAAAAATAATCAACCTTTATTATTAACAATTAAGATCTACAAGGTGTTACTTCGAAGACTTTTTCTATTTTTTTTAATATAATTCCATCTGCAGAATGATTTTGAAATAAATATTTATAAAAAATATTATTTTTAGATCATTTGTTTAAATAAATTTGTTTAAACAAATTAATTTTGCAATTCTGAGGTTGAATTCGTAATCAGATATCAAAAATCATGAAAATTATATTCATTTTGCTTGATGATCTTCCGTTAATTCCTTTAAATAAAGATATAAGAGATATTATACTTTAAGTTAAAAAAATATTCGTAAATTATTATTAACAATTTGGATCTAAAAGATATTACTTTGAAGGCCTACTATGTAATTCTATTTTTTTTCTATGTAATTCTATCCACAGATTTTGAAATGAAAATTTATAAAACATCTTACTTTGAGATAATTTGTTTAAACAAATTAATTTTGAAATTTAAAGCTTGAATTTGTTATCAACGACTTAAAACATAATTAAAATGATATCCATCTCGGTTAAACTATACCCTAGAAGCTTGTGTCTGTGAAGGGATTACCGTTTTTTGCATGAATTTCATATTTACTGGATTGCACTCTATGTTTAACAATTTTCGTTGTGCGACAAATATATTTCCGCAGTACTGCATTAATGCACAAGTCTTCCTAAGCATTTAAAAAAAAAATCGACGGGATTTCTTAAAAATTGTACTGTCACAAAAATTTTGTCCAAAAACAGCACGGAATTTCCCACTGTGCGGCGCGGTAATTAATATGGACCATATAAAACCGCGACAGTTTCTGGAAGACGCCTGTAGCGTAGTGCGCAAGCAAGTGCGAAACATTATAAAGACACATAACTGTGTTAAAGTGTATACCGCGTTCAACGGGGAGTTTATGGCGGTTGAGAAACGTGCCAATAAGAATCTACATACAAAAACCAAAGAACTCTGTCGTACATCGCACTTGTGCGAGTAGTACGAGCGGCACGCCCTATCGTTATCGAGCCCACATTAGCGTTCCTCGGGGAGTTCCAGGAACGCGACAGTGGGTGGCGTTGACGCGAATCCTTAATTTGACGGTGAACGTCAACAGGTACAATCCTTTGCGCGCGGGGTGTCACGTGAAGTTACCTCGAGACATTAAATTGAAGAGAGCGGTGATCAATGTGCAATCAATGGACAATGCGTGTTTTGCGTGGGCAGTGACGGCTGCTCTGCATCCAGCCGAAAGAAAACCCGCATTATTCAACGATACTGAATTTACGCGACATTGAGTTCCCAATGACGTTGAGTCAGATTAAACAATTCGAACGACTCAACGACGTGTCAATCAACGTGTATACCATCGAGGGACAGTCAAACATTCTTCCAATACGGCTTACCGACCGTACGAGTGACAAACATGTGAATCTGCTGTACGTGCAGGACCCACGGGACAACAATGTAGGGCATTTTGCGTGGATTAAACATTTATCCCGCCTCGTAAGCTCACAATTGAGCAAGCATCATGGTCAGAAATACATTTGTGATCGGTAAGTGTCTATACTTCTTTTAATAATATATAGAATATTTTATATTTAGTGTACAAAAAATTTGCAATAATTGTATGTTTTTTTTTGCAGATGTCTTCACTACTTTAGTTTGAGCGACAAGTTGCAGTCTCACACGGCAGACTGCCGAGAGGTAAACGACTGCGCTATCAGACTACCGAGCGAGGACAACAAGTGGCTGAGCTTCAAGAACCACAGCAGGAAAGAGCGACTTCCCTTCGTGGTGTATGCCGATCTGGAGTGCGTGCTGAAGAAGACACAACCGGAGACGGAACACGCGTCATACGCCTATCAACATCATCGGGTATGTAGTATAGGATACTACGTACAGTGCTCGTACGATGAAACGTTATCGGCGTATCGATTTCGTTGCGATAATGACTGCGTCGCGTGGTTCGTCGAGGAACTCAACGGATTGGCGCATCGCGTAAAGAACATCTTGTCCGACATTGTATGCATGGTAGACCTAACGCGAGACGAGTGGGAGACATTTCACAGCGCGGCGCTGTGTCACATTTGCGAAAAACCGTTCGCGCCGGATGACAATCGTGTACGCGATCATTGCCACCTGACCGGGCGTTATAGAGGTCCAGCACATTCGACGTGCAATCTAAATTATAAGGATTTTCACTTTATTCCAGTCATTTTTCACAATCTATTGGGCTATGACGCACACTTTATTATCAAGAAGATAGCTGCCGCGTTTGAAGGCTCGATCGATGTACTACCTATAACAAAAGAAAAGTACATCTCATTCACGAAGCACGTGAAAGACACCGCCGAAAGATCAGATTTGCGAAGCGATATAAAATTAAGATTCATCGACTCGTACAAATTTCTGAACGCGAGTCTCGCAAAATTAGCATCCTTTCTCGATAAAAATAAATTGAAAATTATACGTTCCAAATTTTCCGCGTTATCCGATGACGATTCCGAATTATTGACGCGAAAAGGTGTCTTTCCATACGAATACGTGGACAGCGTCGAAAAGCTGGAGGATACGTGTTTACCGCCGCGCGACTCATTTTACAGTTCCTTGACCGGCGACACCGTATCCGAGAGCGATTACGCGCACGCCGCGAACATATGGCAGCGATTCTCCGTTCGAACCCTGGGCGAATACAGCGATACCTGAAAACCGATGTCTTGCTGTTGGCCGACGTGTTTGAAAATTTCTGCGACAGCTGTATCGCAAGTTACGGACTCGATCCCGCGTACTACTACACTTTACCAGGCTTTACGTGGAACGCCATGTTGAAACATACGTGTGTCAATTTCGAACTGCTGACCGACATTGACATGGTCATGTTTATCGAACGTGGTATTTGCGGCGGCCTGAGTCAGTGTTCAAACAGATACGCGCAGGCCAACAACAAGTACATGCAGTCGTACAATCCATCGAAACCGTCGTCGTACCTAATGTACTTCAATGTCAACAACTTGTACGGCTGGGCGATGTGTCAGCCACTGCCCTACGCGGAGTTTCGATAGGTCGAAGACGCGTCAAATTTTGACTTTAACGCGATCGCTTTGGATTCGCTTACGGACTATATTCTCGAAGTCGACCTAGTATCCGCAGGATGAACACGACGCGCACGCTGACCTACCGTTCTGTCCAATGCGCAATATACCGCTCGGCAAACGCAGGCTAAACTTCTCGCCACGCTGCACGATAAGGAGCGTTATGTCATCCATTATCGCAATCTGCAGCAGTATACGCGCCACGGCCTTCGCGTCACAAAAATACATCGCGTATTGCAATTCGCTCAATCTGCGTGGCTCCGCGCTTACATCGAACTCAATACAAAATTTAGAATACAGGCCAAAAATGAATTTAAAAAAATTTATATAAATTAATGAATAACGCTGTTTTCGGGAAAACAATGGAGAATGTACGCAATCACGTCGATGTAAAATTACTGACGGAGTGGGATGGACGATACGGCGCGGAGGCAATGATCGCGCGACCGAATTTCCACAGCAGGAGCGTGTTTTCGGAAAATCTTGTAGCTGTCGAACTGCGCAAACTCGAGGTGAAATTCGACAAACCGATCTACGTGGGCATGTGCATCCTCGACATGTCGAAGGTGTGCCTGTACGAATTTCACCACGAGTAAATGTTTCCCCTGTACCGCGACTCGTATAGAATCATGTATACCGACACGGACAGTCTGATTTATCATATCGAGTGCGACGACGCGTATGAAAACATGAAACGTGATATAGTCAGGTACGACACGAGTGATTACGCGGTAGATAACGCTTATGGTATGCCACTCGTGAATAAAAAAGTGCCGGGCCTGATGAAGGACGAAAACAACGGTGCCATTATGACCGAATTCGTTGGACTTGGGGCGAAAGTGTACGCCTTGCAAGTCGACGGCAAAAAAGACTGTAAAAAAGCGAAAGGTGTCAAAAGCAACGTCATCGCGCGTACCATCACGTTCGACGACTACGCGCGGTGTCTGAACGATGAGATCGAAATGACTCGACCGCAGTCGTGCGTAAGATCGAAAATGCACGAAGTGTACACTATCATTGCGAGACGAAAATCACTCTGAGTCCGTACGACAATAAGCGATATATCGTGCCGGATTCGACCGATACGTTGCCGTGGGGACATTACCGAATATAACGTAATGTATATACGTATGTAATGTATGTATTGTAATGCATGTACGTATATATATATGTATGTAATGTATGTAGTAGTAACATGATATATGTATGTATGTAACGTAATATAATGTAGTAGTATAACATATGTATGTAATGTATGTATGTATGTATGTATTGCAACCCGATTTCCCTCGGTCTCGCTAGCCGAAGGAGCGCGGCTGCAAATTAATCGTCGAATAACCAGACGATAGCTCAGAGAGGCCGACAATATTAAATCTTTTACCGTGATTTCCGTATCTAGGATCTTAGGCGATACCTTTTGATTGGGCGCCAGGTGCGATTATAGACGCACCACGTCTCGACGATGTCCGTTCTCCCGGCCTCGACGCAAGTTCAGGGCGTAGTTCCGCGTTATAGAAGTGGAGGTGGAGAGGGGACGTAGCGCAATTAACACAAAATAAAGCTCAGTAACAAACAATAATGATCAAGTGTATTTCATAGAAACAAGAAATCATGACGGAAATTCACGACCCGACATCGCTCAGGTGACCGGTAGCAACGCGGTAGCCGAAACGACAGCCAATGCCCGCGCAAGGGGCATGATTTTCACGCCCGCGAGGCTCCCTTCTCGAAGAAGCGCAACAATCTCGATTCCATAAACGCAATCCTCTCGATTCACGTAAACTCTCACACGCCCGACGCTATACACGAAATACACGCAGTAATCTCGATTCACGTAAATTCTCACACGCCCGACGTACTACACGAAATACAAATGTACATGTGCGCAACACTGTACCATAGTGCTCCCGCGAAATTCTCCCTTGAGCGAGCGCAACGATACTTGCTCGCCCCGCGATGTGCCCGGCACAAAATTCCCGAGACGCACGATATCTCTCCGCGCACGACAAACACCCACGCACCCGAAGGCGCAACGCCACAATACCAAATACGAATATCGAACACGAATTGACTGTCGACCGCTAACGAGGAGGGCTTTTACTAAATTACTAATATTCCCGGCTACGATCTCGGCCGGCCACGTGCCCGCGGTCTCGGTTAATGGCCGCGATAAGCAAACCGGCACCCACGACGACGGGAGCCGGTATCCACAAGATTTACGCGGTATTCTAAGCGGTATGATCGTTTACTTGCCGGGTCGCGACCGAGATCGAGCCCTTGACTACGTGGTAGCACCGGAGTGGAGATCTTATAGAGTGTTGCGGCTCGCTGCTGCTCAGCGGTGTCGGGGCGCTCGTCTCGGGGTGGCTCCTCGTCCGCGGCTCGATCGACAGTGAGGAGTGGTCGGTTCGGCGGGACCACGCCGGGCCCCCGCACGCGCGCCCTTAAGCTCGAGGGTTTTCCGCCCCGCCGATTGGTTGTGTGTGTCGCCCTGCTCGCGACGTTGCAGACGGTTTTTGCCATTTCCCGCGGCCCATTTGAATCAGCTTGTGGGCCCCTCGCGGTTTCCCGCCCGGCTGGCCAGGCCGTGGCGGCGCCGCTCGGCCCCCTTGGCGCCGTCGGATGAAGTGTGTGGGCCATCCACCCGTGCTGCAGTCGCGGTGGTGCGCCCGTGATTATGCTGCGGCGGGGCGTGTTATGCTGTGCGAGACATTTCCAGCGCTTCTCCAGCGGCAGGTCCCGGTGGCCCGCCCGTCGGCCGACCACTCCGCCGCAAGTCCTCCGGGCGCCTGTCCTTCCCTCGTCGCGACTCTCGTCGTTACAAAAAGTCGGTGATCCCACGCTCCGGCACCACCTGTCAACCCTGCGGGACTTAAACTAGAAAAGGTTAGTTAACGCAAACGGCCCTTCCTCGACTCGAGTCGAGGCGCCATCCCTGACCTTCCTCTCGGCCGAGCTACCGTCTGGGTGGAGGACGTGACAAATGTCACGTCACAGTATGTATGTATATAATGTAACATATGTATTATGTTAATGGAAGGATATTAATAAAGATATCGTACATGTATTTAGTATTTAATATTTTTTATTATATACTTTATATGTATTTCATATTTCAAACACTTTACATGTATCATTTTTATATTAAGAATAAAATACAATTTGCACGAATTAAATCACATTGTTCTTGTGTATCCAAGAGTTGTGCGATCCGTCGAATCCCAGCCATTTCACGTAAACCTCGTCGCCCCTCCTGCGCAGTATTTTCTCCACGAGATACACGTCAGGATAAGTCGCGCGACGCAACTCGTGCTTGTAGAACGCACCAGCGACGGATTTTCCACGATAGTCCTCGAGTAGATAGGTTACGGGATTGGTATGCTGCACTCTAACGATCTTAAACACCTCGGTGGTTCAATTCGGCGTGTAGCCCTTCTCGAAAATCGTCTTGTATTTGCTGACGCGTACCGCGTCGCCCGTTTTGAACTTTACCGGGCCCGCGATCTTTATCGCGCTGTACACCGTAGCCAAGAGTTTTTCGGCGATCGCGGGGGTAACGTCGACGAGTCGCATGCCGATCGTTCGATGCTTGCGCGCGTTGTAATCCGACACAAGTCGCGGTAGCTTGTCGACCCACTTGTAAGTTCCGTTGAGCGTAAACATCTTCCACATGTTGTTTTTTAACGTGCGATTGAATCGCTCGACGACCGATGCCTTCAACACCGAATACGAGGAATAATGACTGATGCCGTGAACGATCTTAAGATCGTTAGAGTGCAGCATATCAATCCCGTAACCTATCTACTCGAGGACTATTGGAAAATCCGTCGCTGGTGCGTTCTACAAGCACGAGTTGCATTGCGCGACTTATAATGACGTGTATCTCGTGGAAAAAATACTGCGCAGGAGGGGCGACGAGGTTTACGTGAAATGGCTGGGATTCGACGGATCGCACAACTCTTGGATACACAAGAACAATGTGATTTAATGTATGCAGATTGTATTTTATTCTTAATATAAAAATGATACATGTAAAGTGTTTGAAATATGAAATACATATAAAGCATATAATAAAAAATATTAAATACTAAATACATGTACGATATCTTTATTAATATCCTTCCATTAACATAATACATATGTTACATTATATACATACATACATACATACATTACATACATATGTTATACTACTACATTATATTACGTTACATACATACATATATCATGTTACTACTACATACATTACATACATATATACATACGTACATACATTATAATACATACATTACATACGTATATACATTACGTTATATTCGGTAAAGTCCCCACGGCAACGTATCGGTCGAATCCGGCACGTTATATCGCTTATTATCGTACAGACTCAGAGCGATTTTCGTCTCGCAATGATAGTGTACACTTCGTGCATTTTCGATCTTACGCACGACTGCGGTCGAGTAATTTGATCTCATCGTTCAGACACCGCGCGTAGTCGTCGAACGTGATGGTACGCGCGATGACGTTGCTTTTGACACCTTTCGCTTTTTTACAGTCTTTTTTGCCGTCGACTTGCAAGGCGTACATTTTCGCCCTAAGTCCAACGAATTCGGTCATAATGGCACCGTTGTTTTCGTCCTTCATCAGGCTCGGCACTTTTTTATTCACGAGTGGCATACCATAAGCGTTATCTACCGCGTAATCACTCGTGTTGAACCTGACTATATCACGTTTCATGTTCTCATACTCGTCGTCGCATCGATATGATAAATCAGACTGTCCGTGTCGGTATACATGAATCTACACGCGTCGCGGTACAGGGGAGACATGTACTCGTGGTGAATTTCGTATAGGCACACCTTCGACATGTCGAGGATGCACATGCCGACGTAGATCGGTTTGTCGAATTTCACCTCGAGTTTGCGCAGTTTGACGGCTACCAGATTTTCCGAAAACACGCTCCTGCTGTAGAAATTCGGTCCCGCGATTATTGCCTCCGCGCCGTATCGTCCATCCCACTCCGTCAGTAATTTTACATCGACGTGATTGCGTACATTCTCCATTGTTTTCCCGAAAACAGCGTTATTCATTAATTTATATAAATTTTTTTCGAATTTATTTTTGGCCTGTGTTCTAAATTTTGTATTGAGTTCGATGTAAGCGCGGAGCCACGCAGATTGAGCTAATTGCAATACGCGATGTATTTTTGTGACGCGAAGGCCATGGCGCGTATACTGCTGCAGATTGCGATAATGGATGACATAACGCTCCTTATCGTGCAGCGTGGCGAGAAGTTTAGCCTGCCGTTTGCCGGGCGGTTTATCGCGCATCGGACAGAACGGTAGGTCAGGGTGCGCGTCGTGTTTATCCTGCGGATATTCTAGGTCGACCTCGAGAATATAGCCCGTAGGCGAATCCAAAGCGATCGCGTTAAAGTCGAAATTTGACGCGTCTTCGACCCATCGAAACTCCGCGTAGGGCAGTGGCTGACACATCGCCTAGCCTACAAGTTGTTGACATTGAAGTACATTAGGTACGACGACGGTTTCGATGGGTCGTACGACTGCATGTACTTGTTGTTGGCCTGCGCGTATCTGTTTGAACACTGACTCAGGCCGCCGCGAATACCACGTTCGATAAACATGACCATGTCAATGTCGGTCAGCAGTTCGAAATTGACACACGTATGTTTCAACATGGCGTCCCACGTAAAGCCTGGTAAAGTGTAGTAGTACGCGGGATCGAATCCGTAACTTGCGATACAGCTGTCGCGGAAATTTTCAAACACGTCGGCCAACAGCAAGACATCGGTTTTCAGGTATAGATCGCTGTATTCGCCCAGGGTTCGAACGGAGAATCGCTGCCATACGTTCGCGGCGTGCGCGTAATCGCTCTCGGATACGGTGTCGCCGGTCAAGGAACTGTAAAATGAGTCGCGCTGCGGTAAACACGTATCCTCCAGCTTTTCGACGCTGTCCACGTATTCGTATGGAAAGACACCTTTTCGCGTCAATAATTCGAAATCGTCGTCGGATAACGCGGAAAATTTGGAACGTATAATTTTCAATTTATCCTTATCGAGGAAGGATGCCAATTTTGCGAGACTCGCGCTCAGAAATTTGTACGAGTCGATGAATCTTAATATTATATAGCTTCGCAAATCCGATCTTTCGGCGGTGTCTTTCACGTGCTTCGTGAATGAAATGTACTTTTCCTTTGTTATAGGTAGTACATCGATCGAACCTTTGAACGCGGCAGCTATCTCCTTGATAATAAAGTGTGCGTCATAGCCCGATAGATTGTGAAAAATGACTGGAATAAAGTGAGAATCCTTATAATTCAGATTGCACGCCCGGGAAAAAATGTATATATAAAATTTTATCTAATTATATATAATTCTGTAGATATAATTATACATGGATTTTGACCTGATCTAATTATATATAAATAGATAAAATTGTATATAATTATATGTAATTAGATCAAACCATGCATACTTCATATATATATAAATGATTAGATATAATTATATATTTTTGTATACAATTAGATCAAATCTTTAATAGGTCCATTTTTGTGGTAAATATGGAAAATCAAAATATATTTTTATGAATAGAAGATTATTTATTTATAACACTTGTATTCATTTACATAAACAATCTCATAAATGTAAAATAATATTGCTTAATTTTGCAATAAAAGAAATAAAATAAATCAATATATTTTCAATCATTATGTTAAACTAAATCAATATGTTATCAATCATTATATTAAACTTAGAATTTTAAAGAAAAAAAATAAGCAATTAAGAAATTGTTTTCTTTTAAACAAGGACTAAAATACTTTATTCATTTCTTGCTTCTCTTTTTATTTCTCCAATCCTTTGTGTTATAGTTTGAAGTAAATCCTTCTTTGTTTGTGTGGTCCAACCATGTTTGATTCCGTGATCAAGAGCAAGATCTGAAAATGCAATGTACATATCTGTTATATATATAATTTTAGAATTTAGAATGAAAAATTTTAGAATCTATAACAAATATTGTTTGCAAAATTAGAATTTTTATTTGTTATGATTAAGATTATTATAATAATAAAAAAATATTATTTACCAACTATTGCGTTAATTGTAATAGGATGTAAGCATGAGACTTTAACATTTTGCCGGTTTTTTCCTTGTGATCTAGGAGTTTGTCCAGTCAGAGTACAGTTAATTAATGCTTCTTTTTTAAACACTCCTGTTAACAGTCTCCTGACAATATGTGATGATCTGTGACAATTCCCTAAAGCTGCATAATATATTGCATTTCTACAATAGAAATTATTCTTCAAGTGTATCATCTGCAATCAATTTTTTTTCTGTTTAATAATTTACTGTGTGATTATACATTTATGAAATATTATTGAATCTGGAAAATTAAATTAATATTTACAATTTACAATAAATAATCTCTATTTAGAATATTTACCTTAGGCTCGAAGTTCTTTCCATATAACTGAGTATCTGTATCTTCAAATTCTTCTATTTCAATATCACTATCGTCCTCAAGATTTTCTATATTATTATCAACATTCTCATCAACGGTATTATCAACCGAATTTGTAATTTCAGATTGCGTATCTGAGTTATTTTCTATTTCCATTTCAAGATTGTTAATGTTCTGTGATGGATTTAACTGACAGGAATCTTTATCTATCTCCTTTAACACTAAACAGATATGATATATAAACTTATTATACATACATTGTATATTGATAATATTAACGTAATTTATATAATTTATATTATAATATAAATTTCAGCATGTAGCAAACTCACAAGATTTTTCTTTTAACTCTTTTCTGGTTTCAAAAAGCATTTTTTTCAATTCTTCGTTTGTCGGACTATGATCCTGTAAAGATTTCACACAAACCATATTTAATTTATAAATAATAAGAAATAATATTTTGATTAAAATAATGTACGTATTATTTAAAAATTACTATTTTTTTATTATCTTGTGAAGTATTGTAGTCATCAATCATTGTACTTGAACTTGATAAATCTATCGTGCTATTACTAGCATGATTATTGCTATCACTGGCATTGTTATCAGGTAATTTTGAATTACTACATTTATTCAATACATCAAAAACTGCAGAATTTGATGTTCTCTGTATTTTTCTTAAGACCTAAAATTTTGCAATTAACAATTTATAAATTACAATATAAACAATATAATATATTAAATTATAACGTACCTTTTTAGTATTATTTTTGCTTTTAGCATTAGCTATTTTTGATGTGCATAAAGACGGCGATGGTTCTATGTTCCTTCTTTTACGAAGAGACATTTCTGTTTTATTTGATTCCTTACTTTTTTTTAGCTTTTTTCCATCAATTTCAACTTATCAAATTGTTTTTCCAGGTAACATTTATTATCTGTAATAGTTTTTTAGAAAGTTATTAGAAATTGGTATACAATATAATAATGAAATCACTTTCTAACCTATATATATGGGGCATTCCATGCCAATTCGCAAGGGGTCAAACTTCGACCTTTTTATTTTTGATGGCTGCTCGTTTTTTAACAGGTCTTTACGAGTACTATACCCCTGTAAGATCGTTTCTATAATAAATGTAGCGTTTCCGAAATAGAGCCTGCGCAAAATGAGGACTGCAAAATTTTCAATCAATTTTTTCGTCTATTAGACAACGTCTAAGAAAAAAATCATTGAACATAAAATACGCTATTTAGATCATAGTTTAAAAAAAAAATTACTCCAAATTTTTATAATAATGATTTTAAACTAATAAAGTAAAAAAACACACAAAAATTTGAATATCTCAAAAACCCCATTTTCTATTTTTTTGAAATTTATAGGGAATATTCTAAGGAGTATTAGAAAAATTTTAAGCCTGGTCCGAAGTTGCGCAGAATTTTTGGAAATTTTTTATAAATTTTTTTGTGAGGCAGTAGTAATATTTGACTCACAAAAGTGTGGTTAAAAACGCGTTTCAGACAATTCTGAATCGATTTAGATGTACTTTTTTTTAGTGATTGACGTTACTAAGATGAAGTTCTCGGCATACACACGACAATTGCGATCAACAGTATGGAAAAGGCGAAAAAAAATAGATTTATGAGGAAATTTAATTCAATAAGTACATTTATTTAAGAACATATTATTTATTATTATGTGTTTAGTATAATTATTCAAAAATGAGTAATCTTTAACAATTAATTTATAATTTTTACTTGGTATGACGCAGTGGACACGTTGAGTCTGAGGTATTCTTTTCGTTTGATCGTCCTGTCAAAAATTCGGCAGCAAATTCATAATTTTTCTTGTTCCAATGAGGACTGCAAAATTTTTGCCCTCAACGTGTCCACTGCGTCATACCAAGTAAAAATTATAAATTAATTGTTAAAGATTACTCATTTTCGAATAATTATACTAAGCACAAAATAATAAATAATATGTTCTTAAATAAATGTACTTATTGAATTAAATTTCTTCAGGACCCCGCACAAAACCACGGGAAAATGGTTTTCGGTCAAATTGGCTGAAATTTCACTATGTTATAGTTTTCGCTATGCTGATAAAAAGTTATCATTGCACCAAGTCCCAAAAGTCAATATTTCTCAAGATATAAAAGGTCAAAGTAGTGAAATATGGTCATCCGCAATAATAAGACGTATGTTATAAGTATAAGTGATACATTGATATTTATTCACGAAATAAATAAAAATCGATTTTGTGAATTTTAAGCCTTCGGACCAGGCTTAAAATTTTTCTAATACTCCCTAGAATATTCCCTATAAATTTCAAAAAAATAGAAAATGGGGTTTTTGAGATATTCAAATTTTTGTGTGTTTTTTTACTTTATTAGTTTAAAATCATTATTATAAAAATTTGGAGTAATTTTTTTTTAAACTATGATCTAAATAGCGTATTTTATGTTCAATGATTTTTTTTCTTAGACGTTGTCTAATAGGCGAAAAAATTCATTGAAAATTTTGCAGTCCTTATTTTACGCAGGCTCTATTTCGGAAACGCTACATTTATTATAGAAACGATCTTACAGGGGTATAGTACTCGTAAAGACCTGTTAAAAAACGAGCGGCCATCAAAAATAAAAAGGTCGAAGTTTGACCCCTTGCGAATTGGCGTGGAATGCCCCATGTATAGGTTAGAAAGTGACTTATAGTGAATAATAATTTCTACATAACAGACGTATATAGATTTAAATTAACTTTACCTAAATAATCTATCACTTTTCCAGTATATTGTTTATTATTATAAGTAAATATCACTTCATCACCTTTATTAATATTTTCTTCGTTAAAAATAACGTTTTTATTTTCCACACAACTGTAGGAATTATCGCTAGCACAATACAAAATAAACATTTTCAACAAACAGTTGCACGGAATATGTTAATAAGAAACTCGAGATAGTTCACCACGTGGTGTACCGTTATCGAATATTTTACAATATACTTCGCGCGTTGAGTTGCTTTGCGGTAGGGACGTTGAGAAAAAGTAAGCCGTGGATCACACACACACACAATCGAGAACTGCCGACCGCGTACACGTGCTGCGCAGAACGCTCTGTGCGACACGGTTCTCGATTGTTACGTGTGGCATATATCTTATTTCTATATACATATTACTAGTCTTCTGTCTGGATTAGGTTTCCGCACAATAGAAAAATTACAATAGTGTATATGCAAAAAATTATTCAGCGTTATCATCGTACACATCATTATTAATTTATAACGTTTTTTCAGTGTGCACAAGTGTTGCACTTGTACATACTGTATAAGTTTTTTCATTAAAAAACGCTAATAGAGAGCTTCAGAAGTAAACTTCAATTGTAAGCGGTACAGTATATGTCTCTCTCGTTCAATGGCCAAATATATTCGATACGATTAACGATATTATACACTACATTTTGAGATAATTGACGATCAATAACTTTATAGCAAATAATACTGCATTGAAAAATTAAAAATATTTTTTAATTAATATTTTTTAATTAATGTTTTAAAGCTTATGTCTAATTAAATTGTATAAATATTATAGCTTAATTATAATTATAATTTATAATAAAAACACACAAAACAATAACATATGCGTTTTTAGGAAATTATATATATTTAGACAAAATGGCCAGTGAATATACACTTCCACGAAAAAGATATAAACTGTGGGAAGAAAATATAAATGTTCCGGTATGTATAAAAACTATTTTTATATTTTCTATATAATGTTTAAAAGATGAACATTATAAATTATATAATAGAAATGTTTTTATGCAAATAAATTCCTGTTAGAAACCGTCAACGATGGGATAAAAAAATTGCACTATCAATCAAGAGACACGGTAGTGTCTCGCGCCAAGTACACGCGGAGCGAGACCAACCGTGACTCTTTTACGCGACGCGACGATTTGCAAGTACTCGAGATGTTGAGATCTCGATAACGAGTGAACGGATCAAGTTCTAAATAGGCTTGATCGATAGCTTGGGGTCGATTTGGGGGGGGGGTCCGTTCTTTTCATTTTTCCGCTACGTGCCCTACGAGCGGAGATATTGCGACCCAAAGTCGAAATGTGAAAATTTTAGATTAAGATACGTCGTCGTTAAGATACGTCGACGCTCTCATTCAATATATATATATATATATCACGTGATCAGAGAAAACGTCACTTTCACTTTTTCGCCACTGGCGGTGGCGGTGCTAGTATCGCCAGTTTCGATATTGTGCGCGCATTATTACCGATCTAGTAGGTAAATTATAGGATATTCGATAGACTTATCGGTCAGGAGGAAGATTTTTACTTGATATTTAAGTAAATTAGGTACCGTGTCTCTTGATCAAATAATCTTGATAATAAATAATATTATTATAATATTATTATATATATTATTATTATTATCAACCCAGCGAATAAATCCATCGAGTCGATATACAGGTTACCGACGACGAGGTCCAGATAGTGCGCTCCGTAGTTTTCGACGTCTAGGTGTATTAATACTTTGAATTTGATGTCTGCGTATCCCAGGTTGCTGATGACGAGGTCCAGATAGTGCGCTTCGTAGTTTTCGGTGTCTAGGTGTATTAATACTTTGAATTTGATGTCTGCGTATCCCAGGTTGCTGATGACGAGGTCCAGATAGTGCGCTTCGTAGTTTTCGGTGTCTAGGTGTATTAATACTTTGAATTCGATGTCTACGTGTCCCAGGTTGCCGATGACGACGTCCAGATAATGCGCTCCGTAGTTTTCGGTATCTAGGTGTATTAATACCTTGAATTCAATGTCTGCGTATCCCAGGTTGCTGATGACGAGGTCCAGATAGTGCGCTTCGTAGTTTTCGGTGTCTAGGTGTATTAATACTTCGAATTCGATGTCTACGTGTCCCAGGTTGCCGATGACGACGTCCAGATAATGCGCTCCGTAGTTTTCGGTATCTAGGTGTATTAATACCTTGAATTCAATGTCTACGTGTCCCAGGTTGCCGACAACGAGGTCCAGATAGTGCGCTCCGTAGTTTTCGACGTCTAGGTGTATTAATACTTTGAATTTGATGTCTGCGTATCCCAGGTTGCCGATGACGACGTCCAGATAATGCGCTTCGTAGTTTTCGGTGTTTAGGTGTATTAATACTTTGAATTCGATGTCTACGTGTCCCAGGTTGCCGATGACGACGTCCAGATAATGCGCTTCGTAGTTTTCGGTGTCTGGGTGTATTAATACCTTGAATTCGATGTCTACGTGTCCCAGGTTG
This sequence comes from Temnothorax unifasciatus, assembly GCA_030770225.1. NCBI lineage: Eukaryota > Metazoa > Arthropoda > Insecta > Hymenoptera > Formicidae > Temnothorax > Temnothorax unifasciatus. Next base: position 209,556 of record JASTWK010000181.1, on the reverse strand, counting down.
CCGATGACGACGTCCAGATAGTGCGCTCCGTAGTTTTCGGTGTCTAGGTGTATTAATACCTTGAATTCGATGTCTACGTGTCCCAGGTTGCCGATGATGACGTCCAGATAATGCGCTCCGTAGTTTTCGGTATCTAGGTGTATTAATACCTTGAATTCAATGTCTACGTGTCCCAGGTTGCCGACAACGAGGTCCAGATAGTGCGCTCCGTAGTTTTCGACGTCTAGGTGTATTAATACTTTGAATTTGATGTCTGCGTATCCCAGGTTGCCGATGACGACGTCCAGATAATGCGCTTCGTAGTTTTCGGTGTTTAGGTGTATTAATACTTTGAATTCGATGTCTACGTGTCCCAGGTTGCCAATGACGACGTCCAGATAATGCGCTTCGTAGTTTTCGGTGTCTGGGTGTATTAATACCTTGAATTCGATGTCTACGTGTCCCAGGTTGCCGATGACGACGTCCAGATAGTGCGCTCCGTAGTTTTCGGTGTCTAGGTGTATTAATACCTTGAATTCGATGTCTACGTGTCCCAGGTTGCCGATGATGACGTCCAGATAATGCGCTCCGTAGTTTTCGGTGTCTAGGTGTATTAATACTTTGAATTCGATGTCTACGTGTCCCAGGTTGCCGACGACAAAAAACTATAGCGCGAACTTGACGCGGGACACTACCGTGTTATAGGTTATGTATGTGACTGTGACAACTGGTGACAGCGCGCTAAACGCACTGTCTGCACTGCGCGCAGTACACACACACGTATACATCAAAACTGGCGATTCTAGCAGCACCGCCAGTGTCGAAAAAGTGAAAAGGACACGATTCCAGCCAATGAAATGATAGCATGGCATGAGTGATGAGTAGACGACGTATCTTAATAAAAAAAATTTCACATTTGGACTTTGCGTCGCAATATCTCCGCTCGTAGGGCACGTAGCGGAATATTATAAGAGCAAAATTTCCGAGAGAAGCAACGTGTTGGAGAGAAGCCACGTGTTGAAAATTACGGTTTATTAAAAAGCTACAAATACTATTGATTTCTTATATTAGAAGATAAGTTATATTTCTTATATTAGAAGATAAGTTATATTAGAAGATAAGTTATAAAGTTAAATCGTTGTATTAACAAAGATTTGTGCGTAAAAATTGAGTTTATGTAAAGAAACATAGATATCAAGGATGATACTACGTCTTAAATTTAAACGAAATTAAGAAAACAAAGGTAAGAAAAAGAGGTAAATTTTATGTTGTTACCTCGAAAAAACAAAGTGGTAGTATTATACCTCCAAATAGCTTTACCCTGTACATACTGTTTATAAAATGCGTAATACTACAAAAAGGCGTGATATCCGTACAAAATTACCTTTTTTAAAAAAAAGGTAAAAAAAGGCGCCAAGTACATGCATAGTAGTGTATATATTGTTATCTCGACAAAAAAGTGGTAGTATTATACCTCGAAAAAACCTAATTACAATTACAAAAAAGAAATGATATCTTTGTAAATTACAGCGCCAATTACAGAGAGAACATATATATTGCCTCAAAAAATAATTGTTGCACTACTTTGAAAAATCTTTACATTGTGTCAATTAGAAAAAGAATGTATGATAACAATTTTATAAAATTAAAAAATTTTATTTAAATTTAACAAGGGAATACAAGATATTTAAATACAAAGTTTACATGTGTATTTTTTAGTGGTCACAAAGAATTACAGAGATAACAGTACAAAATAAAAATATTTTATTAATTCCTGATATACATGAAAGTGGTAATGAGACTAATGAACAAAATTTACACAAGCTTCGAATACAAGTCATGTAGATAATCATTTAAGCTCTAGAAGTTGTAGCGATCATATTTATACAGATGAGGTATCTGATTCTGAAAACGAATCTATAAATGATTTCGTCGATCATAATCATGATTATGAAGATGATACTGCGGTGTTAGATGATATAAATTATAATGCAATTGATGTATGTAAATCATTATATGATGAGCATCATACAGATTTTATTGAAAGTACATTTTGCACTTCTTATAGTAATAATAAGAATGTTTTATATAATCTAAAGGCTCACAAATTAAAAATTAAATCAAGGAATAAAGAGCATAGAGCCGTAACAAGGTGTACATGTTAAAAATTAATGTATTCCAATACAGTTACAGACGTTTCGGTTCTATACAAATTGAACCATCTTCAGTGTCTATTCTAACGCAACTAACAAACTTGCTACATTAGCGCAAACGATAATAGTTAATACACGCAGACAACAGCGTTGGTATCGTACGCATAGTGTTTTTGATGGTCTGCGAGGAGAACGTTTGTGAAGTCGACATAGTCAAAATCTTGGCTGGTGTGTTGATTTTACAAAAGAGCACACGACAATCCGATTGTGTGTAATTGTACATACAATTTTAATGGGCAGTACGGTTGTAATATCTGTGAAATTAAAACACAAGAACGTTTGAGAATTGAAGGCAAAAAAACTATTCGTATCTATCCTTTTGTAGAAAATGGCTGTACATTAAGAACTAATGAAAGAATGATTAAACAAAGCCAAATAGCATTTAGAGAAAATGTTGCCAATGCTACAGGTGTAAAAGGACTAACAATTATTTCTGTACTTCCGTTTCTAGATCTTGGAACTTGTGTAATTCCAGAATTTATGCATTCTGTGTTACTTGGAACTGTAAAACAGATAATACATGGTTGCAAAAAAATGGGCCTTAGAGTTTAAAAAAATATTTAAATGAAATGAATAATTATTTGCTACAAATTAAACCTCCAGATACATTTAAGGTTGTATGACCCCTTAGAAGAAAAAATGCCAAATTCTTCAAAACTTTGTCAGGTGATGAGTATTATAATAATAAAGCATTGTGCCAAGTTTGAACAAGTTTGCGAGGCCCGTTCAAAAGTTATAACAATTTGAATTTAACATGGGCTCTTATGGGAATTCATCAAGTTTCACTATTTTTTCAACTTTATTTGACAAAGTGAAAGTTTACATACAAGAAAATATGCATAAAAATGTCTCTATAGCTCTTAAAAACACAGGCAACCGTTACTTTAATAAAATATTAATATAAATATTACTTTCCAGTAAAAAATATCTTTAATATGTTAATTAGCTTTATGTTACGTTTCTTAAACTTTTGGCAGAGATCTTACGGGTCATACAACTTTAATCGATTACCAAGAAGTCTGAATTTAATACACTTTTATAAAGCTTCAGAATATTACAATTGGCATCTATATTATTCCGTTCCTACCTTAAAGAATTATTTGATTACACAATATTTTCAACATTGGCTTTTGCTTGTTATGTCTATATTTATTTTACTAAAGCGCGATATAACGTTACTTGATATTGAAGATGCAGAATTTATGTTAAAAATATTTGTGAAGCAAATTCCAGATCTTTATAATGATAGACAACTTACATATAATGTGCATCAGTTATTACATCTTGGTATTTGCGTTAAACGTTGGGGTCCTTTATGGGCTACTTCAGCATTTTCATTTGAAAATTATAATGGAATAATAGCAAGTTTATCACACGCATCTAAGAATATAGGCCAAGAAATTATTAATAATTTATCTATACTTTACGGCGTGACTATTTTAAAGACTAAAATTATTCTTCATAAAGAAAAAAAATTTGTTGAGTGTTTAGATAAAAATATTTCAGATTTGCTATTGACAGAGCAAGATAAAAACTTCTTAAGTCAAGTATTGGCTGGGGATTTTCTTATTTATGGCAGAGCAAACATAAAAAATGAGACATTTACTTCTGAAATTTGTTCTAGACACAATAAAACTAATAGTTATACAGTAGAAATAACAAACAATTCTTCTGATTCTACAATATATGGCATGATAAGATTTTTTATAAAAACTAATAATTATGTTATGTACATTGTTTTGCGGAAATTTAAAATTATTCATACTAAAATATTCTATCATGAAGAATTACGGAAGCAAGTAAAGTATATATTGCCTGTTGAAATAGATGATCAATATCTCATATTAAAATTAATGGACATTAAAAGCATTAATAAAGTTGTAAAAGTAGGTGATTATATTTGTAACACACCAAATTTAATAAATTCTATTATGTGAACAATAAAATATATGTGTACGCACACATACGTATGAAAATAAAATTATACATTATTCTTACTAGAAAAATGGTATTTTTACGCGAATTTATTATTTATTATTTCAATCAAACATTAAAATATAAATATATATATAATTATATCTAATTTGGCGCAATTATATATAAGTTTGTACATAATTTGATGTATCTCAACTTGAAAAAAATTTTAATATAACTTTGCATAATTTGATATAAAGTTATAAATATTTTGATATAATTAGGTACATATAATTTTATTTACTCGAAAAGACTTTTGATATAACTTTACATAATTTGATATAAAGTTATAAATATTTTGATATAATTACATATAAATATTTATTCAAAAAAGAGTTTTAATATAATATTGTATAATTTGATATAGAATTATACATATCTTGATATAATTATATGTAATTATTTATTCAGAAAAGAATTGTAATATAATGTTGCATAATTTGATATGGAGTTATAAATATTTTGATATAATTGCATATAAATGAATACATAAATAGGGACTTCCGGTTCCGGTACGTAGATAGAGACAGGCGTGCAGGTGACAGAGGGAAAGAAGTAGCGATAATAAGAGCTAGAGAGAGTTGGAGAAGACGAGGTAGCCGGAGCTGGGAGGAGTGGAGGCGCGAGAAGGCGGAGGTGATAGAGTTGAGAAGGAGAGGAGACGAGAAAAAGGAGAAAAGGTAAGGAAAGTGACGGGATAGAGGTGTCCGTTACGGCATAGACAATAAGAGAGTATATAGAGGGACGACAGAACGGAAGGCAGTGGCGCGCGAGCGAACATAGGCTAGTTTGGATATAGAAGGGATAACTACGGTAAGTGCGCGCGGCCATAGGATAGATAACGAGTAAGAAGGATAAGCAAAGATAAAAGTGGCGGATGGAGATAGGAAGGGAAGTAGGAACAGAAAGTGAACAAAAGGGAGATAAAGGAAAGAGAAGGGAGGGAGAGGGTGAGAAGAAAGCAAGAGGCAGGCCAACAAAAGCGGAGGAGCTTGCCAAACAGAGAGGAAGAACGAGTAGCCTAGGATCAGTAAAGGAGTTTTTACAGAAAAGGAAAAGAGAAGGGGTAGACGAGGAAACGGATAGAGTGAAGAAAGAAATTTTAGAGAAATTCAACGAAACAAGGAGGGTCATCAGATCACCGCCAAATAAAATTAAAAAAGAAGAAGAGAAAGGAAATATGGCGGCAGAGGAGATGCTAAAGGAAATATTAAGGAAAATGGAGGAACAAGAGAAAGAAAGGAAAAAAGATATAGAGGAAAGGAAAAAAATGTGCACATACACACACACACACATACGGACATTTTTTTTTAGGCGATATTTTGACGTTTTACAACACTCTGAACATATTGGCATCAAAAACTCAAAAAACAATCTTTTCTTTGGTTTTTTCTACCCCTGTTTCATATATAATTCATTTAAATTTGGTTGACTAGACCCAACTTTATACGCAATCAAAGGTTCATATACGAAATTTACGAAAACAAAGCTTCCTTTATGAGGAAGCAAAAGACAAAGAAGAAATAAAAAATGAAATTAAGGGATTAAGGGAGGAATTGAAGAGGAGCGAGGAAATATGGAAAAAGCAGAAAGACGCGCTAGAAGAAAGGGTTAAAAAGATAGAGGATAAGATAGAGAAGATAGGAGTGAAGGACGCAGAAGATACTGAAGGTGGGGAATTGCTGAGGAAAATGAAGGAGATAGAAAGAAATATGGAGGCGGCAGAGAGAAGAAGGAGAAAAAACAATATAATTGTGAAGGAGGAGAAGGTAGGAAACGACGGGGAAAGGAAGGAGAGATTCGAAAAGTTAATGGAAGAATTAAACAAAACAGAAGGGATTATTGAAGAAGTACAAGAACTAGGATATGGAGACAACAAAATGAGGTTGTTGAGATGTAAAAGCTGGGAATCCAAGAGATAATTTATGAAGAAAAAGAAGGAACTAGGAAAGAAATATGAAAGTTTTCTGGATGACGACCTCACCAAAGAAGAAAGACGGATACAAATGGAGATAAGAAAGATAGCAAGGGAGAAGAGAGAGAAAGGAAAAAGAGTCTCAATTGGTTACCATAAGATATGGGAGGACAACAAAGAATGGAGATGGAACGAGAGTAAAGGAAGGTTAGAGGAGAGGAAGGAATTTCGGAGGGCTTAAGAAAAAGAAAAAGGACAAAGAAATGGAAAGCACGAAAAACATGAGAAGGAGGGAAGAGACACAGGAGAGGAGATGGGAAGGGGGAAAGAAAACAGAAAAAAGGCTGCAGCCTACATATGAGCTCAAGGAGGAAGGAGGAGGTGCGAGGGAGGAGGGAGAGAAGGCTACAGGAGGGAACGAAAGAGAGGAGGAGGAGGAAGATGAAGAGGAAAGGGTAAGAAAAAACAGGGAGGGGGAGGAGACTTGGAAGATGGTCTTCTGGAACGTAGCTGGCATAACAAATAAAGATAAGGACTTTTGGGAAGGGTTAAGGGAGTGGGATGTAATTGTTATGATGGAGACATGGTTGGATGGAAAAGGATGGGAGAGGGTAAAAGAAAAGTTACCAAGAGAATTTAGCTGGAAAGTACAGATAGCGAATAGGAGGAATAAGAAAGGTAGAGCATGCGGAGGCATGTTAATAGGAATAAGAAGTGGGTTAGAAGAGACAAAGGAGGGAAGAAGGATGGAAGAAGAAGAAGAAGGAAAATTAGAGGTCAAAATAAGAGTAGGAGAGGAAACCTGGAGAATAATAGAAATATATGTAAACAAAGATATGGATAAGAAGCTAGAAGGATTGAAGGAGTGTATGGAGAAGGGAGAAATGGGAGTAAAGACTGTAATAGGTGGTGACTTTAACGCGAGGACGGGAGAGGAGGGAGGATGGGAGGAGGAAGTCGAGGAAAGAGGAAAAGAAAGAGGGAGAAAATCAAAAGACAAAAAGGTGAATAAGGATGGCAGGACACTTCTAGAATTTATCGAGGAAAGAGGATGGATGATTTTAAACGGAAGCATGAAGGGAGATGAGGAAGGAGAATACACATACACAGGTGGAAAAGGAGAAACGGTCATAGACTACATTTTAGGAGATGAGGACATTAGAGAAAAAGTGGAAAGATTAGAAGTAGGCGAAAAGGTAGATTCAGACCATCACCCTTTAATACTATGGATAAAAGGTAGCGCAAAGAGAAAACAGAGAAGGAAAGAGGTGGAAAAGATAAGAAGAAGAGGAATATGGAACGAGGAAGGAAGAACGCAATTCAGTGAGAGGTTAGGGAAGATAAGAGGAAATAGAAAGCTGCAAGACGAGATAGAGGAAGGAATGTCGAAGATAAGAAAAGTATTAGACGAGAACGAAAAGGAGAAGGGAAGGGAAGTGAACGAAAGCAAAAGAGGATGGTGAGACGTAGAATGCAAGGAGAGAAAGAGGGAAGTCAGGAGAGAATTAAGAAAATGGAGGAAAGGAAATGGAGAGGCGGAAAGATATAGAGGAGGTAGGAGGGAGTACAGAGAAATGTGCAAAAGAAAGAAAGAAGAGGAAAAGGATAGGATGGCAAGAGAAATTGGAGAAGCAAAAACGGAAGGAAAGGTATGGAAGTTGATAGGCAGAGTAAGAAAAAGAAGAAAGAGAGTAAACGAGGAGATAAAGATGAAGGAATGGAAAGAGTACTTCATGGGACTAATGGGTGGGATGGAGAACAGGGTTGTGAAAGGAGAAAGAGGAGGGAACAGACATGAAGAGGAAGAGATAGAACTGGAAGAGGTAAGAAACGTAATAAAGAAACTAAAAACAGGGAAGGCAATAGGCTTGGACGGGATTCCGAACGAGGTATGGAAATTTGGAGGAGAAGAGTTAGTGAGATGGATATGGGAAATATGTAAACGAGTGTGGAGGGGGGAAGGCTAGCCGGAACATTGGAAGGAAGGTGAGATAATTCCAATATTGAAGAAAGGAGAAGGACGAGAGGTGAAGGACTACAGAGGGATAACGATTATGTCGTCAACGTACAAGATATACACGGCGGTTCTAGCAGAAAGGATAAGGAAAGAAGTGGAAACAAAGAACCTGATTCCAGACAACCAAGCAGGATTTAGAAAAGGAATGGGGACGATGGATCAAATATTTGCACTGAACTACCTGATAAACAGATAGTTGGGAAATGAGAAAGGGAAAATGACAGTTATGTTTGTAGACTTGAAGGCGGCGTTTGACTCAGTAGATAAGGAAGTCTTAATCAAGGCAATGAAAGAAAGAGGAGTGAGGCAAGGATTGATAGACAGGGTAGAGGAAATGTTAAGAGAAACCAAAAGCAGCGTAAGAAGGGGAGAGGAAAGAAGAGACGCATTCTGGACGGCAAAGGGTTTAAGACAAGGTTGTCCGTTAAGCCCGATACTATTCAATTTATTAATTGCTGACATAGAGGAATTCATGAAAAAAGGCGGATGGGGGGGGGGTGTAAAATTAAGAGGAGAGAAGATATACACTCTAATGTATGCAGATGACATAGCAGTGCTAGCGGAAGAGGAACAAGACATGAGATCTATGATAAGCAGGCTAGAGGGGTATTTGGACATAAAGGGTCTAATGCTGAGTATAGAGAAGACAAAGATAATAAGATTCAGAAAGGGGGGAGGGAGGAAGAAGAAATATGACTGGAGATGGAAGGGAAAGAAATTGGAGGAGGTTAAAAAGTTTAAGTACCTGGGGTATACATTGAAGGAGAACGGAGGACAGGAGGCACACATTCAAGAAAGAAGAAAGAAGGCGGCAAGAGTAATGAGAGAGGTGTGGGGGATAGGAAAGAGCACGTGGAAAAAAGATTGGAAAAGAAGAATCTGGCTATACGATACCTTGATATGAACGGTGATGGGATACGGGGCGGAAATATGGGGATGGAAGGAAAGGAGGGATGTAGAAGGGATACACGAGAGATATCTCAGATGGATTCTTGGAGTAAATTGGAGGACACCAAGATACATGGTTAGAGACGAGGTGGAAAGGGAGAAAATGAGAACCAGAGCAAGCAAGAAAGCATGGAGGTTTGAAAAGAAGCTGGAAGAAGGTAGAGGAGTAGAAATAGCGAGGAAATGTTTGGAAGAAATGAAAGAGAGATGGAGGAAGGAAAGGATAATAGGCAAATGGGAGCAGGAGAGAAAAGACTACTTGGAAGGGATCGGGGTAGAAGTAGGGAAGGAGGAGGAGTTGGAGGAGGAAGTATTGGAAAATAGGGAGAGATTGAAGCAAAAACAGGAAGGGATGGAAAAGATCATGGGGTCGAAATACAATAAGTGGTATAAGTTTATAAGGAAGGACGGGATTCCAGATTATTTAAAGAAGGGCTGGGAGGAAACAAGATGGAGTAGAATTGCAAGGTTCAGACTGGGCAACGAAATTAGGGAAGGATTATACTGGGGAGAGAAGGATGACAGAAAGTGCAGGATGTATGAGAGGGAGGAGGAGACTTGGGAGCATGACTGGGAAGTATGTACAAGATGGGAGAAGTGGGATGGAGGGAGCTGGAGGGATGTGGTAGGAAAGATATTGGGCGAAAATGGAGAGGGGGAAGAGTGGATGAAGGCGATAGAGGAGATGAGGCGGGGCGGGGAGAGGAAAAAGGAAAAGGAGGGTACTTGGTAGAGGTAAGGAGAAGGAAGACGAATATGCAACAGAGGAGATTAGGGAGAAGACGACCGGACTGGATGAGGAGGATCCGAGAATCGTCGAGCAGTCAAGACCCAACTAATTGACAGAGAGTTATTGTTTACTTTGATGTTTGATTTTAATTTTGATTTTTGATTTTTGATACTTGATATTTTGATTTACGTTCCATTCGATTTGATTTTGATTTTTGTTTTCTTTTGATTTTTTATTTGATATAAAAGTTTGGGTACTTTCCTGAAAAACGCCAATGGTTTTTTGTAAAGGATGTGAGAGAAGGATGTACAGGGTTGGGTACGTCCCTACAAAACGCCCTTTTAGACCCCGTGTGGGTAATAAAGTACCTTTTGAAATGAATACATAAATAGATCTTATTATATATAATTATATATAATATATACATAATTACATATAATATACATATAATTATATATAATATGATATAATTAGATAAAATTGTATATAAACATTTTTTCCCGGGGGTCGAATGTGCTGGACCTCTATAACGCTCGGTCAGGTGGCAATAATCGCGTACACGATTGTCATCCGGCGCGAACGGTTTTTCGCAAATGTGACACAGCGCCGCGCTGTGAAATGTCTCCCACTCGTCTCGCGTTAAGTCTACCATGTATACAATGTCGGACAAGATGTTATTTACGCGATGCGCCAATCCGTTGAGTTCCTCGACGAACCACGCGACGCAGTCATTATCGCAACAAAATCGATACGCCGATAACGTTTCATCGTACGAGCACTGTACGTAGTATCCTATACTACATACCCGATGATGTTGATAGGCGTATGACGCGTGTTCCGTCTCCGGTTGTGTCTTCTTCAGCACGCACTCCAGATCGGCATACACCACGAAGGGAAGTCGCTCTTTCCTGCTGTGGTTCTTGAAGCTCAGCCACTTGTTGTCCTCGCTCGGTAGTCTGATAGCGCAGTCGTTTACCTCTCGGCAGTCTGCCGTGTGAGACTGCAACTTGTCGCTCAAACTAAAGTAGTGAAGACATCTGCAAAAAAAAACATACAATTATTGCAAATTTTTTGTACACTAAATATAAAATATTCTATATATTATTAAAAGAAGTATAGACACTTACCGATCACAAATGTATTTCTGACCATGATGCTTGCTCAATTGTGAGCTTACGAGGCGGGATAAATGTTTAATCCACGCAAAATGCCCTACATTGTTGTCCCGTGGGTCCTGCACGTACAGCAGATTCACATGTTTGTCACTCGTATGGTCGGTAAGCTGTATTGGAAGAATGTTTGACTGTCCCTCAATGATATACACGTTGATTGACACGTCGTTGAGTCGTTCGAATTGTTTAATCTGACTCAACGTCATTGGAAACTCAATGTCACGTAAATTCAGTATCGTTGAATAATGCGGGTATGATGATTACAGATTTGAATTTCTTTCGGCTGGATGCAGAGCAGCCGTCACTGCCCACGCAAAACACGCATTGTCCATTGATCGCACATTGATCACCGCTCTCTTCAATTTAATGTCTCGAGGTAACTTCACGTGACACCCCGCGCGCAAAGGATTGTACCTGTTGACGTTCACCGTCAAATTAAGGATTCGCGTCAACGCCCACCCACTGTCGCGTTCCTGGAACTCCCCGAGGGACGCTAATGTGGGCTCGATAACGTGCCGCTCGTACCACTCGCGCAAGTGCGATGTACGACAGAGTTCTTTGGTTTTTGTATGTAGACTCTTATTGGCACGTTTCTCACCCGCCACAAACTCCCCGTTGAACGCGGTATACACTTTGACACAGTTATGTGTCTTTATAATGTCTCGCACTCGCTTGCACACTACGCTACAGGCGTCTTCCAGAAACTGTCGCGGTTTTATATGGTCCATATTAATTACCGCGCCGGTCATTATCTGCGTTTCGAACGCGACATCGATTTCTCGCCATACGAGTTCTGCCGCGCGCGTGTCGCTACTGTTACCGGCGTTCGCATAATCGCCACCGCTACGGATAAATTGTTTTTCCAGTCGCGACTTCGCACCCTCGAGTCGCGCGATTCAGGCAACCAACGATTGTCCCTTCCCGATCAAGAGCCGCGAACGTTTGACACTACAGCCTGTCTCGAGCTGCTCGACGAATTCCGCGCATTGCAGCGCCCATGTGAAAAATTCACCCACGGTAGCTACTTGGTCGGACAGCTCCAATAGATCGCGTTCTGTTTGCTCGAATTGATCCATGTTTGATCACTTTCGCACAAATACAAGCACCGTTTCTTCTTGTTTACTGTTATGAAAAAAAATGTTCACGTCGCAAAAGCTAATAGTTTTTTCGTTGACATTCGCCGCAATCCTTAATCGGGACCGTCGATGCGCGTTTTCTGCCACGGTTGATTCCAATGTTCGTCACAGCGACGATAGGTCTGAACCTCCAGATCCGCCTTTATATGCTCCGAAAGCTTTTCCTACACGTAGTGGACGTGATCGCCGCACATTTGCAACAGAACGGTTTTCGACACAAATTGCAGCTGTTCGGCACTAAAATCGCGAATGTCCGAAGGTCTCGACAGCAGGACGAACATCTTTGCGACTGAGCGATAAAAGAATTTCTTTTACCGAGCACTTGCAGATGATAACGTGTTTAACCATAAAATAACGAAGAAACCGCGATACTTTTCGATCGATGTATCTCAAATCTTACTACTGCGGCTCGACGCACTTCATCCCTCATTATATACTCTTTGCTCTCTCTCTCGCTCCAACTAATTTTTTTTAAATCTTTTCTTTTGTCTCGCGTACTGCGTAGATAGATTGTTTAGTCTATGCGATAACACCCCCTTTTCCCAGAAAAAATTTGTTTACGACGAACATGTTCCGACAGGTTCGAAGCGTTATCGGGTCGATCATCGTCCCGGAGACGTCATTTCTTCCTTTGTCTTTTACATACTGCGTAGATAGATTGTTTTTTAAGTATAAATCATGCTATATTTTCTTCGCGCGCATTTCCATTCGAGCCGTATATGGAACGTCCGCCGGAGCATCGGCGCCTCGCTTCCATGTTACGGTACGCGATATTTGTTTTGTAAATTCAAGCAGCCGGACTTCTAGCGGACGTCGGCGCTCGCCTTTGTAGTACGAGACGCTCATCGATTGTGAGCTCGCAGCTTTAGTTTTTAGTACGTAAAATATATTATGTAAAAAAGAAGAGTTAAATAAACAGATTTATTTTCTTACAACTAAACGAACGATGTGATTTGTTTGCGCGCATGTCCATCCCTACCTAAATTTTATCATTATTTTGATGCGGTTGATCATCGTCGATGACGTCTTTTTTTCCTTTGTCTTGCGTACTGCGTCGTAAAAAAATAGTGCAAAATTGCTTAGTCTACGCGATAACACCCCCCTTTTCCCAGAAAAAATTTGTTTACAACGAACATGTTCTGACAGGTTCGAAGCGTTATCGACAAAATGTATGCTCCTGCTTAGTGCGCTATCGAGTTAGTCTTACTATTATGCGCCGCCTAGCGGCGTCGTTGCGAACGTACCCCGCGGCGCGAACGCGGACCCCTCTGCGCGGACCCGCCGACCCGCGACCGCGGCGCGAACGTGGACCCCCTCGCGCGGACTCCGCGGACCCCAACGCGGACCCGCGAAGCGACCGCGAAGCGGCCGCGACCGCGAACGCGGACCCCGCGGCGCGGGTGAGTCATCCCGGTGAGTCATCCCGGTGAGTCATCCCCGGTGAGTCATCCCCGATGAGTCATCCCGGTGAGTCATCCCTGGTGAGTCATCCCGGTGAGTCATCCCCGAAGAGTCATCCCCGATGAGTCATCCCGGTGAGTCATCCCCCGGTGAGTCATACACGTGGTATGCCAAGGTCACCCTCCCCCTCCCCCTTCCCTTCGTAATCCGATATTCTCGAAATCCAATACCCCGCCCCCTCCCTTTCTCCCTCACCCCCCCGTGAAATCCGATACTCTTGTGTAACCCGATATTCCCCTTCCCCTCAACCCCTCGCGAAATCCGATACCCTTTTGTAACCCAATACCCCTCCCCCTCCCCCCTTTCCCTCACTCCCCGCGAAATCCGATACCCCCCCCTCCCTCACCCCCTCTCGGAGCTCCCTAGTTAGAACTCCCCTATACTCACTACTCGCGCGGTAATTATTGCGCAATCAAAATATAGTCAATAAGATAAAATATAATAGTTAATACATATTCGGACGTTTCAACGCTTTCTTTGTGTCATCTTCAGCGTGTAAACAAATTAATATACATAAAAAATATAAACGATATAAATTAACAATCAAACGTGATAAAATGATAAAATGATATAGTCAATCAGTAGACAAGCGCAGTGAAATCAATAAAATAAAAATCATACAAATGTTCGGTAGTCTGTCAGGTTGTGGATATGCCAGTATGCAATTGCTCCGAATCGATCGCAACTTCGACGCTTAACTCCCAGGTTGGAAGACCAGCAAGAAAGGAGAGATTCAAAGATTGTCCTTTGGAGTATTACAGAACAGAAAGTCGCAGTATTAAAATGTACCTGTCACTCTGACGTGTCGTGAGTCAGTGAAGTCTGACTTCTAACCTGGGAGTTAAGCGTCGAAGATGCGATCGATTCAGAGCAATTGCATACTGGCATATCCACAGTCTGACAGACTACCGAACATTCGTATGATTTTTATTTTATTGATTTGATTGCGCTTGTCTATTGATTGACTATATCATTTTATCACGTTTGACTGTTAATTTATATCGTTTATATTTTTCATGTATATTAATTTGTTTACACGCTGAAGATGACACAAAAAAAGTGTTGAAACGTCCGAATATATATTGACAAATATATGTTATCTTATGGACTATATTTTGATTGCGCAATAATTACCGCGCGTGGCTCCGATTGCCTTTCTCACTTTCCCTTATTTGTATATTTTATACTTTAGTAAGTATAAATTAAATTACACATTATAATTCTATAATATTAATAAAAGTGATAAAATGTCAAAAAAGTCTGTATTAATGGACAGAAAAAGCAACTTTGTTATTAACAAGCAACTTTGAATAAGTACTATGCAAAATCCAATGGAACATGAGCAAAAATAATACTTTAGATTTATTTTACTTTTTAAAATTATCTTTTGTATTGATGTTATTAGTTAGGTATATATTTGTCAAACTAGATAGATAGATAAGTTTATTGCATTTCCCCGCAGGGTTTATAAAGCGTTTTTATGAGGAACGTATCCAAACCTCTTACAAACTGTCACCCCCGTAAACCTGGCCATTTGACGACCTTACAACCAGACTAGATCCCCCTCCCTCCCCCTTCCTCTTTCCCCCTCTGCTTGACTTCTTCTGCTTCCTCCACTTCTGCGTCCCTCTACTTCCGTTTTTCCTGTCTCGGTTCTTCCCTGTCCTCAGACCCTTCCCCTCCCACCCTCCTCTTCCTCGCCCGACTCCATCAGTAGACTCTCCTTCATCTTTTTCGTGATTTCGTCCTCCTCGGTCTTCCTCCAAACCGCTCTTTCTTCCTCCGTCCTTTTTATTCTCCTTTCCTTCTCCTCCCTTTCCCATTTCTCATCTCTACGGACCTATTCTCCGCTACTTTGACCTTAAGCTTGTACCCTTCCCTTCTCTTCGCCTCCAAGACCTTCCGTTTATCCTCCTCACTTCCCATCTTCACTAAAACCGTCAACCAAACCCCCCTCCGCCCCATCATGCTTACTTCCTTTGTTTCTACTCCCACCTTTAATCCCTTCTCAAATAGCTCTTTTACCTTATCCCAATTCGTTCTTTTTCTGAGCCATCTCTCTCTCGACCTTTAGAATCACATTCTTCTTCCTTTCCTCCTCCTCGTTCCCCTCGTATTCTTCCTCCCACCAATTCTTCTCTGCCTTACTCCTCCCCTCCTCGCTATCGTCCCTCTTCCATTTTCCCGCACTCTGCTCTAACCTCTCCACCTTTCTTCTCAAGCTTTCTATCTCTTCTCTCTGGTCCTTTATTTCTTCATCCTTTTTCTTAAAGCCTTCCTTGACCTCTCTCATTATCTCCCGCTTCAGATCCTTCTCCATCCTTTCCATCGCCTCCTTCTCCATTGTAAATTTTCCTTTGAATTCCATCTCTTTCACCTCTACCTTTTACCTTTGCTCCTTCAGACAATTATTCCTTCTACAATCACCGCTTACTATCTTACTATTTTCTACTTCGTCTCACTGCTCGCCCCTTCTACTGCTGCTACGTGCGCTTCTTTCCTGTTCCTCTCGCTCTATCGATTCCCTCCTTTGATTCCTCGATCTCATGGCTTGACTGCTACCTGTTGCGGGGACTCATTTTCCTTCCCGGCTCATCCGCCTTGCTCTTTTCTGCCGCTCTCGCCTCTTGTACCATCACCTCGCCTCAATCGCCGGGCCTGCCAACCTGTCCCTTTGCCGATCCCCCTGTCAATAAAACGCTCCTCCACCTAACCGACCCTCCTATAACTGCTCTTAACCTCCTACGTTCTATCCACCCATCCGTCTGTCTACGCTCCTTCGCACCTCCACCTCATCCGCCGCCTCCGCCTGCTCCTTTCCGCCTTCCTTTTCCGTCCCTTTTCTTCCTTTCCCTCTCATTCCGGATCTCTTCCTTGTCTGATCTCCGTCAACCCTAACCTCTCTCTTCACGCTCCTTTTGTCCGATCTTTTACTCCTGTTCTACTCCACCTTCTTACTCTCCTCCACTTCCTCCCCCCCTTTCCTCCTCCTTCGTGTCCTCCGCTACTCTTTCTCCATCCTTCACCTCCCTGTCACCCTTTTCCACATACTTTTTTCCATCCTTTATCTTCCCGACCAGTTCTCCCGCCGCGAACCCACAACCACCTCCAGTTTGTCAAACTATTTGTCTTTTAAATATACAAAGTATACTTAAATATACAAAATATATAAAAAAATATACAAATTAATTTGAAATATACAAAAAATATACAAAAAATATACAAAAAAAATAATAAAGATATAGACAAAATAGACAAGAATAAATCATTGCAATAAGAAGTGAAACAGGACCGATATGATATTCAATCAATTAGAGGAAAGGCCATTTAGTCCAAGGCTGGATCTTGGTAGCCTACCCTAATAGCCAAATGCTAGCAGAATACCGGCAATATGCCACCAGATCCAAACATGAATATGCAGCAGATTCCTGTCCACTGCGTCCTCATAAAACTTATTTTCTAGCAGCACAATATGTAATAATGGAAACGCAGCAGAAACTGCGCACAACGTGCCGTCACGATCTGCTATCATATCATGATGTCAGATTCTGCTAGATTTCTATTCTATTTCTATCACGGAGAAAAAGTTAGGGTTGCTACAACAAAATAATAATGTTATTTTTCGCTCATCAATACAAAAGGGTTATGGAAACCATAGTACTCTAGAAGTGACTTTGCTTCTTCTTAAGTATGGTCTTCAAGCAATACTGCTCTAAATATGGCCAGGACAACCCTCTTGGCGTATGAGCCGTAGTGGCGTGTTATGTCTCTGTCGTAGGCTACGAATGACACCGTAGCTAGTTGAACAATCAAATGATAGCTGCCGCGGACGTGCGCAGCGCGTCGCGGCTGAAGTTGGTTTTGATTGGCGCTGGCCATCTCTGTCCCCCGTAGAGAGAGGGATTTAAGGTTGGAGTTCCATGAATTTGCACGTTGCGAGAAGAAGTCGGATCGATAAGGGGGGTTGTTTAAGAGAAGAATAAGGTCTTTTGGAGAATGAGGATAAGTTTCCTCAATATACTTAATCAAATGGGAAGCTTTGTCAGAGAACAGCTTACAGTCAAATATAACATGATTGAGATGTTGTATCGGGTTGCCACAAGGGCAAGCCCGAGAATCTATAATATTTTTTCTGGCTAAGCTATAATTCAAGTTGTAGTGCCCGCTTCGCAATCTATTTACCAAAACTACCTCTTTTCGCTTAAACGATTTTTTATAAAACCAAAGACGATCTTTACTAGTATGAAAATAATTATAATAAAAGACGCCTTTGACAGATCCGCGGCGACGGAGGTATCTATTAAATTGCATACGTAATGTGTTTTTTGAAATTGAAAAGAAGTCGCTATGTGGTACCCTAAAATCAGGAGCGTCACCTCTTCTAGAGGCTTCTTCAGCTATTTTATCCGTTGCTTTATTGCCTTCGATGCCTCGATGAGAAGGGATCCAGACTAACTGTAATTCAATATCTCTGGAGAAGATTTGGTATATTTTTTTCTTGATTTTTGGAATAATGTAATTCTGCTGTTTGGCAGTGTTTGAGCAGACGTTTTCCAAAACGCTTTTGGAGTCTAAGAAAATAATAGCTTTTACAATGTTCAGTTGAAAAATGACTACAAGTGCCTGGAGGATGGCCTAGGCCTCGGCCGAGAAGATGGAGGTTTTAGTCGGTAGCTTGTGTCGCAACTAAAACTCCAAGTCTGGAGAATATACGCCAGCACCAACAAAGCCTGAGTCATTTTTGGATCCGTCTGTATAGAATGAAACGGCATTTCTTCTCAAATCTTGGGTGCATTCTAGGAAGAGAAGGTTGACATTTTGAATATCAGGGGGGAAGTTGAGAGGAGTATAGTGAATTATGTGAATCAGCGAGTTGAAGCTGTGGCTGAAGACTGGAAGGGAAACAGACCGATAGATTTTCTCTGTTTTTCCCATAATAGATCGGTAATAATTGTATGAAGGAATGTTTCTACAGGCTTTTATGTAACGGCTAGGGAATCTGGTAATCAGGATTAGGTCATCTAGGCTAGTGGTTACTGGGCTAAATTCTTGGCTAAAATTTTTTAAAACTAGTTTAGGTGAGATAATCGAATCTGAATTGTAAGGGAGGTTCCTTCGCTTCGTCTAGGAGAATGTTGATGGGGGTGGATTGGCGGTATCCATATGCAATTCTGATGGCCTGGTATTGAATTCGTTGAAGTTTTTCGAAGATGGTGAGATTCCCGCATAGCTGAAAGACCTGGCATCCGTAGTCGATGTTACTGCGAATAATTCCCTTGTAGATCATCATTAACAGCTGCGGATGCAAGCCCCACCATATACCCGCAAGGGCAGACATAACATTGAGAGCTCTTCTACATTTACCGATGATATAGGTGAAGTGATGTTTGCCGCTACATTTGGAGTCAATCAGGATACCAAGAAATTTCACCACTTCGCAGAACTGTATCGGCACGTCGTTAATGAATATCTCTGACATAATAGAAAGCATATTTTGTTTGTGCGTAAAAATTACTGCTTGAGACTTGGCAGGAGAAAGAGAGAAAGAGAGAGACCCTTATTTAATAAGAAGTTTGTGATTTTTTGCAAAGATTCATTAATGCTTTAAACTACTCTATGTAGATTTTTGTTAACAGAATATATGACTATGTCATCAGCGTAAAAAAGTATCTTACAGTCCGAGTTAATCAGTTTAATAATGTCTTTCATATAAATGTTGAAGAGCGTCGGACTGAGTATGGAACCCTGCGGAGTGTCCTTTCTAATCAGTAACGGTCCCATTTTTTCGCCGTTTTTTACATAGTAAACATATCTGTAACCGATGAGGTTCATAACAAATTTGCGGAAGCGAGCCGGAACTCCTATGTTGTATAGATCCTCAATTAACACATGCGGGAGAACGTTGTCAAAGGCTCCGTCGATGTCGAGAAATGCTGCAACTGTATATGCTCCCTTGAGGAAACTTGCCTTGATATCGTTAGTCAAGGCTACCACGTTGCCCAGACAAGACTTCGCGTTTCTGAAGCCAAATTAAGCATCTGATAATAAGCCATTGTGCTCGAGATGCCATCTGAGCCGATTATACAGGCATTTCTTCATTAGTTTAAGTATACAGGAGATCAGCGAAATAGGTCTGACTCCCCTCCCGCCCGATTTGGGAATGAAGATAATTAACGAGGAACGCCAATCCTCTGGGAAGGTGCCGGACTGCAAGAAGCCATTGAAAATTTCACAGAACTTAATCCAGAAAAACTAAGATAAAATTGATAGGATGTTGTAATCGATTTGATCAAGACCTGGCGCCGAGCTTTTTTTCATGGAGTCCAGAGCAGTGGTAACTTTTTCCATGGAGATCGGGTCATCTACCCAGAAAGCAGATTCCGTTGGGTTGTTTGAGTCCCTTTAAAGCATTCCTGCTAAAGATGGTTCTTCGAGGGAACATAAAGGTGGGCATAGTTTCGTGATAGCTGCCTGTATTAGCTTTTCTTCACTAGCAGTATTGCAGGTAGAGCGAGTAGCTTGGTTGTGATTCTTAAATGACTTAACGAATCTCCAGACCTGATGGATAGGGGTCTTAACATCGAAGGTGGCGCACAATTTCTTCCAACTTTTTGATTTTTGCTTCTTTAAAGTACGCCTAGCGATAGCTACTGCTTTTTTATACTGCAGCAGGCTTTTAAGAGAGTGGAGACGCTTAAAATTTTTTGCAGTAGCGTTGCGTTTATTGATTACGGCGTCGCATTCTTCATTCCACCAAAGAGCAGAAAATTTCTTGCGTTTGGTTGGCAAGCTCACGGGTGGGGTATCCTTTTTTCCCAAAACAGATGCGGAGCAGGCTTTGATTACATTGATTAGTTGATTGTAAGCTTCCACGGCGTTACTAGCATCTATGAGCTCTACGTTAGGCTTTTCCTTATTTAGCAGTGAGGCGAGGGTCTTGAGTGAGTCCTTATTGATCTTAAGTTTGTAGGAGAACTTCAATTTAGGTGTCATCGGGCTGTTGATACGGGTAATGATCGGAAGGTGGTCGCTTCCTTTTAAGTCGCCATCTTTTTCATAGTCGTAGATACTCACAGTTGCTAGATTAGGCGAGGCTATTGTTAAGTCTATGACGGAGTTGACATTGGTCGAAAAGTTAAAGTAAGTGGGAGCGCCATCGTTGAGAATGACCAGATCGTCAGCAACCAGAAGTCAGCAACAGCGGTGGCAATTAGTTCTCCTGCATTGTCTGTTTTTTTTTGTCATGCCAGTCCGGGTGGTGAGCGTTGAAGTCACCAACAAATAAGATATATTTATATTGTTTTGTAAAGTTAAAAAGATCCTCGTAAAAGGAAGCAGGGGTGTCCTGACCGGTGTGTCGGTATATATTACATATAAGCTCCTGATTCAGAAATGGTACCACAATCGCTTCTAACTCTACTGACATGTGAATAAAATTTGAAAGATCGCAGATGGTAAAGGGATAATTGTTACGGATGAGGGTTCACACCCCTCTAGAGCCGGCAGCATCCGCATCCAAACCAACGAAACTGAAACCCCTAATATTTAAGGGCTTATCGGAAGCAAGTAACGTTTCCTGTAGGCATATAACATCGTATTTGTGGGCTATAGCCCTAATTTCCGGGATTTTACTATTAATGCCTCTACAG
The DNA here is from genome assembly GCA_030770225.1 of Temnothorax unifasciatus. Classification (NCBI taxonomy): domain Eukaryota; kingdom Metazoa; phylum Arthropoda; class Insecta; order Hymenoptera; family Formicidae; genus Temnothorax; species Temnothorax unifasciatus. The sequence continues at coordinate 188,362 of JASTWK010000181.1, read as the reverse complement.
TTCCACTGGAGGACATTGGATGGGCCTGCATTGGATCTTAACCTATTGCCTGTGAAGGTCATTGGTAGTGTTCACTTGTTTGCGAGTGCGATCTAAGGGATATGAAATGGGCGACTGCACTGGGGATTCAAAGGTACCCCTTGGAAAGGGGCCCGTTAATATAGGACCGAGAAACGACAACGCGTTCCTGAGTTCGTTAACTAAGTTAGAGATAATCAAAAGCATATCTTGTTGGCTACATGTTGTCTCAAAAGAGTTTGAATTGAGGTTTATGTTATAATCAGTATTTTTCAGAAGGGTATTAGGAGAGGGGTTTGCATTTTCATCATCGGTTCTGCCATTTGGAAATAGCAGAGCATTTTGATGTTCAAGGGAATAAGTAAAGTTAGATTTTCCGTGTCTGTTAGGAACACGGATGGGGATAAAGGAAGAGAAAGAGGAAGACGAAGAGGAGGAGGAGTTGGTTTGAAAGCGTCGGGGAGGTATTGCAGTGTTATAAGGTTTTGAAAGCGCACCGGCGTAAAACGAGCCGTCGCTTTCTTGGAGATTTTTTAGGACTAAAAAAGGGTTTCGGGAAGTTGAGAAAGGAGATGAGGGATATGATGAGAATGAAAAATTGCGATTCGTGGTTTGGAGGTTCGGGAAATTGACGTAGTCAAATCTGCTGTTCGAACTGTTTGACGGGCTAGAAGAACCATTAACTTTTCTTTTAGCCTCAAACAAGGGGAGGTTATCGGCCGCAGCCATAGCATAAGCTTTTTTCAAATTAACGATTGTAGGGCAGTCGAAAGATTTGGCCAAATGTGGGCCGCCGCAGTTAATGCATTTAACGGGCGCGTGTTTATTAGGGCATTCAGTTTCTTGGTCGTGCTTATCTTTGCCACAGTACACACATCTAGGCTTACCCTTACAGGTTTTCTGATGTGCCCTTCTCTGAAGCATGAGAAGCAAATTTTGACTTTAGGGACAAAGGGATAAACTGTGTGCTTGACTTTAAAGATATAGACCGAGTTCGGCAAGGTCTGACCGGCGAACTTGATGCATACGGTGCGCGAGGGTTCATACTTGTATGAATCGCCGTCTTTAACACGACGATTAAGCCTATAAATTTCGAAAAGCTTGGGGGACGATTCTCTATCTCCGAGTAGCTCCTCAACTGGGAGCGATTGTGGCACGTGTTTAATTATTCCAGTTCTAGTTGTTTTATATGAGGGGATAAACGCTTTAAGATTATAAGTTGCGAGGGAATGGTTGTCTACGAGTCTATTAGCGGTCTCGTAATTCGATAGAGTTACCTGGACGTGACCTTTGCTGATCTTTTTGACCTCTGATAACCCGGATTTAACAATTTTTATAAGTATGCGGCCGATAAACAAGGGATGAGTATTCGCGGGCCTAAGTTCCGGTGCCGAGTCGTTGTCATTCGTGCGCACGTGGACAATAAACGGTTTCTTATCTAATATTGTGTATCGATCTTTAATTAACCTGCGTAACGCAATAGATTTCGCATTGTCGGCAGAGCTAGAATTGTTAGAGTTACCTTGCTTCGACGTTTTAATATTATTATTAGCTGGAACGTTCTGCGAGTTGTTAGCCGCTCTCTTTCTGTACGCAACGGGATCGACATCCGAATCCATTAGCGGTTGCTTAGTGTTAGATTGCGAATCGGGCACGTGAGACGTCATATTTTTATATTATTAGACGATGCTGAATTCACCTGTGTCGGGGGGATAGGTTCTGATGTGCTGTTGTACGAATCTGATAATGAGCTCAAAACTTCAACTTCTATTATTGCTGCACTGTTAGTACTGTTACCGACAGCAGCTTCGAATTTTTCATGGAGAAAGAGAGAGGAAAGGAAAGATTATTAATGGCAGCGCCCGGGCGCGAGCGCGAGCGCGAGCGCACGCTTGATGCCGATAAAGAACGCTCTCGAGATCGTGGACGTCCACGGGAACGTCTATGCTTGTGATCGGATAATTCTCGATTATACGGTGAGGATGTACGAGGGGGAAGTTCCAAGGTACCCCCCCCCCTTCAGTTCCGCAAGAGGCCGAGGTCTCCTGCATGCCGGGCACGAAACCACTAAATCGCCGCTCAATAGATTCACGCACGTATAACGACAATAATAGGGTTCTGACGAGATCGTCAGCAACGCACAATGCTAGACTGCGAGAAATCGTCCATCACTCGCGATAACGACGCACTCAGTGAAGGAAGAAACACCGAAAATATAACCGGGCTCGACAACCGCACACGACACGTCCGTTCGTGACCGCAGCCAGCGCGCGAATCTGAAGTGACTTTGCGATTGAACTAAACTCTCACATCAGTGCTATACCGTGCAACTATATCTTATAGATCTCTCAACCATATACTATTTGTACTGCAGATCACTTCAAAAAGAGTACCAATAATCCTTTGATTGAGGTAACTATATATGAGAGTATTGTAACCGAATGTGTTACTTATAGTAAAAACTACGATTATGAGAACCGTATAAATGAGGACATATTAACAGCTACATATAATGTAATATCAATATAACTTGAATTCACATACATTTTTTTTCAATCATAGAGAATGTTGTTGTAACAACCGTATCAATTTTCTCCGTGTACGCATACATCTGACACGACAGATCATGCTTTGCTACTGCCAAAATTATGCCAGTATAGCATGTTGTACACAGTTTGGAAAGCCTGCTCTTAGCAGAAGTGGCTATCTGTTGTTTCCAAACTCAACAAGCACCTCGCCAATATTTTGTTGGTCTTTAAAACATAGTTCTTCATTGGAATAGAAAATTCTTATACTTAAACGACGTTGACTTATTATTGTTTATAGGTATATTTCGCCTGAAAAAAAACGTTCGGATAAAGTTCCGAAAACGCCCGACCTCCGATTTCGATGAAACTTTGTGAAAAGCTTAGTTTTGAGTTAAAATGAAAGCCCTTAAAAGGAATTTTGGCGACTCCTATGATAAAGCTATTTTTCCTCTATAAAAAAATCCATTTTGACCGAGAAGTTTGCGTTTGATCGCAATGTATTGTTGCCGCTTTTCCGCGTGTCTGATTAGCTGTGGTTCGAGTCGGTATTGGTATGGTGAAGTTTTTCACGATTGTATAACGTGACATGTGGGGTTAGAAGTGAGCATATATATAAATAATATATAAATACATAATTAATAAATTATGTATTTATATATTATTTATATATATTATTTTTATTAAAAAGCAAGTAATAGTAATGAATATGAAAGCGCGCGCGTTAGCGCGCGTTGCGTGCTAGTTAAGATAAAATGATAAAAAATATACGAAGACCTTCATAATTGTACGGAATGTTATAAATTGAATATTTACTGTTTTTATTGAATAATTTTATGTTTTTATTATATACTTACAGCAGAACAGTTAAATATTAGTAAAGCGCGTCATCTTATTTATGTAGATTGTCACATGGGTTCGTGGCGTGCTTGGGTGGGTCCCACGTGGGTCGGTGGGACGTCTCAAATAGTAGCACATTGTTACAGCGCGTCACCTAACCCACGTGAACCAGTGGCGCGGTTTAATAGCATTCAATTTTTTAAAGCACGTCACCTAACCCACGTGGATCAGTGACGCGGTTTAATAGCATTCAATTCTTTAAAGCGCGTCACCTAACCCACGTGGATCAGTGGCGCGGTTTAATAGCATTTAATTCTTTAAAGCGCGTCACCTAACCCACGTGGATCAGTGACGCGGTTTAATAGCATTCAATTCTTTAAAACGCGTCATCTAACCTACGCGGGATCAGTATATATTTAATTTATAACATTCCGTACAATTATGAAGGTCTTCGTATATTTTTTATCATTTCATCTTAAAAAATAGCTTTATCATAGGAGTCGCCAAAATTCCTTTTAAGGGCTTTCATTTTAACTCAAAACTAAGCTTTTCACAAAGTTTAATCGAAATCGGAGGTCGGGCGTTTTCGGAACTCCACCCATATATTCTTGTAAAATCATGTTTTTTGATTTTTATGTATCATTTTCTTGGAAAGTGTTGAGCCGATTTTGTAAGGGGTAAAGGATAGATCGAGCCAACCACACTCACATAATAACACAACAACGTGTATTGTTTGGTACATAAAGGCTTAAGGGGAATGGTAAGGTTTAAATGACCAAAAATTGGGTAAAATTCAAATGTCGTTTGTGGACAAACAAATAAACGTACATAAAGAGTCTGGTCGGTTTTCCTATGGCGCGATGCTCCCAGCTGATTTTCACACATAAAGTAACCTCATAACCCAACACTAAATTACCGTTCATACCAGCTTCTAGAACAACGTAGTTCCAAAGTTATGACGTCAAATTAAAAAATCAAAACTTTTTTTTTTAGAACGAGGAAAGCTAGGACCTTGAAAAAAATATGGGTAGTAGGATACCTTAGGAGGGTTCAAACAAGTATGGTTTAATTTGATTCCGACATTTATAGGGTGTCCAAAAAAAATATTTTAATTTTTAAAACGATATTTTTTTAACACTCGGTACTTGGGTTTAATTTTTTAAAAGTGCAAAAGTTATTATTTTTGAGATAATACATAGATGTAATTGGCGCAATTTAAAGATTTCATATATTTTTTGAAAAATACATATCACTTGGGTTGAGTTAAGTGACGTAATTTTCTGATATAATAATTTTGTTAAAAAGAAATAAAGCTACTACTATTTAGGTTGGATTTTTGGATTTATATTTTTCTCGAGATGATCCTGGCGGTACATGGTTAAAAACATAAAAGAAAACTAAGAATATCCTTTTTTTTTTAAAGGAAATGAGTGCCATTTACAATTTTAAAAGTACCGTAAAATCTAAATTAAATCAAAAAATAGTAAAATTAAATTAAAAAGAAAATCAAAGGACCTAACTTATTGTAAGTATAAAAGAAAGAATATTTTTGATTTTTTGTGTTTTTAACCATGTTGTGCCGCTATGATCATTTCGAGTAAAATATAATATTATACATAGGTAAGTAGTGATGTTGCATATAAAATATGATAGTGGTATCTCTACCGGGTGTTAAAAAATTATTGTTTTGAAAAATTAAATTTTTTTGGACACTCTATAGATGTCAAAATCAAATTATATCATACTTGTTTGAACTCTCCTAAGGTATCCTACTACCCATATTTTTTTCAAGGTTTTAGCTTTTCCCGTTTTGGAGAAAAAAAAACGTTTTGATTTTTTAATTTGACGTCATAACTCCGGAACCACGTTGTTCTAGAAGTTGGTATGAACGATAATTTAGTGTTGGGTCATGAGGTTACTTTATGTGTGAAAATCAGCTCGATATCGCTGGGAGTATCCCGCCATAGGAAAACTGGCTAGACCCTTTTCTTTTGAAGCATGTTAGTGCTTTCTTAACAAACTGAACGAGACGTAAAAGTCCTAAGAATATAAATAATTAAGGGTGATATTAATGATTGAAGGCGACCGCACGATTTGTGCACTTCTCTGTTCTTGCCACGATTCCTGGTGAACGAGCCGGAATTTTTCAATTTTTTTGGTGCCATTTTGTTGGTGAGATTCCCCTCTATAGACTAAACCTAAAGTCTAAAAAAAGTACATCATATAACAATGGCAGTAAGATTATAACAATGGCAGCCAAAAAAGAAAAAAATTTCGAAAAATTTAAGTTATTTGTTGTTAAAACAGTTACAAAAAATTATTCAAATCCGTTAAACATTGGAAAAAATATTTATGGTGCCCATATATATATATATATATATATATATATAATCAAGTCGATATCTGCAGCCGTTCGTGAGTTATCGTGGCAAAACTAGCGAAAAATGCCATTTTGAGAAAAACACGGTTAAAGTTTAGAATACTAGTTTTAGCTAAAAAATTGATATGTACAAAGCTCAAAAGTTATCCGCACTATAAAATAACGTTTTCAGGTCAGCTTTCATTGCAACTGTAATCACAGAACATCTCAGATTTTTTTCGGCTTTGGCTTTTTTTAGACGCGAGGAAAAAGTGTAGTACAAGGCGAACCTGCACGCGGACTCTCTGCCGGCCAGCACTCACATTTTTAACTTTCCTGAACTCAATTTTGCAATTTTTCAAAAAATCAAACTGGTAAATATTCTTAAAGGATTACACTACCAGAATATGTAAAAAATCGAATTTTTCGAAATTTTAAACCTTACTATCCCCCTTAACCGGTTCACTGGTAACGCGAAATCAACGTTTTGTGCCAAAACTGGTAAGACCTGTTTTCAGCGACCCAACAAGCATGGGTGTACCAAGTTATATTCAAATCCGTTAAACATTGGAAAAAATATTTATGGTGCCCATATATGTGTCATTACCAGTAGTGGCACTTTTTTTCCGCCCATATATGTGTCATTACCAGTGAACTGGTTAATGAAATTCCTCAAATAACAACTTAAAGACGTAACTTCTTAAAACTGTAACGTAAAACGTAACTCAAATCGCAACTCGTAACATTTTTTCTTAAAGCGCAACTTAAAAGCGTAACTTCCTGAATCGTAACTTAATTTCTTAAATCGTAACTTCTTAAATCGTAAGGGCCAAAGCACATGACATAGCAAATAGTGTACTCAATATAATTTTCTACATTGAATTATTTTATTATTTTGGAGAATAAATTATATTATTAATATATTATTTAAATTAAGTTTACGTTTCCCGCAGAAAGTTTTCATGCATCACATTTATCAGATTTCATATAGTTTATGCTAGGTGATTGTTTTTTTTTCACCTAGCGTAAACTATATGAAATTTGATAAATGCGATGCACGAAAATTTCCTGCGAAAAACGTAGACTTAATTTAAATGATATATTAATAATATAATTTATTTTCTAAAATAATAAAAGGATTCAATGTAGAAAATTACATTAAGTGCACTATTTAATAAAATAGCAATATTTTGAAGCAATTAACGACCATTAATTTTTAAGCTACAGCATATAACTTTAGAGAGGCTTTAATTTGAAGATGATAGAAAGTTTTTCTAAAGTGGCGTTTGACATGTTTACTTATAAAACAAGATTATAAGCCATGGATGGTTAAAAAATTGTTAAATTTGTTAAATCATTTTATATTTGCTATAGACGATCTTATACCAAAGATTGCATTAATTACTTATATTTACATTTTTGTTTCATGTGTTATACCTCAAACTTGATGGCCAGGTACTTTAATAAGGTAATTAAAAGAGATTTAGCAGTAAAAATGAGTGAAAAATGTAAATTTTTACCACTTTTTCGAAAAAATTTAATGTTTAGAGGCTTTAAGCGACTTCTAAATATTAAGTTACAGCGCCTGCTCTTTAAGAGTCTTCATTTAAGAGTTCATAGAATGAATTTAAGGGATAAGACTAAAAATCAAATTTTTGACTCAAAAAATTACCACCCTAGCCTCCACGCATACACTTTCCACGCGAAACGAGGTGCCACATGGGTTTACAACTTTCCACGCAAAAAGCCCACGCATGTGCTTCACAAAGCACACTATGTGTTTAGTTTAATGTGTAAGACAACGCGAGTCCCTCAGTCTCGCCTGCTGAGAAGGAGCGCGCCGTCAAATTCACTAAATATATCTCAAATTCACAATATATATAAGAAATCGGTAAAAGGTACTACTGGTACTGAATGGTAGCTCGACAGGTATGTCTTTCCAAAATTCGGTATGGGTGCCAGGCGCGAATACTCGCCCACACCAAGCCCACACAGCACCGAAATATTTCAGAAAGCTTTCAAAAAGCTGTCAATGAAATATGAAACCTTTAAAAAAAATATTTCAGACATGTTTCAGATATATGAAATGTCCGCTAAGCTGAGATATCATAAATGTTTCTGAACAATTTCTGAAATGCTTCAAAAATATCTCTGAAATGCTTAAGAAATATCTTTAAAATGTTTCAGAAATATTTTTAAAATAATTCAGAAATGCTCCAAAAATATCTCTGAAATGCTTCAAAAATATCTTTGAAATGCTTCGGAAATACAATATCTCTGAAATATTTCAGATACTTTCTCTCATACACAGGGTAATCCGGAACAATTTCCTGTCCTTCATAAATTATATTCTTGATTATAGTCATGATTTTGCTTTGCTGGCGGTCTGCTTATATTAGATCCCAACTGAAATTTACTTGCAAGTTAGTCTTACCATTATGCGCCGCCTAGCGGCGTCGTTGCATATTTCTCTGAAATGTTTCGTAATATTTCAGAAATATTTCAGTGAAAAGGGTTATAAATGATTTCGATAAAACGTTTCAGAAATACTTCTGAATAATTTCAATGTTACATTTCAATATTATTGTCCAAGTTATCTTTCGGAAAGCTTTCTGAAACATGTTGTGCTGTGTGGGCTGTCAGTAAAAATGGAAACAATTTAGTTAAACAAATAACTAAAAGTTATATAAAGATAACAATCAGCTAGTGTACTTTTGAAATAACGTTCCAAGGTACATAGAAATTAATTTCTAATAAAAAATTAGTTAACATTTTATAGGTTATAAATAATTTACTACATTATTCTACATATTTGACACATTCTTACTAGCCTTGGCTGATAACTATATCTTTATTATAAAAAATTACAAAAATCACAGTACAAATCTCAATAAATTTACTTTACGCGTCATAAAATACAAAAGTCGATGTAACTTACATGTAAATAATCGCAATGACACAAAACTACAGACTTAAAGAGATTATCCAATAACTCAACAATTAATACTATAAACTATTACCAGATGCGGACACTATTCGATTATAATAGAGTGTTCCAACGTACAGCTGTACCCAACCCATACAGCACAAAATATTTTCAAAAAATATGTCTAAATATTTCTATAAAAATATTGCAAAAAACATTTTAAAATGGTTTTGGAAATATTTTAAAATGGTTTAAAAATATTTTGTGATAACGTTTGTTAAAATATTTTAAGAATCTTTTAGAAATATTTTTTAAAATGTTTTTATTTACCATCCAGATAATATTTTCTTAAATATTTGAAATATATTTTTAAAATATTAATTAAAATCTACATATATATTGTTTTATAATCTTGTTTCAAAATATTTAAAAAATATTATTTTAAATTTTTTAAGTTCCCTCGCGGCGTGTTGCTTTCGCGCCACGTCGTTACCTCTGGCGCCGCCTAAGCAAAAGTTTTCCAAGTTCCTTCGCGGCGTGTTGCTTTTGCGTCGCGGTCGTTACTTCCGGTGCCGCCCGAGCAAAAATTTTCTAAGTTCTCTCGCAGCGTGTGGCTTTCGCTGGAACGAATCGGTACAGCGTCCAAGTTTTGTCGGATTAAACTATAACATTTTTTTACAGCAAGAGCTATAATTTAGCAACCCATGTGCGAATGTCGGACTTCTGCCAGAGTTGTCTGCATGGCCCAGAAGTGGCACAATATTGGCTGCCAAGACTTGATGGGTGGTACTGCCCCAGTGCGGATAAACCGCTAGATCAGTATTGTGCCAGTCTCGGTGACCAGTACCCCCATCCAACCATATTCTGTTCCGAGGCCAGTCTCGTCTCAGTACTGACCGTGTATAAGGCCAGAAATGATATTGCTCTATGGCCAAAAGTCGGCTCAGTACTGGGCATGTATTGGGTCAACTTAGAAAATTTTCGCTCAGCGCCGGAGGTAACAACCGCGCGAAAGCAACACGCCGCGAGGGGACTTTTCGCTAGAGCCGGAGGTAACGACCGCATTCGTGCCTCTCGATTACAAGTACCCCGAATTATGGTGTCATTCGTCTCGCTTTGCGTCAACATGGCGTATCGTCAACCCCCGAGATCGGCTGTCGGATATCTCGTACGGTAATCGAATTTGCGTCGTCATCGCTCTCAGCGGTCAAGTCCTGATGGTCTCGATATTTCGTCACCGGCGCCCGTAAGCGGCCGTGCGTAAGACCGTGCGTCGCCGACCGCTCGGCCGGCCGGTTGGGTACTATAAGAAGTGCGGTGCGCTCGGCGAGCCGAGCGACACGAGCGATCGGCGATACGTATGGACGTACAAACGCGTTTCGCTTGGTCCGTACAAATGTGTAAAACGTTTGTGGAATACGGCTTTATCATGCATGTTGTTAACGTTATTATATTAATATTATATTATGTTAAATATACGAATTTTATATTAATAAATAATTATTACATTAATTGTAATTGCGTTATTATTTTTAATATTTACCGGTTATTATCATTACACGATTTTTGAACACTAAAGATATGTTATATAGGAGTATAAGCAACAAGAAAGCGTCAGAATCAAAGAATCACCACACACACTAGTCCGTTCGACCATCGATGTCAAACGACGTTAGGTGCGGTATTGACTCGGATGGGTGACCGCGCGGCTGTATGCACACACGACATATACATAATAAATGTATTTTTTTTTGTTTTTCTAAAATTCTTAATTCACAAAAGCATAACGGCATATACATACCTTTAAATGACTTATATTTATGTCATTTTTAAAGCATTTTTAAAATGATTATGAACAAATTTTATTTTTTTAAACAATATTTCTAAAAGATTTTACAAATATTATTGAATATATTATTTATTTGCAATCTTTTAAAAATATTTTTAAAAATATTTTTCTGACATGATCTGACGGACATAGAAACATTCTAAAAATATTTTTGTAAATTATTTTAAATTATTTTAATCTTCCTAAAAAATATTTTAAAAATATTTAAAAAACATTTTGTGCTGTATGGGAAGGTACAGCACCTTCTCCTGTAATTTAATTGTTCAGTTTTAAGAAATTATAATTTTATTAGAAGTTGGGAGCAATTAAGGTATTAAAGATAAACCTTTTTAAAATTAAAGTTAAAGTGCAGATAGAGTTTATAAAAAAAAAAAACTCAACAACAACAACAACTGATTAAAGTATAGTCAATTTTAAGAAAAAAAAATAAAAATAAAATAAAAAAAATAATAATACGTTGACTCAATAAGAAAGAAGAACAGGTAAAGATAGGTAGTTTTGTTGTATAACTTTGCAATTGCAATCTTTCTCATAACTTATGAATCTATTCTCTCCATGTTTTAGTGGTCACATTCTATGGAAAAAGTAAATACTGGGAGTATTTACAGCGTAGCTTGGTCTAGCGATAGTACGCAAGTAGCTATGGCATGCAGTAATGGAAAACTTTTAACTGGACATATCATAGATAGGTAAGTTGCAATGCAATTAACTACTCAAAAACATTATGCCAGTATTTAAACATGGGTACGGAAAATCTTAAATTGTCTATATTTTTCCTTAATTCTTTATTGTATTATTTTTTACTTTAAAAATTAAGAAATTATGTTATATTACCATTATTTTTGACATACGATAAGTAAAAATTAACATAGAATAGATTAACAACTAAAAATTAACATAAATGTAATAGCGTGTATGTACTTACGTTTGTATATACTTTACTTTGATTTTAAGTCCACATTTTTTCCAATATATTTTCTCCAATATATTTGATAATAATAAAACTGTTTCTATGGATCAATCTTAAATAGTATGAGAGTATGACTAAAAACAATAACACTGTAAATCCAGAAGTACTAGATCTGATAAAACTCTACAATTAGGGCCTATACGAGAAATCAATTAGGAGGAGGTAAATTTTATGTATTCTTGCCCGCTGAATCCAAAACTGTTGATAAAAGTTGGGGGTCGTTACTTATTACAAAGTTATTAACAAAGAAAATATAATGAATAATAGTTTGTAATTTTATGATACCGTATATGAGCAAAAACACGTCAAACGGGACAAAAATACAAAATTTTGGGTCATGACTCCGATTTTGTCACTGAATTTTCTACATGTTTTATGCAACCAAAAAACAAACGTCAATTTTTTTTAGATATTTAAAACCAGTATTTTTAAAGTTATTAAAGATCGAAAATTGCACCAAATCGCTGAAAATTGGACAAACACTCTCATTAAAATATCAATATCTCCGGTTTTATGCTATTTACAGACTTCGGCATGGGCTCATTTTGAAGCTCTCGAACGTCGCTTCAATTTCGTGTAATTGAATTTTAACAAGAAAAATTTTGATTAATTGTTATAAACAATTAAATTTTCAAAGGTAATTTTTTATAACTTACCACCACTGTAAAATGTTGAAAAAAATACGAGTTTGTTTGTTAGTTAATTCTCTACAAAACTGGCAAGTTTCAGAATGGAGAACGAATGGACACTACTCGAATAAAAAACAAGTAACCACGCTGTAGTCCATTCGCCAGGTCGATTGAGCATTTGTATCGAGGTTGATAGCTTAAGTTAATGTTTTTTGGGTCGTAGAACAAGAATCTGTAAATAGTTTTTTCGTAAGTCGATGCAATAAAAAGTTATTAACAATTTATTTGTTTAAATTGCCCTAGCAATCAAACTATACATTCTATAAAAAAATGAACTAGAGAAAATTTGTTCCTCTTTTCACGACAAACAAAATAGCATTTGAATTTTTCCAAAATCTTGATTATTGACGGAAATATGTCAATTTTTAGGTAATTACTGCCTACTCGTCGCGGAGTACCCTGGCGTGTGCGCTCGCGCTCAATTGTACCACACGAGTTTTGCTCCTTTAATTTTAATTTAATTTATTTTTTTGCTCTTTTTATTACAATTGAGCGCGAGCCCGCACGCCTAGGGTACTTCGCGACGCGTAAACAGTAATTACCTAAAAATTGACATATTTCCGTCAATAATCAAGATTTTGGAAAAATTCAAACGCCATTCTGTTTGTCGTGAAAAAAGGAACAAATTTTCTCATTTTTTTATAGGATGTATAGTTTGATCGCTAGGGCAATTTAAACAAATAAATTGTTAATAGAGGAAAGTATCCTATTATGAGATAAGCTCCTAATGCGCGATAGCGGGGTTTCTGCTAAACTAATGAGCCCCATCTGTTTGTTCCACCATAAACTTATTGTCCTTGGTGCAAAACCAATTTAGTGGAAAATCCATTGTTCGATCGTACATGCACTCGTTGCGAACATCAAAATTGTAAATTCGTGTTTTGTCAAGTTCCACGGAGGTGAGTTTTTAAACCTTGTTTATTATATAATAAATAAATATGTGGCAATGAGTTCTGCATGCAGTGATAGAGTAAGGTCGTATTAATAAGAAAATACGGGATATGTTGAGTTGCTTAATTGTAAAGGTTAAATTTGGTGATCGCAAAACTGCAAGAGGAGGGGTCCGTAATATGAGATATTTAGGGTATTCCTAATATAAGATAACCTCTTTTTGAGTGACGATCGTTGCTGCGAGTATAAAGGTTAACGTCGAGTGCCTTTTTTGCGATGCTTTGTACTAACTACCCGAAGACGAGCCTTGGGTTCAATGTATCGCATGCTCATGCTGGGCGCACAGTGGCTGTACTGGAAATACTGGATATAAGTGGGTTTGCGATTATTGCAATTGAGCTTCTGCATCACATGTGTATTTGAGAAACATTAAATAAAGGTTTTTAATAGTAATACTGATGTATTTTGCACTTTATTAGATTTCCCGGGGTTTCTCATATTAGGAGCACACTTTTGCGATTTTGCCGAAAGCTCATTTTTCACATTTTTCTAATTTTCAGCAAAATTAATATTTATATTAAATTTTACATTTCAGCATCTTAAAGCTTATTAAATTCCCTTCAAAATGACCTACTATATTTTTCAATTCTGCCCATAGACTTCCGGCAATCACACAAAATAGATATGGTATCTCATAATCGGGTACTTTCCTCTAACTTTTTATTGCATCGACTTACGAAAAAACTATTTACAGATTCTTGTTCTACGACCCAAAAAACATAAAAAAACATTAACTTAAGCCATCAACCTCGATAAAAATGCTCAATCGACTTGGCGAATGGACTACAGCGTGGTTACTTGTTTTTTTTTTTTTTTTTAATAGTGTCCATTCGTTCTCCATTTTGAAACTTACCAATTTTGTAGAGAATTAACTAACAAATAAACTCGTATTTTTTTCAACATTTTACAGTGGTGGCAAGTTATGAAAAATCACCTTTAAAAATTTACTTGTTAATAACAATTAATCAAAATTTTTCTTGTTAAAATTCAATTACACGAAATTGAAGCGACGAGAGAGCTTCAAAAAAGAGCCCATGCCGAAGTCTGTAAGTAGCATAAAACCGGAGATATTGATATTTTAATGAGAGTGTTTGTCCAATTTTCAGCGATTTGGTGCAATTTTCGATCTTCAATAACTTTGGAAATACCGTTTTTAAAAATCTAAAAAAAATACAGCGCTTTTATTTGGAAGTATAGAACGTATTAAAAAATTATTATCCAGTATTTCAAACATCATCTTTCGAAGGTGTCCCGCTTGACGTGTTTTCGCTCATATAGACAGTGGGTTCCGCCTCGCTGCGGGGGGGCTCCACCTCCAAAAAAACTAACCTAACTCAACCCAATTGTTGTGTGGGTCCCACACAGCACAACATGTTTCAGAAAGCTTTCCGAAAGATAACTTGGAAATTAATATTGAAATGTAAAATTGAAATTATTCAGAAATATTTCTAAAACAAATTTTATCAAAATAATATATTATTGAAAGGTTCCCAAAAGATAACTTGGAAATTAACATTGAAATCATTCAGAAGTATTTCTGAAACGTTTTATCGAAATCATTTATGACCCTTTTTACTGCAATATTTCTAAAATATTACGAAACATTTCAGAGAAATATTTCGTACGTAAAGTCTAAAATACGTATCATTGAAAGCTTCCCGAAAGATAACTTGGAAAATATAATATTAAAATGTAACATTGAAATTATTCAGAAATATTTCTGAAACGTTTTATCGAAATTATTTATGACCCTTTTCATTGAAATATTTCTGAAATATTACAAAACGTTCCAGAGAAATATTTCGTACGTAATGTTGTGAGCGCACAACGTATTACAGATCAATTATTGCACTTGGCAACTCCGAGTCACCGCCAATAGGAAATCTGACCCTAGCGACGAGGACCGCTGACGCGAAGGCCAGCACGAGTTGCGGTAATGACCATATATGGGCATTCAAATCACTAGGCCTCTGATCCCGAAATCAAAAGCGCTGACTGCAAAGTCAGCAATACCGAGCGCAATAAAAAGCCCGCCCTTCCAAGGAACGGCGGGCAGTCGAATAACCGCGCACGTACCGCGAACCGCGAGTCAACCGAAACGTTAATCATATTAACCCGCAAGTCAGGGTAGTGAAAAATCAACGAGTGTGTCAATAAAGATATCTGTTTATTAAACTCGACTGCAAACTCAATAACGCCATTGTCCTCTCTCTCTCCTATTCGGCGGATCTCAAGAACTCGGTGCCGGCCCTGATCTTCAATTCAAGGTGCGGCACAACAGTAATGTCTAAAATACGTATCATTGAAAGCTTTTCGAAAGATAACTTGGAAAATAATATTGAAATGTAACATTGAAATTATTCAGAAGTATTTCTGAAACGTTTCATCAAAATCATATATCATTGAAAGCTTTCCAAAAGATAACTTGGAAATTAATATTGAAATGTAACATTGAAATTATTCAGAAGTATTTCTGAAACGTTTCAACAAAATCATATATCATTGAAAGCTTTCCAAAAGATAACTTGGAAATTAATATTGAAATGTAACATTGAAATTATTCAGAAGTATTTCTGAAACGTTTCATCGAAATCATTTATGACTCTTTTCACTGAAATATTTCTGAAATATTACGAAACATTTCAGAGAAATATGCAACGACGCCGCTAGGCGGCGCATAATAGATAAAACTAACTCGCAAGTAAATTTCAGTTGGGATCTAATATAAGCAGGCCTCCGGCGAAGCAAAATCATAGCTATAATCAAGAATATGATTATAGCTATGATTTTGCTTCGCCGAAGGCGAAAGGAGCGGGACACCTTTGCCGGAGGCGGATATATAAATTAATCATATATGATTTATGAAAGACAGGAAATTGTTCCGGATTACCCTGTATATGAAAAAAAGTATCTGAAATATTTCCCATATATTTCTGAAACATTTCAGAGATATTTCCGAAGCATTTCAGAGATATATTTTTGAAGCATTTCAGACATACACTCGTCACAAAAATTAAAGGAACACTTAAATTTTCTTAAAAACTAGGCAAAATTTGAGCAGCTGTATCTTCGTTAAAAATGAACAAAATTTAAGTTTAAAAAAAGGGTTTTAAAACTTGAAATCTCTACTTTCAGAAGATCACTATTTTCTTTTAGTTTCTGTGAGTTTGGTAATTTTTACATATAGAAAACCACGAGTTGGACAAAATGGAAAATATTCTTCTCACTTTGTGGGCCTGTCACGTGCTCAAAAAAGTTCTGCGAAATTTTTTGACTTTTCAATGTGAAAGCTCGAAGTTTTCCCTACAAAATCTTTTTTTAAAAATGTTTCTACGATTTTTTGTTACTGAGTTAACGCGGATTAAATAAGAAATGAGCATTTTGACTTTGATTGCTCATAACTCCGTTAAAAATCATCGTACCGCAATTCGCAAAATGGATTCTTAAAGCTAAAACTTTGCTCTATCAAGTCGTATAATCGCCAATTTTTTTATAAAGATGTTTGGATACATTACAAGTGAGTAAAGATGTCGTAAAAATTTGCAATTTTTTACTTTCTTATTTAGATCCAAAAAACAATTGTGCAGAACAACAACAAAAATTTATTCTTTACGTTTTTTTCTACTTTTAAGTATCCTACATTTAAAAAAAATTTGCCGAATAGCTATGAGATTTTCTTCATGGTGGCCACTATGGTTTTACGGGGCAAAACGTACAAAAAATTGTGAAATTGCTTAATTTCAGTAAAAATCAAGAAAAAAAATTAAAAATAACGTCTGGCGGACGTTGAAAAACTGTTTTCAATTACGCTGACAATACATTGAAGATGAGTAAGTGTCAGCATAAGCTAGAAAGACTTTTTTATAAAAAATTAATGTTTTGTGTTTTAAAAATTTGAAAAAATACCACCGGCATTAGCGTTACCCAAAGCATACAAGGAGGTTGCTCGGTCGGATTTACGCTTTGTTATGCGCGCGTGCGCGTGCGCGTATGTGTATGTGTGTCATTCAGCTGAGACCCCGCGACTCGTCGCTTTCGCAGTATTTTATGACTCTAAACTCATTTATGACTGTGTGTGCGTGCGCCTGCATGCGTGTATGTGTATGTATGCATGCGTACATGCGTGCGTGTGTGGGTGAGTGGATAGATGGTCATAGGTGGTAAAATAAATTTTTTAAAATTTATACCAGTATAAGCTAGAAAGACTTTTTTTAATAAGAAATTAATGTTTTGTGTTTTCGAAATTTGAAAAAATTCATTTTACCACCTACGACCATCTATCCACTCACCCATACACGCACGCATGTACGCACGTACACACGCATACGGAACACACATATACATACACATACATACAAACACGCGCATGTGCGCGCATGCATACATAGTCATGAATGAGTTTAGAGTCATAAAATACTGCGAAAGCGACGAGTCGCGGGGTCTCAGCTGAATGACACACATACGCATACGCACGCGCACGCGCGCATAACAAAGCGTAAATCCGAACGGGCAACCTCCTCGTATGCTTTGGGTAACGCTAATGCCGGCGGTATTTTTTCAAATTTTTAAAACACAAAACATTAATTTTTTATAAAAAAATCTTTCTAGCTTATGCTGACACTTACTCATCTTCAATGTATTGTCAGCGTAATTGAAAACAGTTTTTCAACGTCCGCCAGACGTTATTTTTAATTTTTTTTCTTGATTTTTACTGAAATTAAGCAATTTCACAATTTTTTGTACGTTTTGCCCCGTAAAACCATAGTGGCCACTATGAAGAAAATCTCATAGCTATTCGGCAAATTTTTTTTAAATGTAGGATACTTAAAAGTAGAAAAAAACGTAAAGAATAAATTTTTGTTGTTGTTCTGCACAATTGTTTTTTGGATCTAAATAAGAAAGTAAAAAATTGCAAATTTTTACGACATCTTTACTCACTTGTAATGTATCCAAACATCTTTATAAAAAAATTGGCAATTATACGACTTGATAGAGCTAAGTTTTAGCTTTAAGAATCCATTTTGCGAATTGCGGTACGATGATTTTTAACGGAGTTATGAGCAATCAAAGTCAAAATGCTCATTTCTTATTCAATCCGCGTTAACTCAGTAACAAAAAATCGTAGAAACATTTTTAAAAAAAGATTTTGTAGGGAAAACTTCGAGCTTTCACATTGGAAAGTCAAAAAATTTCGCAGAATTTTTTTGAGCACGTGACAGGCCCACAAAGTGAGAAGAAAATTTTCCATTTTGTCCAGCTCGTGGTTTTCTATATGTAAAAATTACCAAACTCACAGAAACTAAAAGAAAATAGTGATCTTCTGAAAGTAGAGATTTCAAGCTTTAAAACCCTTTTTTTAAACTTAAATTTTGTTCATTTTTAACGAAGATACAGCTGCTCAAATTTTGCCTAGTTTTTAAGAAAATTTAAGTGTTCCTTTAATTTTTGTGACGAGTTTATTTCTTAAGCATTTCAGAGATATTTCTTAACCATTTTAGAGATATTTCTGAAGCATTTCAAAAATATTTCAGAAACATTTATGATATCTCATCTAAGCGGACATTTCATATATCTGAAACATATCTAAAACATGTCTGAAATATTTTTTTGAAAGGTTTCATATTTCATTGACAGTTTTTTGAAAACTTTCTGAAATATTTCGGTGCTGTGTGGGGTGACTCACACGGTAAATATTTAGTATTAGGGAACCAGTCCCAATTCTCATAAATTGGAAATATGTTATCAAAGACATAACTCTGCCCATGGAGCGCCAATGCGCGTATAATGCGCTTTGAATGTACATTAAACTTTGCATTAAATGCACATTTGAAGCGCGTATTTATCCCGCATTATATGCGCATTTAATGCTTATTATAACAGTGCATACCAAAAAGTGCACTTACGCTCATTGATTGAGGAGCTCAATCGGACAACCAAACTCTGTACTGAACTAAACTCTGTACTATATTAGAATGCTCACTGCAATGTTTAGAGGTCGGGCACGAAGAAAAAAGTGATAGGTTGCTCAGTGTCCAGACAGAGAAAGAAACGGACGTTCAGCAACCTATCTCTTTTTTTCTTTGTGCCCGGCTTCTAATTGTAAGCATTGCTGTAAGCATATTCCAGTACAGCTATCACAGAAGAAAAGAACATTTTTGTTTAAAGAATATCTTTATTTTTGACATGTAAATCTTGAAATGAGATTATATAGCGTAAAACAAAGATAAATTACTCGCATCAAAACATTATATGGAGGGGTAAAAGTCATAGTGGTGTAAGTCAAATTTTTAAAAATTTTTTCTCGCGTGTATGGATGCAATCTATACAATATATAAATTGCATTTATGCACACGAAAAAATATTTTTAAAAATTTGACTTACACCACTGTGGTTTTTACCCCTCCATATATAGGGTAACTCCTGTATTAACGCCGCGCGAGGATTTACGCCGCAGAAGTCAGAAAAAATAGAAGGAATAAAGATACTTGCTCGCAATCACACTGTTATGTGCCTTTATGCCATATTAGTATTGTCGTAATTTCAGTTCTTTATTGTTAATATTAACGAAACCGTCATGAGTTGAATCAATTTCTTACCGTACGTAGTAAATAGCGCGATCATATATTACGACCTACGTAAAATGATTACTGCAGGGAATGTAAAAGGTTTAATGGTTATTTTATGATACATTAAGTGTAGAAGGATAGTAAAGGATGGAATACAAATGCATATCTCTTGTATTCTTTGTTTAGTTTGATATTTCGTATATCCCACCTGTTTAGGATATACGGCATTTTTAACGTGCGGGATTTATACCATATATAGTACAGACACTCCGTAAAAATCAAAATTTCCTGTGATTTTTTTCCTTCTGTTTTTGGATCGTATAACAATAAATTTTAATGCATCTATTGTTCTTATATAAATAAATTCATGTTTATATATTTAAATATTACATTAGACGAATATCATCGAACATTCAGTCTATTATAATTTTAAACATGGCCAGATAGCGTCAGACCTGAACAGTTTCGATCAAACACAACCACAATTTGATTTATATCTGGGCAGATATGGACAGATGTAATGTATTTTGGGTCGCATTCAAGTATGGATATGGTTATATCTAAACAGATATATAGACAGATCTAAACTGTTTCAATAAAATTCAATCACAGATATGGTTCGATCTGAGCCGTCAAAGACCAGATTACACCCCATATTGTTAAATATTGTTAAATATAGTTATATATAAACATATGGAATGATAAAAGCCATAGTAGTGTAAGTCAAATTTTTTAAAATATTGATTTGTGTGCATAGATGCAATTTACATATATTACAAATACAAAAAATTTGACTTACACTACTATGGATCTTACTCCTCCGTATATGACCAGATCTGCGCCGACATAAGAAATCATATCTGAGCATATCTGACCAGATACAATTTGATTTGCCGAGACATAATTTGTTCTGGTCAGATCTAATTCTTTTTTCCGAGTTTACTTCCATTGTTGTGTGTGTCATTCGAAAATGAACACCAAAATCATTCCAAGAATACTGCGAAACTGTTATTTCGTAGTAATTTTCATTGCGTACGTATAATGTTCTAGCTTCTCACAACTCATCTTTAAATGAATCTTCCTAACAATTTCCCACGATTTGTATGTTATCGTCATTGTTGCATTTTCCTAAATAAGTAGAATAATATTTTGTCAATTTATTATTACATGTTATTATTTTAGAAATATATATAAGTTTGTTTTCTAATTTTTTACTCTATACAAACGCTGAATAATACGCCATTAATAATGATGTAACTACATGTAAACCACATAGCATGTAATATCACAGTAATTTTACAGCAATATTATTTTTCCATTGCAATATTACAATAAAATATAGCAGAAATATTGCAGAAACATTGAGATATCACAGTAATATTAAAATGTCCGTGAAAACAAATCACAGTAATGGTGATATATTACAGTAATATTACAGTAATATTACAGTAATATTACTGTAATATTTATGTAATATTTGCGAATTATTTGTGATATTTATGTAATATTTATATAATATTGCTAGGAATTAAACCATTTTAATAAATTTTATTAAATTTTATTAAATTGTCATTTTTAATAATATTGTTACATATATACAATATTAAAATAATATTATATTGTTAACACAATCAATAATATTATTACGAACTAAAAAGTTATAAAACTTGTAATGTATTTGGAGAGGGGCTCGAGTTTTAGCTCCCGCGCACATAGCCGACGAGATTCAGTTCGGTATGTACCTGCGACATGTAAACATACCCTACCTAGCCGCGCGCTGTAAGAATAGCCGGTGTCAATAAAAGTGTGTTAACGACTAGTGACTGCGTGTTCTGTCTTTTGCCTTTTCTCGCTTCCTCCATCCAGACATTACAAAACTGGCGACGAGAAACCCGAACGTGTGGATAACAAGAAAGGCGAAACAGCCAAAGGAGTGAAAAGCGAGCGAATGCCACACGGAAGATAGGACGACAAGAAAACAAGCGAAGCAGAGACAAAAAACTGGCTATATAAGCTAACAAAACCGCAATTAATAGAGACAATTAAGCAAAGAGGTTGAGAAGCGAACGAGACTATTACAATAATCGACATCCTAAGGCAACAACTCTCGAATCACATCAAGGGACAAAATAAGGAGAGAGAAAACAAACAGAAAAATAAAGAGTCGGACGACGAGGTTCAGCAACTGAAAAGCAGAAGCAGCAATAGTAGAATTCCAGAAGAAAGAACAAGTAACGGCGTGACGCAGTCAACAATGGCAAGCAAGCCGATCCTAAAGTATCGTATCAATTTGGAGAAAACTGGGACGTGTTCATCGAACGACTAGAATTATTATTCGAAATCGAAGGAATGCCAGACGCAAACAAAGTGATAATCTTATTGACAAAAGTGGACGGAGGAACTTACAGTACCCTCCATAAGTTTGGAAACACCCTACGTTTTACGGATAAAAATAGTCGCACGGCAGCGATTTGTGCAGATTTTTGGTATGAATATATCGTAAAACGTTCAAATGATGATATACATTTCCACCTGGGACACTTGCAACACTTGTACATGCCGAAAATATGTCGGATGATCATTTTGCAACACCGAAGTGCTCGGAGTTCCGTCCGTGATTTGACCGCTGAACTTAACACATGCAGAGAAACTCCAGTGAGTGAGTCAACAGTGAGACGGCGCCTAGCAGCTAAGAACCTTAAAGGATACATAGCTGCAAAGAAATCGCTGCTGAGATTTATTAGCTAAGAGTATTAGCCCATTGAAGTCTTTTTTTCTTGTTAATAGATCTCCCAGGTCCCAGGTGGAAATGTATATCATCATTTGAACGTCTTACGATATATTCATACCAAAAATATGCACAGATCGTTGCCGTGCGACTATTTATCTGTAAAACGTAGGATGTTTCCAAACTTATGGAGGGTACTGTATGTGCTAATGAGAAACTTTTGCCATCCAGGAAAGTCAAAGGACAAGCCTTACGATGAGTTAATAAAATTGATTAAGGAACATTTGAGCCCGAAGCCGTCTGAGTCGATTGAGTGATGTAAATTTCAACGAGCTACGTAAGCATAAACAGAAACAGTAGCTGAGTTCATAGCAAGGCTGAGGAAAATGAGTGTACACTGCAACTTCGACAACCTAGATACGGCGCTGAGAGACCAGTTATAGGCCAGTCATATTAGACTAATTTAGAGGGTTAACCTTCCAATTAATCTTCCCAAGTTGCAACCACCATGAATCGCTTTGATTTGAGGTGCTGTAAGTGGGATTTATTTTGCTTCGCATGCGCAATGCGCATTAAAAAGTTATTAACAATATTATCAATAAAAAACGCAACTTTTTTTATTTTTTCTCAAATATCTCGAAAACTAAGCAAGATAGGATAACTAACTATACGTACCTTTTTTGTAGAGCGTAAAATTATCTACAATAATGATCTGAACAACATTTATCGTCAAGTCAGTCGTTTAGCTTGCACGCGCCGTCAAAGTCCGAGACTCGGATCCCGAAAACCCTCGATTTCATCGTTTTTTTGATGTTGTGTTGGTGATTTTTTTTTGACATTTAAAATGGAATTAAAAATTCCCAAAAAATCACACATTATCTGAGAACTACAAAGAATACTTTTCAGGTTGTAACCGATTTTTTAAACCCTTTTTCTTTAGTTTATAGCTATGTAAGCAAAAAATTTTGATTTTTTGGAATAGTCTTAGTTTTTCGCTGTTTTCAGGCTTTAGAATTTATTTGAGGCAAATTTTATCGGATGCATCTTGTTGTGGACGAAAGCAACAAATAATTACCATTGTATTTTTTTCGTACGACAAACGCTGATTTTTTTATTGACGTACAAAGTTATCCAATATTGCGCACAGGTCGTATAACGCTTGTTTTACACTAAAATAATTATTTTTTATTAAAATTTACGTAGTTTTTTTGCGTTATTATTGAACCATATTGCAAAGCCGTTTTTAACACATTCTTTCATTTTTACTTATTTATTAACAAATTGTTTATTTAAAAATTATTATAAACAATTAGAAAAACATGTTATATTTGTTGTACTCGTCGTCTCATTTTAACTCAAAAAATCTTTTTAAAAAATTTATTCATATTATTTATAACATTTATTCAACATACAGTGCATCTTTTGACTATTTTTCGCACCATCTCTGAGCCAATGGTGCGTTTTTTTGTGGTTTTTTCAGTAGGCCTAATCCACAAGCATTGAAGATATGTCCTTTCTATGTGAGAATTATTTGGACATTGCTTAGATACTAAAATTATCCAATACGCAGATGTTGATGAAAATTAAAATCTGCCTCAAGATTGTCAAGCTGAGCCTATGGATATTGAGGATTGAAATAATTATTCAAGACGCGGATGTTAATTTTCATCAACATCTGCGTGTTGGATAGTTTTAGTATCCAAGGAATATCCAAATGATTATCACATCAAAAGAATATATTTTCAATGCTTGTGGATTAGACCTACTGGGGAAACCACAGAAAAAAACTCATTTTTGACTTTACCTCAGAGGTGGTGTGGAAAATAGTCAAAAGATGCACTGTCTGTATGTTTGAATAAACGTTATAAATAATATGAATAAATTTTTTAAAAACATTTTTCGAGTTGATATGAGACGACGAGTACAACGAATATAACATATTTTTCTAATTGTTTATAATAATTTTTAAATAAACAATTTGTTAATAAATAAGTAAAAATGAGAGAATGTGTTGAAAACGGCTTTGCAATATGGTTCAATAATAATGCAAAAAATTACGTAAATTTTAATAAAAAATAATTATTTTAGTGTAAAACAAGCGTTATCCAACCTGTGCGCAATATTGGATAACTTTGCGTGTCAATAAAAAAAATTAGTGGAAAAAATACAAGGGTCCATTTTTGTTGCAAATTTCGTCCACAACAAGATGCATACGATAAAATTCGTCTCAAATAAATTCTAAGGCTTGAAAGCAGCGAAAAACTAAAACTATTCCAAAAAATCAAAATTTTTTGCTTACATATAGCTACAAACTAAAGAAGAAGGGTCTGAAAAATCGGTTACACTATGAAAAGTATTCTTTGTCGTTCTCAGATAATGTGTGATTTTTTGGGAATTTTTAATTCCATTTTAAATGTCAAAAAAAAATCACCAACACAACATCAAAAAAACGATGAAATCGAGGGGGTTTCGGGATCCGAGTTTCGGACTTTGACGGCGCGTGCAAGCTAAACGACTGATTTGACGATAAATGTTATTCAGATCATTATTGTAGATAATTTTACGCTCTACAAAAAAGGTACGTATAGTTAGTCATCCTATCTTGCTTAGTTTTCAAGATATTTGAGAAAAAATAAAAAAAGTCGCGTTTTTTGTTGATAATATTGTTAATAACTTTTTAATGCGTATTGCGCATGCGAAGCAAAATAAATCCCACTTACAGCACCTCAAATCAAAGCGATTCATGGTGGTTGCAACCTGGGAAGATTAATTGGAAGGTTCAATGTCTAACATGACTGGCCTATTAGTAGTAGGTTTGAAATACATGCAAACAAGGACGGAACTATTCAAGAAGACGCCGCTTGATTTGAAAAAAGCAACTTACTAGCAACTCGTAGTGGCCTTAGAAAGCGCTAAGAAAAACGCCATGATAACGGGAAGGAAGACGGAGGAGACTGAAGCAGTCCACTTCATAAAAGGAAGGTCGAGGTATTCTAAAAGGCAGCAGTGGGTACAATCAACCGAAGCGAGGGAACGGTGGACGAAAGAGAAACCGAGACCATCCAGATCGGAAAACTCGAGAAGCCCAAGAGTCAGCCCGGCTCGGAAAAATCAAAGGCCAATAACATGCTACTGTTGTGACGAAGCCAATCATTTTGCAAGATATTGTAGCCTCAGAAGCAGCAGGTGCTCTAAGTGCAGTCGCAGAGGACACGTGGCCAAAGCCTATCGAAGCTTAGAGGAGCAGAAACGACCGATTAAGTACCTAAAGGAAATGGGAACCGTAGAAGAAGAAAGCAGTTGAGAAACTAACGAACAAGACGATTTCCTAATGATGGACGCGCCGGATGAGGCGCAGCATGAAGTCAAGAAGCAGAAGGGACAAGGGAAAGTGTTCAAGCTTATTCAGAATACCGAGAGGACAGTTCCAATGTCTTTGGAGATGGAAATCAATAGCAAGACAATGTCGCTGGAAATAGACACAGGAACGTACGTCACGGTCATGTCAAAAGTCACAAGAAAGTCATTATTCCCTGACCTGAGCGTGGAGCCGACCGCGACGGCCGACGGCGGCCGTCCTGAAGGATTACATAGACACCCCTCTGGTGCCCGTGGGAATGTTAAGAGGACTACGAGTGAAGCTGAACGGGAAAACCTGAGCTGTTTCGTGATGCCAGGGTCGAAAAAACCTCTGATAGGTCGACAATGGTTAGCGGCTCTAGGAGAATGACTTTTGAAAAGACAATTGGAAGCGGAGAAAGAATCAATGAAAAATTGCCACAGCCTAAAGCCGATCGACTGGCATGAAGAATTTAGCAAAGAGTTTAAGAAACTGTTACGCCCGGCCCATATAACAAAGGGAAGATAAGGATCACGTTGAAAGAAGGGACCATACTGAGATTGTTGAAACCGAGGCACGTACCGTACGCAATCAGAGACAAAGTATACGAAGAGTTGCGACGTTTGGAAAACAAAAGTCATCTAAAGAAAGTAGAGGTTAGTGAGTGGGGCACTCCGATTGTGCCTATTGTCAAAGACAATGAGAGAATTCGAATTCTACGATAATTTTAAGTTCACGCTTAATTTGCAGATAATAGTAGATAATATAATTCATTTCAAAAAAATCTCAATTCTTTCTGACGCTGCGACCACCAGTTAAATATTTTGAATACATTTTGTAATGCGTAATTCTTAACATAATTTCCGCATCGTGTAGCATTAGTAACATCCAGATTATTTAAAAATTCAATATCTTCGTAATCCGCATCCAAAGTCTCGACGATTAAGTTTTTTGTGGCATAATTCTCAAGCAGATCAATCAGCCATTCTCGTTTTTTTTCTCTTTGTTCTGACATTTCTTGACGCATACGAGAATCGACGTCTCGTCGTCCTTTCCAAGCACGGCCGATGTAATTAGGCGTTTCACCATGTTCTACAGCACGTTTCCGTCCTTTCATCGTAGTCCATGGTGATTTGCAATCAACCAGAAAGTGCACAACTTGTCGGATTTCGTGAGGAGATTCCATAGCATGGGGCGTGTAAAAATGTAATACGCCAGAACGGTTCCCTTTCACAGCCACCTCCTTTACGACAAATTTCATCCCGACGATGAATCCTTGCAAATTGACAAACGTTGGCACGATCATGACGAAACGACGGAGCAATCTGTATCTTATCGCTGTACATCTGTGCCTCTTATATTGCAATATCTGCTGATATTGCAATTTACATAATTTTGCGCACTACGTTTGACAACGGGCAGTATTCGATTACGCGATTATGCAAGATGAGACAACAGACTATAGTATTTGCTGGTACATTCTCTTTGAAGTGAAATTCTATTTTCACATCCACGGTAGCGCTCTTGACTCGTTTTGTCGCGAGCAATCAATGACAACAAAAAGTTCTTTTGTCAGGAAGGTAATCACGGTGCAAAGCGTATCGAAGCAGTTATATCCATAATAAGCTTTACGAAAACGCGCGTACATATGGAGGGGTAAAAACCACAGTGGTGTAAGTCAAATTTTTAAACATATTTTTTCGTGTGCATAGATGCAATTTATATATTGTATAGATTGCATCTATGCACGCGAGAAAAAATTTAAAAAGAATTGACTTACACCACTATGACTTTTACCCCTCCATATAAAAAAGACGACGTATCGATTTTTGCCAAAATCTAGATTCAAGTCATCGTACGGATAACATTCAGAGTTTAGATAAAGTCTCACGTTGATCAAGTTTAAAACAACCTGGCTTCGAAACGCGGATCTAGCTCGCGGCTGGGCTGAGTTCGAAGGAGGCGCGGAGGAACAAAAGCGAGGCGGGGGCTGGCAAAATGAAGCGTATCGGTTTTATTAACAAAGTAACAAAATTTATTTTCTAATAAATGCTCGCGATATTTACAACGGGTTGAGAATACAGTTCAGTACTCGCGTAATCATGTACAACGATGTAATGAGCACAGAATACAGAGTCGGAACGCACCCCACGTAGAAATGTTAAAACGGCCCAACATTGGGACAGTACCGTTTGCCGTTGTGCCAGTACTGGCCGCCAGTACTGTGCCAGTACAGATTCGACACAGGAGTGTAACGCCAATAACGGACGGACCAGTACTGGGGATATAACTGGACCAGTACAGGGTATATAACTGGACCAGTACTGGGCATATAACTGGACCAGTATTGGGATAGTATCGTTCGTTTGGCAGACAGTACTGGCCCAGCCGTTGTCTACTGGTACTGCCCCAGTATAGGTTTTATGATCGGCTTAGTACTGCGCCAGTACTGGTTGCCAGATTTCTGATACCGGTGCATCACCTGGCCAGTATCGAGCCAGTATCGAGCCGACACTGATTTCCTATATTCACCCGACATAAAAAAAAAATTATTTATTTTAAAATTTTATTTTTTATTACTATTTTTTAACTAAATTTGTTTCTTAAGATGCAGTCTATGATTATAAATATTTTCTTGTATTTGAAAAACACACTTACCTTGGTGGGATTCGAACTCGGGACCTCGGGATCGTGAGCCAACTGCCTTACGTGGTAGACTACTTCTTAATTTGATGTAAATGTTATATACAATCTACATATGTCATGACCAGCGCAAATATATAATTTTTTAAAAATTATCTTAAGAAACAAATTTAGTTTAAAAAGAGTAATAAAATTTTGAATTGGATATATGATATAATATTTCTTAATGTCGGGTGAATGTCAGAAACCAGTGCCGGCTTATTACGAAATTTTGTGTCCGTAATTATATTTATGAAGTTAAAATATCCTTATCAAATCTTTACAAGGGCCTTACTAGACAAAAATAAGAAAACCTTTTTTATGGCATCCCAAATTTCTACACGGGTGGCTGATAGAACCTTGGCCGGCAATTGACTGCCGTAGCATCGGCCGAGCGTTGGTTTTTGTTGTAATGCCGGATTATTCTATATTGGTAGTCAGTCATTTTTCAGTGATGGCCCAGTACTGTCTGACAGAATTTTGGGCGACGTACGGCTGCCAACCATCGGCCAAGCGTTGGTCTTCATTGTAATGCCAGATTATTCTATATAGGTAGGCAGCCAGTTATTTGCCAGTGATGGCCCAGTACTGTCTGACAGAATCTTGGGCGACGTACGGCTGCCAACCATCGGCCAAGTAATGGGACAAGATTGGTTGCCAACTCTTGGCAGCCGATACTGAGCCAATATATACTATCGGCAATATATATACCTCAGTGCTCGGCCTGTACCGCAGCCAGAGCTTGGCCTGTCTTGCAGTTTGCGTTTTGTAACGGCCCGTTATAGGCCCGACTTTTAAACCAGTACTGGAACAAGATTGGTTGCCAACTCTTGGCCGCCGATACTGGGCCAATGTTGGACCAGTTAAACAACATCGGCAATTTCTACGTGGGACGCGGGGCGCGCGAGAAGAACCGGCGTGACACAGTGACAATGCTCGCGGGGTGACACTAGCGGCCGGATACACGCGTGGTGCAATCGTGACGGACGATTGGCTTGTCGCGGGCGACGCAAGGTACGTACGGGGCGGAGCCGATACTTTCGGCTGTCTCGCGGACCGAATCGCGTGACAAGAGGTATCAGCGCGGGCGGGGCCGGTTTTCCAGGCGTCGCAAATCGGAAGACTGCAAGCGTCTGGAGACAAGGCGGTATCCGGCGAGACGCACTCGGTGGAGGCAGATTAGCGCTCTAACCCCGTTCGGATAACCCGGTGTACGAGGAAGCTGGTCGTTTTGCCGAGACGCGCTCGGTGAAGACAGAGTATGCCAGAGGCTCTCTACCCTCGTTCTGACTTGCTTTGGAGAAGCGGATGCGGGAATTCAGGATCGGTGCGGTCGGTGAGCAAGAAGATCAGGAAATCGCAATTTGCGTTAAAAACGCTCGGCTTATATAGCCGTCGCGGCGGTGTTACCGTAACACTGTTACGCGGTGGCGGGGATAGCGACGGCGATCGCCAGCGCCGGGACGTTGCGGCGTCTCGACGCTGCAATCGCGTTCGGCGGTTTTTGGTCGCCTTCGGCACCGCTCGGCGCTTTGAGACGGTTGCCGCAGTAAGCCCGTTTGCGGACTTCCTATCGTTACAATGTAAGCGTTCAAAAATAAAGTGGGCACACCGTGTCCGTTCCTCGCCCTGCGGGTGGTCGGCCGGGCGGTCTCGGCCTGCTGTTCGGCCGGAACGATGCAGTTTCCGGGGTGCATCGTTACAAGTTACAGTCATCGAATACGCTAACATCTTGGGACATGATATTCTTGCGGCCGGTCTGCAGCGCAAAGATAACGTATCGCGGCTTTTCTAGCTGAATCACGGTTTTGACGGCCCACGAATGCTTAGTCGTGCTCTGCAACATGGGGTACTCGTACAACTCCCACGAACGGAAACTGACACTAAGATATCGCCTGCTTTCCAAGGCCCGTAGCATGGATAGTTTACTGACCTCGTTTAATGTGACGTGAGGCATTCGCAACTGTACTTTAAACAATTCAATTTCCGGGTCCGTCGCCGGATTTCCTACAATGCAATTATTGTCGCTACGCGCTTGTATCAACATTAATTCGTGACGAGCGTTAACAACCACGTGTTTGTAATCCTCGCAAAAACCAACAATGTATTGAGTGGCAAAAGTTAAAATATCCTTCCGGATGAGAAAATGAAATGTCCCATCCAGAATTTTGTATAATCTTTGCTTTGTCATTTGTTAGCGATACGTAGTTCTAGATAGTACTGGTTATTCCAACGTTTCTGTTGCGATCAATCTCCGCGCCCTTGAGCTCGTATTAAATTTCGTCAAACATGAATGCCACACAATTATTCGCAAGCGTTGTCTCAGACTCATCATTTCTTCTCTTTATCGTCAATCTTCTTTCGACGTAGCTTTTGCACAGCAACGTGTATAAATCCTGCTGTTGTATGGGTATTCTTATCTTATCGTTACGTCCAAATATTGTGTTGGCGTACGAATTGTACGTGTGTGTTTCAATCTTGACGACGCTGTCATCAAAGATCGGCTCACCTTCAATGTTCAAGATATTATAGCCATTTCATACGACAAAACCCAATGATTTCAAAAATTCAACGTTCGACGCAGTGAGTTTCTTCTTTGGCAATCGGATTGTCTTTCTAATTTTGTTTCTCGTTTGTTGCACAGCTCCTGCTCAGCTCCGTTCAGTACGAGCATCTCACGTTACCGCTACCATTTACGTACAAGCAGTCTAACGGTGATCTTCTCTCCGCAAAAATCTATCAATCAACCGTCCTGATCTACGATGCAAAGTCCGAAATGCTCCGTACGATGATCGGAAGGTAAATGATCTGTGCTGGCGTTTCCTATATCTTATATCCTGAAAGTACTCGGTGAAAACTCGTGTACACGTACTTGTCGTTGCTGTATGCACCCGCGGTCACATTGCACTCTATGCGAATGATGTTTACGTTGATGATATTTATCGAAACGACCGATTCATACCATTGTCGCGGCTCCAGCACGCAATTCGCTAAAAATCCCAGCAGCGATCCAATGTTGTTCGGTTTGGTGAAAATCCGATAAGCACACTTGATCTCGCTTTTCGTCGTATTGTTATTAGTCCGAATAATAACACAAGCACACAAAAAAGAAAAAGTGTTTTGGCCGAGACACTACACTAGTGTATTCCCATGTATTTTTTTCCGCTGAATCCGAATCCGAAGTCAGAATTGTCAGATTGGCTCAAATTTATAAGAAATTTTGAGCAGTTTTTTGAGGTTCTCTCATAAATTTCAGCCAATCTGACAATTCTGACTTCGGATTCGGATTCAGCGGGAAAAAATACATGGGAATACACTACTGTAGTGTCACGGCCAAAAAAACACTTTTTTTGTGTGCCTGTGTAATCAATGGGTGCTCTCCATTTTCGTCGACATGTTTCTTTCTCGAGACATTATTGGATTGGTCCCATAAAAGGGCGCGTTTCAGATACATGTCTATATCACGCAGTTTGTACGATCCTTCGGGAACGGTAATCTTCTTGTCATCGTCAAAGTAGAATTTATTGTTCGACGAATTTACATTCGGTATCGTGTGATGCCGTGTCAACAGCATGTAGTCAACGGCGTAGGATCAAGCAGGCAAGGGAAAACCACTTGATTGTTTTCCCAAGACAGCGTCTCATGCATGTACGATTCAAAAGATTAGGTTTACCGAGCGATCCGGCTAGCGACCGCCGCTGTCCTGAGCCCGGGTCACGCAGTAAAAACCGAACATGCGGGGGTGGAGGGCCAGAGGCCCCTCATGTGAAAGATGCTACTGAAACCATCACTAAGCTACAGTTGAGAAAGGACCCATATGCACCTGGAATGTCAGGAATGTCTCCTCCATACGGGGAAACTCAATCTCCTGGAGCGAGAATTGATCCGGGAAAAGATAGACAT
This sequence comes from Temnothorax unifasciatus, assembly GCA_030770225.1. Classification (NCBI taxonomy): domain Eukaryota; kingdom Metazoa; phylum Arthropoda; class Insecta; order Hymenoptera; family Formicidae; genus Temnothorax; species Temnothorax unifasciatus. Next base: position 156,016 of record JASTWK010000181.1, on the reverse strand, counting down.
CTGCGGCATCTCAGAAACACACTGGAAAGACCAAGGTCACTGTACGGACCATCACAACATCTACATCTCTGGAGGTGCGCACAGAGGACGAAGCGGGGTTGCTTTCATAGTCAACAAGAGAATCGGTCAGGCCGTCATCTCGTACGATCCTATTAACGGCAGAATAATTAAGATAACTCTTGTAGCCAAATCAAAGAACATCGACCTGATACAAGTGTACATGCCCACAAGTGATTTCCCTGACAAGGAGGTGGAGGCAGTCTACGGCATAGTAGAAGAATATCTGTGAAACACTCCTACGAAGGAACCAGTATTCATCATTAGCGACTTCAACGCCAAGATAGAACAAACAGACGAAACACACCTGAAAAACGTGGTGGGGGCTTTCGGGCTGAGGGTGCGAAATGAGAGAGGGGTACGTCTTGTCCAATTCGCAATAGACAACAGCCTCGCCATAACGAACATTATGTTCGAAGACCGCGAAGACGGTCGACCTGGACTAGCCCAAAGAAGCACTGAAACCAAATACTGATTAGGAAGAGGTGGAGGTCGTCGGTAAAGAATGTGAAGGCCAAACCTAGAGCAGAATGTTACTCCGCACAGGCTGCTTCAAGGAAGTTTTGCCTTAAAACTTAAATTTTTGAAGAAGGAGAAGAAGCAAGAAGCTATGCGTATCCAAGACGAGACAGCTTTTCAACAGAAGCCAAAAGACAACCCCGGTTTTGGAACGAGCAGCGATGCCAACACATCCTGGCAAAACATCAAGGAATGGATCGCCGGAGCAGTTAAAGAGAGCGGAACAACCCAAGCCCAGAAAAAAAGCACTGGACAACCGATGACATTTTGCAACTTGTGGAAAAAAGGCGTCGCATCAAAAGCGGCATGAGTAACGCGGACAGCTTGGATCAGTTGGATTAGATCAATCAGCAAATTAACCCTTACGTCAATACCCGGGTACCCGGGTACCCACCTGTGCATATATGGTAAAATTTTTAATGTTTGCATGAAAATTTTTTTATAACCGCCCGGATCGTCGCTATTTGAACTTTTTACTATCGAAATATGCAATGAACTTTTTGTTTCAATACCCGGAAGTAAAAAAATTATCGTCTTGAAGTTTACCTACTTGATTCTAATACCCAGGATACCCGGGTACCCTCTTTTAAAAATATGAGTTTTATTATAGTTATTGACTAAATTAATTTATAAATAATTAATATGGTTATAGGAATGGTAAATTAATAAAAAACAATTTTTTATATAATCAAAAATAAGAAAATTATTTATTTATAACATTCTGTACACTTTGTAATAGTGACAGCGTTCATCGCAAACAGGCTTTTTGCATTCCACACAGGATTTTCTAGTTTTCCTCCGTTTTTTAATAATTTGTTTATAGCACAAGTGACACAAACCTGTGACAAGTTTTCTGCCTGTGTTATCTATAGCAGGTGTGGAACCAGAGGAAATTACGGGAGTCACCTGTCTTCCGAGAACGCTTTCAATCGCAAGCTTCGTTAAAAAGTTTCTCATAATTTGTAAATTTTGGGAACGATCTTTGATAACTGGTATAGTGAGTTCTTCGCTCAGTTGACGCAAAAATAAGCGACGTTAGTTTGTCTTCTTTTTCAACATTTTATTATTTTTGTAATAAATAATATACGTAGCAAGGGCGGCAATATCCAAAATATTGAAAAAGAGGGCGAGTGGCCACCTGTTCGTACGACGTTGCGTTGTATATCTCCCTACCATTTGATCCATTGTATCGACACCAGCCTTGTACTTATTATAATATAATATTATTTCTGGTTTTCTTTTTGCATCATCTGCCACTGCGATATCCGAATGCATTGTCGATAATACAATAACAGTTTTATTTTTCTTTGGCACATACGAGCATAGAGTTACTTTATCACAAAAACCAAACAGCGTCGAATATTCTTCCTTTTTTTTCGATGGGGCCATTGCCTTTGGAATATATGCTTTATTTTTTTTAATGTACCAACGGTAGTTAAATTCCATGACAATAAATATTTGGCAAGGGATAACGAAGTAAAGAAATTGTCCATACATATATTTCTTCCACTTCCTTTATACAGAGCTGCAAGCTCCTTCACAATTCTTTCTCCTTGATTTTTTTCTCGAAAATTTCCAATTTTTCCGATATAAATTATTCCATTTAGCGGATAAGCATTTTCAGCGTCACAAATCCACCAGATTTTTATCCCATATTTTGCTGGCTTAAATGGAATGTGTGAATCTTGTACATCCTCGGAAAGAATATAGTTGCTCATCGATGGTTAAGTTTTTCGTTGGCCGGTAAGTTTCAGCTAAATTTGCATTGAGCATGGTCCAGATATCACGTATTGCAGCAGCATTATCTTCACACGCACGTTCTTGGCGCGTTTGAATCATCGAATCGAATAAAACGCAAAATATTCCAGAAACGATTTACGCCCATTATTGCTCGATACAGGGGAAACGAAGACAATTTCTACATTTCAGTTGTATGATCCGTATTAGAATTATTTGCACCCATACAAATCAAAATTCCTAAGAATGCATACATTTCTTGGGATGTCAAATTTTTCCACACAAGCGGTTGTCGTTATGGATATGTGTTGTTATATTCTTCATTTTGTGATGCCTTTTTGTTGATATACTGAACTATAATGTCTATCATTTCATTTGTTATAATTTTCTTGAAAGTTTCGCAGATTAATAGAGTTTTTGTACTTTTATGTGAACCAGCTTTTTGACGTACAATATTGTGAATTGCTGTTTGATATTGAGGTAATGGTGTTTTAGCCAATACCGTTCTATCTTTTGCTACAAAAGTATTCTCGGTTTTTATTATAAAAAACTTATATTTCTATCTTCTAAAAAACTTAGATCTCTATATCTTTCTTATATAATAAAAAATAAAATATACAAATGAAAATGCCTCTAGTAGCCGCATTTACTCCTTCATCTTGTTCTTGGCTCTCGTCTTCACTTTCATCACTCTCGGATTGAATCTGTGTGTATTCCTCTGTTTTTTTTATCCTTATGCTGTTCTATACATAAATACGTAATTATTGTGTTATTGTGATCACTTCATAAATATAAAAATTAAATTAAAACTTACCAGTTCCGACATATTCTTCAAAATCGGAATTATCTATAGATTGGGATTGATTTTGCGAAGGAAACCAATCCTCGTCGTCGCTATCTGAAGGCTGGGAACTCTCTACATCCGACTCATCTAATAAGTATCTCAAATACCGATCTCTTTGTTCGTCACGCAGTCGAAAGCGTTTTCTTTCCATTACTCTCACATAATTAATTTTTCACAGTTTTTAATAACTAACGTGTTTCGAAATGTTTTGACTTCTCTCAACGTACTCGCTACGCGCCGCGTTGTCTATCTGCATCGCGATATTCGTCTAACAGATCGTCATTTGTTTAGTAGTCTTTTGTAGGCTCGCGCGGAAAGTAGACGTAAATAAAAATATATACACACAAATACATACACGAGCATATACATAAAAAAATATATACAACCTACGAGTAAATATACTTGCTCTAAGTATTTAGTAAGTTTATATATCTGCAAATCTATTATAAAGTCATTGTTTGAGATCATGCAATATCCGCACGGAAAATCGCGTCATCTTAAGAATTAAATATAAAATTCAGGATGTTCTGAAATGTTCTCGCAACGTGCATGCATGCTAGCAAAGCAATCGAAAGGGACAGAACCTCCACCGAGTCATCGTAATCGCATTTCAAGTAGCCGCTTCAAAATATATTTGTCGACGTTAATTTTCAGTATGGCATGGATCTTTCTATCGCGGCTCGTATTCTGGAAAGCTCGCTAATTGCGAGCAATAACATAGCCACAGCTGACCGAGTGCTCAAACAAAGTCAAGCTACCGCTCTCGCACAATAGAAAGATCCATGCTATCAACAACACGCACGAAAACATGTAACGATCGCTGTGGAACGCCACTTGAAAATCGTGACGTCAGCGCGGTGACGTAGGCCGCCGATGGCCAATCACCCTCACGAAATTCGTGGAAATTTGCTTGGAGGGAGTTCCGCCTCGGAGGCGATAAAAGCACCGCCGCTGCGCCGCGAGAAGGATTTCGCTCGCAAGTCACCCGCCCAGTCATATTTTCATACACCGCTTATCACCGCTCTTAGCTTTGCAATCAGCATCCGCTTGATTTCGCCGCGTCTGCCGTGCTAAACTCTGTGCGCGCTCACGGCTTCTTTCCTTCTCTGAAATTTAAGTGAGAACTCTGTAAATATTGTAAATATAGATACGTTCATTTTTTCTGTACTCGCTGTTTTTTCCTTGTGGTCGTCTTCCTCTTTTGCGCTCTCTCGCGCCACCGCGCGCTCTCGAACAGTCATCATAAGTATTACATTTACTTGAAACATATTCTGGACTTGTAACAAGTATATCTTAAATTATTATTAAGAAAATATTTTTAGCTGAAGAAAATTATTAAACAAAATAAAATAAAATAAATAATTGTTTTTCTCGTCTGTAGAACAAATATCTTTCTGTGTGTAATACAAAAGAAACAATTTCCCCACGATACAAAGAATTTATTAAAGAAATTTGATAAGTGGGTACCCGGGTACCCCGGGTATTGAACAACGTCGCACATTCCGGGTATTGACATAAGGGTTAAGCGAGCCTGGAGACAGGATAAGAACGACTTCTTGAAAAATACCTGCACTGAGCTCCATGTCAGCCGGTATGAATCCCATGAGCTCTTCCAGACAATGAAGTACCTGACAAGAAAATTCAAGCATCAAACTCAACTTATCAAGGACGAGCAAAGAGTTAAGATAACGGACCCAGCGGGCATTGCAGAAGTATAGCGGCGGTACTGCGCCAGGCTCTTCAAGGACGACCAGGGACGGACGAACATGCCGCAGGGACCCTACGAACTGGAACTTCCCATCCTGCGTTCGGAGATAGAAAAAGCTATCAACAAGTTGAGGAATAGAAAGTCACCTGGGACGGATGGCATAACGGCAGAAATCATCAAAGTCATGGGACAAGCTGAAGCAGACGCAATGTTGAAACTGTGCAACATCTGGAGAACGGGACGGTAGCCGAATGACTGCTGCCACCTTCATCCCCATCTATAAAAAAGGTTTTCCCACTGACTGCTCGAATTACAGAACGGTGGCTCTCATCCCTCAGCCAGTAAGATACTTCTGCATGTCATTCATGACAGACTCAAAAATTTTTTACTACCAGAAGTAGCTGAAGAGCAGTGTGGCTTCATATCGGGTACCCTTCATAAGGGCACCAGGGAACAAATTCTATACGTACGCCAGATCGTGGAAAAAGCAGTCACGACCTTTCTCTGTTTTGTTGACTATACCAAGGCGTTCGATTCGGTAAAGTGGACACCACTCTGAACCATTCTACTGGAATTGAAAGTCCCGCAGCACCTGGTGAAGCTTATACGGAGTTTATACGAGAGCAACACACGGCCGTCCGGGTAAATCAGACAACGTCCAGCAATCTGAAAGCAGAAGCCGGCACGAGGCAAGAATGTGTTCTCTCACCTATCCTCTCCAACAGTTACACGGAGTATATAATGAAAAAAGTACTGGAGAAGTGGAAAGGAGGAATCTCCGTGGGGGGAACGAAGATCAGCAACCTGAGGTATGCCGATGACACGCTGTTCCTAGGTACTAGTGAGCAAGAATTGAAGATCTTCATGGAGAAGCTTACACTGACAAGCAGGAAATACGGCCTGGAGATCAACAGAGCCAAGACGAAAGTGATGATCATCGACAGGCAAACAAACAACCAACCCAATGTGAGGGAGGTAGCAGACTTTGAGGTCGTTGAGAAATTCATCTACTTGGGCTCCATGATATCTAATAAAGGAGGATGTTCTGACAAAATTAGGAAAAGAGTGACCATGGCCAAATCAGCCACCACAAAGCTTAGTCGAATATGGAAGGATCGGATCATCACCAAGAATACCAAGATAAAACTTGTCAATGCCCTCATCTTCCCCATTGCAACCTACGCAGCCGAAACCTATACCATCCAAGTGGCTGACAGGAAGAAGATAGAGAGCCTCAAAATGTGGGTGTATCGGCGCATCCTAAGGATCTCCTAGACTGAGCACTGCATCAACATTTCGGTGCTGGAAGAATTGGGAATAAGAAAAAGACTCCTAGCACGAGTCAACGAGGCATATTTTCGGTACTTTGGCCACATAGCGAGAAGAACAGGAACCATGAAGAGGCTAATGGTGGAGGGCAAGGTAAACGGTAAGAGATCCAGAGGAAGATCACCAACTAGATGGGTGGACCAGCTGCGGACCCTGGTGGGAAAGTCTCCACGAAGTGACCCACATGGTGTCAGACCGCCAGAACTGTCAAGGGCAAAGGATTGAGGAGAAAAAGGATCGTGTAATAGGTTTCAAAATCTGTCAGACCGAGCTCATAATCGCCATCGCTCAAATCCACGACGGGAAAGTAGCTTACCACGAGGATGATGCTCTTGCTGATGAGCGTAAATGTCAGCGACATGTTTGAATGAATACTGAGTTTAAACAGCGCAACGCCGGTCTTTAAATTGATCGTCAATCGTCTGTAAAAAGAGCAGACAAAGTTGTCCGGAATTGCTCCCATCGTATCACTAATAAGGCATGCAATTGTACTCTATCTTCGTTACATTATTCTTCAGCCCTTATGGAAAAATACACTCAACTTTTGGTGTTAACCGTAAAAAAAACACCAAAAAAACCCTTAAAGTTAAGTGTAATTTCGGACCGCCAATTGAAGGTTAATCTTCAAATAATGGTTAACCTTCAATTAATGGTTAATCCTTAAAAATGACGGTATAAACCTAAAAATATAAACCCTCAAATGAAAATAACACCCAAAGAGAGTAAACCCCATATTTGAAAGTTCTCAATTTGCTTTCGATAATATCCCAGATAGCACAAAATATTTTTAAAATATTTTTAAGATATATACGTTAAATATTTTGTAAATATTTTAATATCCAAAAATTAAAGTATCTAAAAAATTATAATAAATATATATTAAAAATAAATTGTAAATAATTATTATCAATATTATCAAATGTGTTTTTAATTTATGTTATAAATATTTATAGAAATAGTAACTGTAAGTAATAATAAATATTACCAAAAATATCAAATAGATATTTATAATATAAAAATATAAATATAAAAATAATACTTCTAAAATTTATTTTAAAAATATTATAATCTTTATTTATAAAAGACAATATTCAAATATAGAATATGTTATTTTCTTTTAATTTTTCTTGACCACATATCACAATACATATTACAAGTTTTGTTTTTCTTGATTATATATCTTGACTACAATACTATTTTATGACTATAATACTATACAGAATGTTCGACTAGTGTATGTCATTAAAAAAAATCGCATATTCTACATAAAAAACTGATTGTAAGTCAAAATGCCCTTTACAGTTTTTTAATATCTTTAATATTAAGCGAGATATATTGTAAGTTAAAGTTTGAATAATTTCTTAAATCAAGTACCTATAATTGACGTGTATCTCTGCATATTTCGTAAATAAGAAAGAGATTGCCTCGAAATTCTACACAAGTGCATAGGCATGAAACAAGTAGGGAAATCTACAGTTCTGTCTTTAATTACCGAGCTCGTGACTCGTAAACTGTAACGCTTAATTTTGAAATTAAAATTTGAAATTATTTAAATTTCAACTTGAAATATCTCACTTAATATTAAAAATATCCAAAAATTGTAAAGGACTTTTTCACTCAGTTTTTTATATAGAATAGTGCGATTTTTTTTATTACATTAATTGAACATCCTGTATATCTTGACTAGAATACTTCTTATAATACTTCTTAGTTCTTACTTATAATACTTAGAATACTTCTTATAATACTCTGATTCATTTATCTGTATTCTCTTCTATGAAATTTTCTATGAAATTAGATGTAAGGTTACATTTCCTGTAAAAAAAATAAAATTGTTATATATTTTTTAAATAAAAATAAAATTATATAATAATCTTACATTACTAATATTAGAGCCTGTGCCACACAATGCAATTTTTTGTGTTACATTGCATGCGATCTAGTTGATTACTATATATAATTACTATAATATACTTCAAATTTTTTTTAAATTGTTTCATAGCACAACGGTACGAATGCCTTTTATTTATTATTTCTGATTTGCAATGTTTGAGATCGCGAGTGCATCATAGCGTGCTTCGATCTCGTCTAATGAAAAGGGTATAATGCGCGTGCCTTCGCTGTAGTATTAGTTCAATCCGTTAAAATCATAAACCTTAGATGTATTTTCGCAATACTTTGCATTATAACGTGGGCGTCTCTAAAGGCATTTCTCGATCTATTATGTTCAAGATGTTTTTCAAATGTCGTTTTTTGATCCTGTGCGATAGACAAAACCACGTTACAAACAGCCACCGGTGTGACAAACAACAACATTGCTAACGGCCGGTTAGCAATGTTTCGTCTTGCGTCAACGCGATGCGGTGCCGTAGGCCGCCGAGTGCCTATCAGGTGCGACTCAATACGCGTCATACCCCCTTGCCGCCAATCGCAAGAGAAAACCTGAGGTCACCATCAACGCTTCAAAATAATTGGTGATAACCGAGAAGAAGCTCCCGTATAAAAGAGCTTGCTTCGTCGGCTACCACCTCTTTGTCGAAGTTCTCTCGCTCGCATAAGATCACCGCTCGCAAAACTGCCTTTTTTGTACACCGCCTAGAACCACCGCTAGTTACAACTGCTTTGTACACCGCTTAAATCTCGCTATCGCTCGTCGCAAACACGCTTTGCTTCTTGCTTGCCGCACTAGCTGCTGTGCGCACTTTCACGGCTTTTTCCTTTTCTGGAAATACACGAACACTGTAAATACTTGTAAATATAGACACTTTATTTTGTAATACACGGACTTTGCAAACTTATTCTGTTCGGTGTGAACCGCTTTTCCTCGTGCTTGTCTACCTCGCGCTATCAATCGCGCATCCGCGCACTCTCGCACAGCAACGTTTCGACATATTGATGTTTATTCTATTTATTTGTAGAAAAAGACAAAAAGAAATATATCACTGTTGGAAAATTTTTGTACTTTTGTGAAAAAATCTGCTGGTTAAAATTTTTATATTAAATAAATCAACACATACATGTGTAGATTTAACATATATGTCTGCTATGTTAATTGAACTTAACAAATATAAAATGTAAAATTATTAAAATAATTAAAAAAATATGTTAAGGTAACACAATTTAAACGTATTTATTAAATGAGAGTGTTGATTTGACTCTTTAACAAAAATGGGAATAAAAAATTACAGAAAGAAAGTGTTGATTTTACCCTTTAACACAAATGGAAGTAAAAATTTACAGAAAAGGAGTGTTGAATTTACTCTATAACAGAAGTGGGGATAACTGCGTATGATTTCGACGTAGTCTCGACGCGTCTCGACGTCGCTCATTGCCGCGCGGCAAGTGTTTCCGCGTCCCAGGAAACGTATGTGCTAATCGTGGTGGCGCCCGCGCCGTGATTAACAATATAATGATTGACTATCTAGTTTGGGTAGCTATGGGTTGAGTTATCGTTGGCTCGAAAAGTGCCGAGTGTGAAAGGAAAATCGGGAAGTTGTATGTCGACTGTAGTAATGCTAACGCACGGCATTGGCACGAAGTCCTATCGGTACCGATTACGTGACGAAATTTTTCCGAGGGTCAAGATCAACAGCGGGCCTTCGTATTCTTGTTCTGTTTACTTGGCTGCCAAGAGCAATTTGAACAAAAACTTGACATAGGAACTCAGAAGAATCACAAGTTCCGCCGTTGAGTGTCTCCTCCGTTACGACGTATCTTATATGTTCATCTTTATCTGAGTATTTGCCTACTTTTAATAAAATTTTGTTTATTTCATTTTTTCCTTGGAATCTGAAATATATGCTGTATGTGAACGCTGGAACACTTTACAAATATCATCCTCGTATTTAGGATATATTGTAAAAAGTACGTCTATTTTATTTATAGTAAAATAAATAGATTTACCGTATACTAAAAGTTGGGAGTTCTACAAATTCTTAGAAAAAAATTTAGTCATTATAACTGACCACTTTTTGTAACTCTTTAAACAGTTTATATTTACATATTTAAAAAAATGTAACAATTTATATAATAATTGCAAAACATAAAATATAAAAAAATATTATTTTTACATTCTATAAATGTTAATTTTTTATTAGTATACATATAAGGTGTTGGGTTTATAAATTATTATACATATTAAATAATTGATATAAAAGTATTTCAATTATTTAATATGTATAATAATTTATAAAAAAGTGAGTGTTTGTTCCACCAATGATAATAACAAAGACGTAAAGCATTTATATCGACTTTCAATTGGCCACATATATATTCATAAATATTTCACAACGTTTCGACCCAGGCTTCGGGTCCTTCTCAAGTGATCTAACAATCAACAGATATATAAAATGCAGCGTCAGTAATAAATAAATTTGTCAGGAGCACAAAAATGTCATAATTAAATATACCTGATGAGGAAAGTGTACCATCGCCGAAAAGATCCTCAGTCAAATCATGAAATTTTGATAGAAAATTCACAAGAATGACAGAGAACGTTCTACAACGGCACAGGTTCGTCTCGTAGATTAATAAATAAGTCAGGAGTTCGTCGCGATTAAATACACATAATGAGGAAAGTGCACCGTCGCCGAAAGGATTCTCAGTCAATTATGAAATTCTGATAGAAAAGTCACAAGAATGCTAAAAAGTGTTACAATAGTATGTCGTTATTAGTAAAATAGGTAAATTTAAAATTATGTATAATTATAAATAATAAAAGAAGAGATATGAAACTTAATTACACAGAGAATATCTACGATGGCACAGGTTCGTCACATAGAGCGGCAACACAGGTTTATGTTCGCGCGACGGGTGTTGAAAACGAACTGACTGTTTCGCGTTATACATGGTTTAAACGGATGGAAGGTTAAACAGAGACGGCAAACAATACAAATTATAAACAGGCAATAACGTTATCATATATAGGATTTAAGTTGTCTGTATCTTTTTGGAGATTAATAGTGTCCGGATATTTCTTTATAAAGAGCATTTCGGCGATCTCTCTCTTTTTTGTATTCTTTTCCTTATGGAAAAGAATACAAAATTTCATGATTTGACTGAGGATCTTTTCGGCGATGGTACACTTTCCTCATCAGGTATATTTAATTATGACATTTTTGTGCTCCTGACAAATTTATTTATTACTGACGCTGCATTTTATATATCTGTTGATTGTTAGATCACTTGAGAAGGACCCGAAGCCTGGGTCGAAACGTTGTGAAATATTTATGAATATATATGTGGCCAATTGAAAGTCGATATAAATGCTTTACCTCTTAATAATTTATAAACCCAACACTTTATATGTATATTAATAAAAAATTAACTAATTAATTCTAGAATGTAAAAATAACATTTTTTTATATTTACATTTAACAAAAATAAAATGTTACGTTATCATAAATTTTTTGTTAAAAAATAAACTTTTAACAAATAAACAGTGCAACTGTTACACGTTATACTAATCAAAAGTTTAAGTTGTTACATTTGTAAAATGTAAAAAGAACATTTCTTATATGTTAATTTCAACATAAAAGTTATGTTATTTGTACACACAATTAACTTCAAATTACGATCAAAGTTACATTTTTTTTCTGTTGAAATATTAACATAGTATCAATGTTACCATTTAACACATCCATACCCTTATGGAAAAATACACTCAACTTTTGGTGTTAACCGTTAAAAAAAACACCACAGAAAAACCCTTAAAGTTGGGTGTGATTTCGACCGCCAATTGAAGGTTAACCATCATTTGAAGGTTAATCTTCAATTGGCCAAAATCACACCTAACTTTAACGGTTTTTTTGGATGATGGTTAACCTTCAAGTGATAGTTAACTTTCAATTAATGGTTAATCCTTAAAAATGACGGTATAAACCCTCAAATGAAAGTAACAAATATGGCGTCCTAATGAGAATTTCTTCAGAGCTCCGCTCGCTGAACTGGACTCCTCGCCTCGATAAACCCTCTCGGACGCTAGCTGCCGCAGCTCTCCCTTTCCTGGCGGTGAACTCTCCCTGGTGTTCCGACTCTCGCTCGGTTGGTCTCCAGAACACGCGCCGCAACGATCAATCCGTCAAGAAAGATGTAACAGACGCGACACGTTCGAAGAAATGCAAGCAAGTGCGGCCATGACACCTAACGAGTGAGGAAGAAGGCGGGGCTCTTTGAGAGTGGTGACTCGCGCGTCGTGCCATCTAATGTGAAACAATCGGGTGTTGTAAAACGCGAAAAGAATTCGAGCGCAATATCTGAACAAATTATTTAATTTTTAATATATCCGATTATTAACATTTATTTTCATAATTAAACTTATTTTTTATTTTGATAAATGTAAATACAAATATCTTATTGTATTAATATTTAATATTAATAATTTAATTAGTTGCTTAATTTAACTTCTTGTTTAATAAATGAGCGGATGTAGTACTGAAAATGTGCCTATTATATAATATTTTAATTTTCAATATTGTCAAATTACAAACAGAAATTTTGTTGTGACTTTTACAGTTATAAAGTAACTATTTAATGGAAATGGAAGCCTAAAAAAATTAATATTGTAACGCAATTATTATAATGTGTTACGGGAAATGGGAAGGCCGTCAACGGTATGCGAGTGATGACTCGGTGGTTGAATTATAACACAGTATATTTCGTTGGAATACAGAGAGCTAACCGGACAAGACCCCATATAGGATTTTATGACCGGCCCAGTACTAAGCCAGTACTGTTTCCCACAGTTAGTATACTGGCACAGTACTGGTAACCCTACCGAACCAATACTGGTGCAACCATGGATGATAACTCCGGTCCAATACTGGCAGACAGTACTGGCCCAGCCGTTGTCTACTTGTACTGCCCCAGTATAGGATTTACTATCGGCTCAGTACTGCGCCAGTACTGGTTGCCAGATTTCAGACTGGTTGATAATTAATTAAGAAACGAGTTTTGTTATAAAATACATACGTTATATATATATATATATATATATATATATATATATATATATATATATATATATATTGTTTATTTAATTATTATTAGTCTTCAAAAATAATATTACATTAAAGTTAACATTAATCCAAAAGTGTGTCACATTTTATTATAAAAGTGGACTCCACGATACAACTGATATAAGTTGTGCAGTTCCGTCATTTCTACATCGTTCTTATACTATCGTTGGTCGTATTTTAAACAGGAGAAACGGATCCTATCAAATGCCATCTATCGGATGATTCGACATTTGCATAGTCATTTGCTAGTGATGGTTCAGTACTGTCTGACAGAATATTGGCCGATGTGCGGGTGCCAACCATTGGCCAACCGTAGGGCTTCGTCACAACGCCTGGCTATTCTATAGGTAGGCAGTCAGTTATTTACCACTGTTGGTCGAGTACTGGCTGACAGAACTCTGGCCGACAGTTGGCTGCCTTACGTTGGCCAAGCGTAGGGCTTCGTCACAACGCCTAGCTATTCTATATAGATAGGCAGTCAGTTATTTGCCATTATTGGTCGAGTACTGGCTGACAGAACTCTGGCCGACAGTTGACTGCCCTACGTCGGCCTTCGTTGTAACGCCTGACTATTCAACAACCAGTAAATTGCCAATGATGGGCCAGTATTGGCTGATAGATTCTTGGCCAATGATTGAGCGCCATAGCTTCGGCCAAGCCTTGGCTTCCTTGCCACTACGGGCAATTCCTATATGGGACGTATCGTGAACACGGACTTGGACAGACTGACCACAGACCAGTGATGCCGCTGTGCAGACCGACCAGCATGCTACAGCGTGTGGAGGGGATGCGCCGGCAAGGCTGCGCAAAGGCGTAGCCACGCACACTAATGCAAGCTCTTCTGTCCGTGTACGCTCGGCGCAAAGAAGGACAGAACACGATCGTTGTCTCCTTCTCTCTTGAGCTATGACGTCACTATGCCAGTGCCGGCTATGCCGGCACATATTTTAAATCTCGCGATTCTCCGAATCTCGCTCATCGACATGTTGGCAAATCGACGATGGGCGACGTTATTTATTGTAAACTTATTCTTTGCCTATAAAATATCGAGATATATGTCAATCATTCTGTCGTTAGTCACTGATATCTTAACGACGACGTATCTTAATATAAAATTTCACATTTCGACTTTTGCGTCGCAATATCTCCGCTCGTAGGACACGTAGCGGAAAAATGAAAAGAACGGACCCCCCCCCCCCCCAAATCGACCCTAAGCTATCGATCAAGCCTATTTAGAACTTGATCCGTTTACTCGTTATCGAGATCTCAACATCTCGAGTACTTGCAAATCGTCGCGTCGCGTAAAAGAGTCACGGTCGGTCTCGCTCCGCGTGTACTTGGCGCGAGACACTACCGTGTCTCTTGATATATGTATAATCAAGTTCAATTGTAAATAATATGTAAATAAAATGTTTAAAAATATAAAAATTACCAAATGCAATGACGTAAATCTTTATAAACATAAAAAGTTAAAAGAATTCTCCGTTTTTTTTTAATTTGCAGACCATGAAATATTTTTTTTGATTAAAGTTGAACTTTGTAAATTTAATAATGTATAAAAATCCACTCTTGGCCAATATGCACGCTGTTTTATTTTTAAAAAATTTCTTACATAACATTACTAACATTAACATGATAATATTATCTAAATGTAAATAACAAAAATAAATATTAATTTTGAATAAAAAATGTGTGTGTGTGTGTGTGTGTGTGTGTGTGTGTGTGTGTGTGTGTGTTATATTGCACATAAGTTATTAGCACTTTTATATTTCTTTGGCAGATGTCTTGTATGTTTTTATAAGCGTGATGTCAAATGCTGACAAGATTTTTTACACGTTTATCGTTTGTAAGCGTGATGTCAAATGCTGACAAGATTTTTTACACGCTTATCGTTTCTAAGCGTGATGTCAAATGCTGACAAGATTTTTTACACGCTTATCGTTTGTAAGCGTGATGTCAAATGCTGACAAGATTTTTTACACGCTTATCGTTTGTAAGCGTGATGTCAAATGCTAACAAGATTTTTTACACGCTTATCGTTTGTAAGCGTGATGTCAAATGCTGACAAGATTTTTTACACGCTTATAGTTTTTAAGCTTGATGTCAAATGCAAGATTTTTATAATCTAAGATTTAACACTTTCAGTCTGCAAATGAAGGACCAGCAATATCATCCACAGCATGTAGCCTTAAAGTACTACGGTTTTTTCTTGCATCTCTAGCGTATAATTTGTCTGGCGACATAAGAGACAAATGATTTTCCTCAATCGTCATATTTATAGATGTTTCTCCTCTCGTCTTCAACGCTGACTTAAAAACGCAAGTGGCATTAACAGAAGCTGACGAGAGTTTGTTACGTTTTTTCGTTTTTACATCACTTAAGAGAGAAAACATTCTCTCCGGATCGGCATTTGAATTTGGAAGTGATCGAACAGCATTCAGAACATTTGTTAAATCTGGATATTTTGCAGTATTATTTGGATATTGACATTGCAAAATTTTTTTCCACATATTGTCGAAATTTAATGTAGAGAGATTTTGCTTTTCCTCCATTATAAAATCTAATGGTAATGTAATCCATTCTTTCTTTAAGTCATCTTCATCACAACTACGGATAGTTTTAGCTACGAATAAAACATCACTAAATGATATTTCTCTCTCAGTATTTAACAAACTTGTTTCAGCTTCAAAAACTTTTAATTTTGACAAAAACACATCATTTATAGGTAATCTTTTGCGAATTTCTTCTGCAGCAGTTACATAAAATGTTAAACATTTTTGTCGAACTGTTGTAACAATGTCTGTATGCCCCTGCAGCATTAATTCGTTAAGATATTCGTCACATTCTGATCCTAAAGTAATTTCGTTAAGAATTTTTTGATTTTCTGTTAAAGAGAATATTGTGTTTATGGAGAAAGGTTTTAAGTGCTCCTCTTTTAAAAAGTTTCGACAAATGGAAGAGAAAGTTTACAGATTTTGAGTGCAATAAATAGATTCTCGTTTCTAATGCTTGAAAAAATGCATTAAATGCATTGAAGAAATTTAAAACATATTTTAAGAATAAAAAATACGCTTTCATCTCTACGTTGCCCATCTGAGATAATAGATATTTTCCAGGTTTTGTTTTTTCACTAACAATCATTTCAGTAAGAAAATGCTTAATAGTATCCCAAGATTCCAGAAGTCTTTCTACACACATGTAGTGAGAAAGCCAGCGTGTATCACATAATTTTAATATTTTGCGATATTTTTCTTGGAAACATTCACAAAATTCTTTAAAAATAGCCGAACGTTTCGGACTGCTGTTAATGTAATTAGCAATTTTTTTAATGAAATCATCGCAAAATGAGGGTAATTTATCACAAGCAGCACGCGCTGCTAACGCAGCGGAATGGCAAGGGCATGAAAATGTAAATAAACGTGGACATACTTCTTCTAATTTTCTTTTGAATGATAAATGTTTCCCTATCATGACGGACGCATTGTCAGATGACAAGGCAACAATATTTGAAAAAGGTATCTGTAATTTGCACATTTCAAATTTAAATGCCTGAAACAACTTTTCTGCACTGGAATCTTTGGCATCAATATCAATTAATTTAACTAATTGAGATTGAATATCTAACGTCTCCAGGTCAACATAGCGAACAAGAAAAGTCATCCATTTAGTATTGCAAATATCGGATGTTTCGTCAATAAAGACTGTAAATTTTGTTTTCCGAATTTTGGTAACGACACGTTCCGTTTCTACTGGACACAAAACGTTTGTAATAATATTTTTACATTTTGTTCGGCCCATGCTCATGCTTTTCATCACAATAACATCATCTTAATCATCTATATTAACTTGAAAAAAGTTAAGAAGAACACTAGCATTTTTATAAGGAATATTGTTCTCAGCAATTAATGCGCTAAATTTAATCGCCAATCTTTTTTTACGCTCATCAAATGACAAACGCGGTTTATTACTTTGCGTATTTGAATTTTCATTTGATTCGTTTTCTGTATTACAATTTTTTTGTGAATTTTCTATATGAGTTGTAGATTTTGCATGACAATGGATTTGCGATAAACCACCAACACTAGATTTATCGCAAGTTAAGCAAAAGAATGAACTTGGATCGTTTGGCACTTCACGTAACCAACATTGAAATTGCTCTATATCTAACCATTGTCGTTGAAATATTGATTTACGAACTTTTTTCTTTGGCAAATGATCATCATCATTACTATTTAACAATAATTTTTTTTTCTTTGTAATATGCAAAATCCACATGTTTAGAAATATGTGTTGAATTGCATGAAAAATTTTTATTGCATATATTACAATAATAAAGACTATTATTAGATGATACTTTGCGTATTCAAGATTTATATCGATCATCATTAAGCCAAGCTTCTACAAAGCTTCGCTTAGGTCTTTTCGTTAATTTATCACACATTTCCATGGATTATAAAATAATGACAGAAAACGAAAAATACAAATGTAAAAATATAACAGGGACGAAAAATGTTGTGAGTGTAAATTTGAGTGTGTGAATGTGATTATATAAATACGAGTGGAGCGTATGTGTATGTGTACGTGTGTGTGTGTGTCTGCGTGCGTGTGTTACCTTGAAAACTCGTGAATGAGTTGCTTTCGTTAAAATGTACACTCAACGAAGCGGTCAACGACACGACATTTTTTAACAAACAGGCAGACACGCATAGACTAGAAGCCAAATGAAAAACGCTTGTTGACATTGTTGACTCGCGGAACTAGCGGACGATATGGGGAAAACAAAAGATATGGCGAAAGAAGACAGCGTGCAAACTACGATGCAGGATCAGCAGGATACGACGGGTTAGTCAGAAACAATTCATTATAATTTATTTAGAATCTGTATCAATATATTTATAATGTATATCAATTACTACGTTTACGCGAGCGTTACTTCTGTAGTAACTTACGATAATTTACTCGTTTACGCGGAGTAAATTATCGTAAGTTACTACAAAATTCTGTTTACGCGAAGGAAAATCCCGTTTGGGGCATTCTTTCTCAACGTTACACCCCCCCCCTGCCCATTTTAAATTTTGGTTAAAAACATTTTTTTGGGCTCAAATTACAGCAAATTTTATCTATTTTTCCATGCCGTGTGGCAGTTTTAAAAAATTCAACATGGCTAACCAAAAATGGCGGATAAGTGTAACTGCAACTTGAAATACGAGATTAAAATATGTGGATTTTCATGACACTTGGTACGTAAAGGTTTTTGGGGTCGCTGAATACGAATCTGAAGTTAGTTGTTCAAAATTCAAAATGGCGGATCCAATATAGCGGACAATTTTTTTAAAAAGGCGATTCAATTTGCTTGAAAGTTGTTTGCGGCATCGAGCGACCACGCGGCTGTACGCAATCGTTACGCTCGCACGCGTCGAAATCTTGCAAAGTGTAATTCGTAGTGATTATAAGGAGATATAAGACTGTGAAGGTGTGTCTTCCATTTGAGGATATTTGATTTTCCTACATGCTGCACAAACCTTAGCATTATCTGGAAATTCTGGGAATATTCTTTTCATGGAAGTAGAAATATATCGAAAAACTTTCCCTTTGTGGCCTTTCCTATTGGCATTGTAGGGATTGCAACATCTATCACCGTGTATATTGGACATATTCAGATTTAGATTGTAAGATCAGATTGTAAGAACAACTCTGAGTTGCAGAAAAGTCTAAGAACTCGGCTAGGGGTCCCCTTGTTATAAGGACCGTGGATGATTTTTAATTGCGAGAAAGATTCGCCGCCTAACGGCAGCGCCTCGCACTACGCTTCCCGCCGCGGTAACTTTGAATGAATCGCCAAAATCAAAGGCAATCCTTAACATGGCACAAATTTTAAAGTATAAACTTGATTTTGGCAGTGCGACGATCGCACGTTTGCGATTCATTCAAAGTTACCGCGGCGGCAAGCGTAGTGCGAGGCGCTGCCGCTAGGCGGCGAATCTTTCTCGCAAGTGAAAATCATCCACGGTCCTTATAACAAGGGGACCCCTAGCCGAGTTCTTAGACTTTTCTGCAACTCAGTGCTGTTCTTACAATCTGATCTTACAATATAAATCTGAATATGTCCAATATACACGGTGATAGATGTTGCAATCCCTACAATGGGAAAAGCCACAAAGGGAAAGTTCTTCGATATATTTCTACTTCCATGAAAAGAATATTCCCAAAATTTCCAGATAATGCTAAGGTTTGTGCAGCATGTAGGAAAATCAAATATCCTCGAATGGAAGACATACCTTCACAGTCTTATATCTCCTTATAATCACTACGAATTACACTTTGCAAGATTTCGACGCGTGCGAGCGTAACGATTGCGTACAGCCGCGTGGTCGCTTGATGCCGCGAACAACTTTCAAGCAAATTGGATCGCCTTTTTAAAGAAATCGTTCGCCATATTGGATCCGCTATTTTAAATTTTGAACAACTAACTTCAGATTCGTATTCAGCGACCCCAAAAACCTTTACGTACCAAGTGTCATGAAAATCCACATATTTTAATCTCGTATTTCAAGTTGCAGTTACACTTATCCGCCATTTTTGGTTAGCCATGTTGAATTTTTTAAAACTGCCACACGGCATGGAAAAATAGATAAAATTTGCTGTAATTTGAGCCCAAAAAAATGTTTTTAACCAAAATTTAAAATGGGCAGGAGGGGTGTAACTTTGAGAAAGAATGCCCCGTATATATAAAGAAATATATATGTGAGTGCATGTGTGTGTATATGTATATGTATGTGTGCATATATATATATATATATATATATATATATATATATATATACATATGTATTGCTTTTCCGCCATTTGTCATTTATTTGTACATTTTAATTTCAGATCTTTTCCGAGGACGAGGCCGTGGCAGTGGAGGTGGACGGTCGCGTGCCCGCTGGTACAGGCAGCGGGGGGGCCTCACCAAGTTCTCTTGGAGAGGACCAAGAAATGGTGGAAGAGGTGGGCGTGGAAGAGGTGGACGTGGAGGAAGGGGGGGAAGGGGGGCAAATTAAAAATTATTATTTTTATTAATATGTGTAGACTAAATTAAATAAAACAGAAAAATGCAAAATGCGATTTGTCTTATCCTTTCTAAAAAAAGGCATGTTAAGTCGATACTCGCATATCTCGAAGTTTATTGTTGCCGCTTTTCCGCGATGCCAATTGGTTCTCTCGCTGCGCTTACTTCATTTGCAGCTGTCATCGTATATTTTGACAGTTGTGTGTATCAAGAAGTTAATAGTGTAATAGTAATAGCACAATAGTAATGTTAAAGCTAAATAGCGCGCGCTTTGCGCGCATCTGTGGTGTCTAGTTACCTTAAATCTTTACCAATTATATATCGTTGTATATCGTTATATATCGTCATACATATATATATATATATATATATATATATATATATATATATATGTAATATATATATATATATATATATATATGTATGACGATATATAACGATATACAACGATATATAATTGGTAAAGATTTAAGGTAACTATAAGGTAATATATATATATCTAAGGTAATATATATATATATATATATATATATATATATATATATATATATATATATATATATATATATATATATCGTTACATATCGTCATACATATATATTACATATATTGTCTTTCGTTTGCAGATTTAAAATGTTCAATGTTATATTATCAAAATCTTGCACATTTGACATCACACTTATAAAAACATACAAGACATCTGCCAAAAAAATATAAAAGTGCTAATAACTTATGTGCAATATAACACACACACACACACACACACACACACACGCGCGCGCGCGCGCGCGCACACAAGAAAATGTAAAGAATTAACAATTCTTTACATTTCCTTCCTGACGAAAAAGACCACCACCTTCTCGCGGTTTCCGTTGAGCAACAGTATGCACGTTGTATATAAATACAAAATAAATTAAATAAGTAAAAATACTACAAGCTATAATTTTTTATTCAAAATTAATATTTATTTTTGTTATTTACATTTAGATAATATTATCATGTTAATGTTAGTAATGTTATATGAGAAATTTTTTAAAAATAAAGCAGCGTGCATATTGGCCAAGAGTGGATTTTTATACATTATTACATTTACAAAGTTCAACTTTAATCAAAACAAATATTTCATGGTCTGCAAATTAAAAAAAAACGGAGAATTCTTTTAACTTTTTATGTTTATAAAGATTTACGTCATTGCATTTGGTAATTTTTATATTTTTAGACATTTTATTTACATATTATTTACAATTGAAATTGATTATACATATATCAAGAGACACGGTAGTGTCTCGCGCCAAGTACACGCGGAGCGAGACCGACCGTGACTCTTTTACGCGACGCGACGATTTGCAAGTACTCGAGATGTTGAGATCTCGATAACGAGTGAACGGATCAAATTCTAAATAGGCTTGATCGATAGCTTGGGGTCGATTTGGGGGGGAGGGGGTCCGTTCTTTTCATTTTTCCGCTACGTGCCCTACGAGCGGAGATATTGCGACGCAAAAGTTGAAATGTGAAATTTTATATTAAAATACGTCGTCATTAAGATATCAGTGAATAACGACAGAATGGTTGACATATATCTCGATATTTTATAGGCAAAGAATAAGTTTACAATAAATGACGTCGCCCATCGTCGATTTGCCAACTCGACGATGAGCGAGATTCGGAGAATCGCGAGATTTAAAATATGTGCCGGCATAGCCGGCACTGGCATAGTGACGTCATAGCTCAAGAGAGAAGGAGACAACGATCGTGTTCTGTCCTTCTTTACGCCGAGCGTACACAGACAGAGGAGCTTGCATTAGTGTGCGCGGCTACGCCTTTGCGCAGCCTTGCCGGCGCATCCCCTCCACACGCTGTAGCATGCTGGTCGGTCTGCACAGCGGCATCACTGCCACAGACTCGAAGAAGAACATTAAGTCGGACATTAGATAGATAGACAACTCTATGGGATAATGGTTCTCCAGATGTCGCGCTGGGAATCGCCACCAATCCGGAATCGGCTCGAACACTTCCCCTCGATGAGCACACGACGTCTGTGAAGTGTTAGACGGGCTTTAGATTTAAGAGATCGAGACATCTCTCGTGCTTCAACCTTGGAAGTCCCTTGGTGAGAATGTCTGCGGTCATTAGCTCAGTAGGTGCATATTCTATCTTCAAAATTCCGCTCTCCATCACCTCGCGTACGTAGTGATGGCGTACATCAATGTGCTTGGTTCTGGGCGGCGTGAAAGACAGGATTCTCCGCCAGTTTCCGGGCTCCGTTGTCGTCGTTAAAAATCGTCAGTCTGGTTGGTAACTCAAAGCCGAGGTCGCTGATAAATCTTTGAAGGTAAACAGCCTCCTTCACGGCGTCTGATATAGCCATGTATTCGGCTTCAGTAGACGAAAGGGCAGTGGTTCTTTGCTTCTTGGACTCCCAGAATATGAGACATCCGTTCAATGCAAAAGCATAACCCGTATATGATCGTCGGTCGTCTAGGCAATTCGCCCAATCCGCATCAGCATAGCCAGTGAGGTGTTTGGTAGATCTCCTGAATGACAGTCCAAGATTCGATGTCCCTTTGAGGTATCGCAAGACACGCTTGGCTGCCTTCCAGTGGGTCTCGTCGTAGCAGTTGTTGAACTGGCCCAGATGACTCACCGCGTAAGAAATGTCGGGCCTGGTGCACATGGCTAAGTATGTCAGCCTCCCGACCAGTTCCCAAAAGGCAGTTCCTTCTCTTGCATACTGGAATCGTCCTCGCTCTTTCTTATTTCTGGCTGCAATCCAGCGGAGTAGCCACTGGCTTCGAGTCCTTCATTCCGAATCGGTCCAGAGTATCTTCGATGTACCCCTTTTGACTCAATGTCATTCCATCCTCGTTTTGAGTAAACTCGATGCCGAGACAATATTTTACTTCGCCGAGATCCTTGATCTGAAAACTTTTAGAAAAATGTTCAGTTAGTTTAGTGATTTCCGATAGGTCGTGGGATGCCACCAAGATGTCGTCGACGTAGACCGTGACGATTAAGATATTTTCGCCTTTTCCTTTGAAGAATACGCATGGATCAGCTGTAGATTGCTCAAGTCGTAACTTCTTGAGCTCACGTTTCAGTCTCACGTACCAGCGGCGTCCAGCTTGGCGAAGTCCGTAAAAGACTAATTTTTTTCCTAATAGACAAACCTTGTCTCCGCTCCTCAATTCCCGAAGCATACTTGCTGCTTTATCGGCTATCTTCCCCTTCTTCTCGGAGATGACAATTTTTTCTAAAATTCGTTCCGTGTATTTGGGAATCTCCATGAAGATTTGTTCCTCGAGCTCGCTGTTTAAGTATGCGGTTGTGACATCTAGTTGATGAATCTTCATGTTATGTTGTGTGCCGCTAGGGCCGTTGCGACGCGTATTGAACTGAGACGAGCCACTGGTACGAAGGTTTCGTTGAAGTCCACCCGGGACGTTGAGAGAATTTACGCGCAACGATGCGCGCCTTTCTCCGTTCCAATGTTCCATCTTGATTCATCTTATTTCGTAGCACATATCTGCTACCAATGATCTCGCATCCTTCCGGGCGATCCACCAGCTTCCACGTATCATTATTTAAGATGGATTTCATTTCCGTGGCCATAGCTTGAATCCATTCTTCCGCATCAGGTCCTCTCAGGGATTCATTAATAGGTACTTCGGCAAGAAAAGCGAATCCGGCTTGTTCGGTTGTATCATTCGCGACTTGAAACAATTTTCGAGGTCTTCCCCTGCGTCCTGTCATAATTTTTCGAGGTCTTCCTGGTCCTCTCTTCGGTGTGGCCTGCGGTTCGTCGACATGATCCTCGTCTTCATCTTCGGTGACGTGATCTTCTCTGTCGTCGTCTTGATCCCTGTCGCTATCGTTAAAAATCGGAAATTCAACTTCGTTCGGTTTCTCTGCGACATCCTCTTTTTTCGGTTCAGGCTCTTTTTGCGTCTGGCGTAACGCTTCCGGCATGGCAATAAATTCCACATCTCTCGATATGTCTATCTTGCGTTCGTCCGGAGTCCACACCCTGTAAGCCTTAGAATTTTCGGCATATCCAAGGAAGATTCCTCTCTTAGAACGTGACTGGAATTTTTCCTTGTTCGGCTCTCTATTCAGTGTGTATACAGGACAACCGAATTCTTGAAAATGTCCGATGTTCAGCGCATTTCCCGTCCAGTTTTCGTAAGGAGTCTTGCCGCCAAGGCTACTGGTCGGACAGCGGTTGCGTATATAATTTGCCGTATTGATAGCTTCTCCCCAGAAAGACGGAGGTAGATTAAATTGGATCAGGAGGCATTTAGCCATCTCCACGAGAGTCCGATTCTTCCTCTCTGCAGTTCCATTCTGCTCCGGAGTATGCGTGATTGTCAACCTGCGCTCGATCCCGTTTCTCTTCAGAAAGTCGTCGAATTATAGATTGACGAACTCTTTGCCGTTGTCTGTTTGCAGACACTTTATCTTGCGTCCGGTGTGATTTTCGACGAGTGCTTTGAAATGTTTGAACTCATTGAACACCTCGTTCTTACTCTTAATCATTCGCACCGTACACCATCGTGAGTGGTCGTTAATAAAAGTTACGAAATACTTCGATTTCCCGATTGATTCGACTCTCATAGGTCCGCATACGTCCGAGTAGATTAATTCCAAGAGCTCTGTTTGCCTCTCCGACTTCTTCGGGAAAGAAGCCCTTGTCATCTTCCCGCGGATGCAAATTTTGCACTTAAGATTGCGCTCGGAATCAACGATATTCATTCCGCACACGGTTCCGTCACGATCACACGTCGATAGATTTCTTGGATTGAAATGACCCATCCTACGATGCCAAATCTCCATAGATGCTTTATTCGGCTTTCTGTCGAGGTTAGTTACGGCTGCGGCCCTGCATTCGTGTCTGTTTTCATGCACGTAGTATAATCCGTTAATGCGAGTCGCTTCAAGTCTTGTAACACCGTCTCGGTCGATAACGCTCGCCGATTTTCCGTCGAAAATAACCTTGAAGCCTCTGTCGGTTATCTTACTTACCGACAGTAGATTTGTGCGCAAGTCAGGCACGTGTAGAGTATCTTCCAGACGTAATCGCTTAGATTTTCCTTTGGCTTCCGTGCTGAGATGCACAGTCCCTTTTCCGTTAATCGTGGTCGATGAATTATTAGCGAGGTTTAGTTTATCGGCTGCAATCTTCTCGAGATTCGCGAATTTATTCGGATCGTTACACAAATGAGCGGTACAGCCGCTATCCAAACACCACCTCTTCGCGTACGTCGTTACCCTTGCCTGAAACGCTTCCTGTACATCTGGATCCTGTCCGTCGATTGTCGGCACGCATGCGAACACGCACACATCGTCGGCGTCGGCCGTTTTCGCCTTTTCAGGACTTTTCGAGGACGCTTGATTATCTTCCGCGCGCGAGTTACATTCGGATGCTTTGTGTCCGACCTTTCCACAGCGATGGAACTTGTACTTGAAAGGTTTCTTCTCGGATGCAGTGTTGCCTTTCCTCTCCTTCGGATTCCTGTTGCGTTTCTCGAAACGCTTGGCGATCATGGCGCCTTGACCCGTAACGCGCGTGTCATTCTTTCGTGCATCGTGTTCTTCCACGATTTTTACGCGTAGTACTTCCGGCGTCGGTAACTCGTCGCGTGACTCTATCGCGCACCGAAAATTCTCGAAACATAGCGGAAGGCTATACAATAGCATCACTGTCAATAAGTCCGGATTTATGTCCACTTCCATGTCACTGAGTTTGTCCACTGTATCGAAAAACTTACGTAAATATTCGCGCACGTCTTCATCGTCTTCCATTCGCTGCAGCGTTAATTGTTTCAGCAGGGTGGCCTTTCTCGCGGGGCCTCTAAATTGATAAATCAATGAGAGTTTGTTCCACACTTCTCTCGCTGTATTACAGCCCTTCACCTGTTTCAATTCAGTCGGGCTTATCGAGAGAATTATGTCTGATTTAGCCTTTTGGTTTGCTGTCTCCCATCTCTTTACTTCCGCTGTAGAAGTTGCGTTTCCTGCGATGAGTTCGGGCTTTACAGCATTTCCGTTCACGTAATTCCATGCGTCGTTTTTTATGAGAAGAACTTCCATCTGGATCTTCCACGTGTCGAAGTTTTCTTTATTCAGAAGTTCGATCCTTACAGACGACGACGTCATGTTTTCTTCCTCGTGTATCACGTATCACTCGCGATATTTAATATACTTTCAACGGCTATACGCCTGGGCCCATAACCTGTTACGGGAAATGGGAAGGCCGTCAACGGTTATGCGAGTGATGACTCGGTGGTTGAGTTATAACACAGTATATTTTGTTGGAATACAGAGAGCTAACCGGACAAGACGTATCGTGAACACGGACTTGGACAGACTGACCACAGACTCGAAGAAGAACATTAAGTCGGACATTAGATAGATAGACAACTCTATGGGATAATGGTTCTCCAGATGTCGCGCTGGGAATCGCCACCAATCCGGAATCGGCTCGAACATAATGCTTAAATCATAAAATATTTACATTATCCATGTCTGCTAATACAATATAATTTTTTATTCATATTGTATTTTATATAATGGCAATGTTATAATATATTTGACAGGCAAATCAAAATAGCTTTGAATCGATATCGAAATAATGAAATATCGATGTCTTAACAGAAAATACATAATTGCCTGTTTACAGTCTGACGCGATGAATGTATGTCACAAATAATCTCTTCTTTAAAAAAATGTCATATAGCACAAATATCGAAATACGCTTTAAATTTCGAGCATTATTTCGATATGATGAAATATCGATGATTTCGACGTCAATTAGACGTCGATTCGATGGGTCATTTTTCGCTAAGTAGGGTCAAAAGTCCAAGTCAAATTTTTTAAATAAAAACCCCTATTTTTTATTGTACCATTTTTTTCTATTAATTAATTTGAACAACTTTTGTTTGAAAAATTCTTTTATTTGCCTAATACTTTTTGAGATATTCAAGAAAAACTTGGTAACTTTTTCAATATTTAGCTTATGATATTTTGATAATTGTTTGCCAGAGGAAAAAGTAGTATGGAGGACTTTTTGACTTGATTTTGTCTTAAGAATATGCTGTTGCAATAGCACTCCAATTTTTTTAATTATTTGTAAACACTCCAAGAAAATGCATACATAAATATTTTTAAAAAATTGGAGTATACTATAATATATCTTTATTTCAGCTATACGCCAAGAAAGAACTTGGTTTACAATTTCACTTAACTCACACATCCATCCGCACATCAAACAACATTCTTCTTTACAAACACGCCGCAATACATTATTATTTACATTATTATTATTTACAACCGTTATCTTTTTTGTAGCATTCCTCTCTCCTTTTCCATAATCTATTTAGCACCTTTCCCTTTTCCATTCTAAATTTGTCATTGCATATATTCTCTAATCGTT
Source organism: Temnothorax unifasciatus (assembly GCA_030770225.1). Lineage (NCBI taxonomy): Eukaryota > Metazoa > Arthropoda > Insecta > Hymenoptera > Formicidae > Temnothorax > Temnothorax unifasciatus. The sequence continues at coordinate 128,323 of JASTWK010000181.1, read as the reverse complement.
CTCCGTTGTTCCTACCTAAATTCTCAAACCACATTCTTGTGATGTTGCACTCGCTTATATAATGCTCTAAATTGTCCCTACCTGACTTGCAGAATCTACACTTCGTCTCTTCTTCGTCAAGCCAGTATTTATTTGCGTCCTCGAAATTGCCGCACCTTAATTTTACCATCGCTTTAATCTCGTCTCCTGTTTTTACTTTATCCAAGTTCGCTTTTAATAAATAACTCGGTGTTTTGTTGCTCGCCTCTATCTCTTTGTACCTTGTATTATACCTTGCCTCTACTATTTTACTGTCTATTATTTGCCCTTGAATATCCTGTTCCCTTATTCTTACTAAGCCTTCAGTATTTTTACCTTCATTATTTAATTCTTTTATTACTTCAGAGCTCCAACCATTGTTATTATAAAACCTTTCTCGTTCCAAATTATATAAATCCTTTTTCTTTTTATCCCTTGTGTCCTTTTCATCCCAACATACCTTTACTAAACTTCTATCTTTTTTCCCTCTGCTTTTCTTCTCGAACCTCATGGCTCTTATGCCCCAACAGATTTTAAGTTTCTCTAATCCTAGTTCCTTTAGTATTACATACCTCGGTGTGCAAAAATCTAGTCTAAATATCCATCTTACATAATCCAACATGACTTTTTCTAACTCCTTTTTTTCAATTCACCCCCATATCTCTGCTCCGTATTCCATCACACTTTTTACTAGGTACTTAAAAAGCGCCCATCTCCTACTAAAATCATCTTTACATAATCTTTCTCCTAAATCCCAGACCCTATTTGCAGCGATCCTTTCTTTTCTTTTCAGCTTTTTTATATGACCTACATAATTACTTTTCCTATTAAACGTGAAACCCAGATATTTAAATATTTCTATTTCCTCTATTATTTTTTTGCCCCATTTCCATGTCATTCTGCCTTTTTTCCCTTTACTATTAAATACCAACACTTTAGTTTTTTCTGTTTTTAATTCTAGTTTTTTTTTAATCTTTTTAACATGCTCATCATATCTAGTAAAGCCTCTCTATTTTTCGCTACCAAAATCATATCATTTCTAAGTCGTCTACAGACGATTCCGAGTCTCGACATCGAACTCGCGAAACTCATGTTCGACCGTTAGACGCCGTGCCGTCGTAAGCGGTGAGATCCCGACGACGGGCAGAGGCGCCGTACGGCAAACCGGGCTCGTGCGACGACCGGCCCGCGAGGACCGACCGCCTAGTAGTGTGTCACATTATTTTGAGCCTTTCGACTCACGAGACTCCTAGAGATATCATTCGATGTGATATCATCCGCGTATGCTAATGACCACACTCTCACTCCTCCAAGCTCTACTCCTTCTATACCACGCTTTTCTAAAACTTTATCAATGTCCGCATTGTATAAATTGAACAGGGCTGGACTCATCACACAGCCCTGTTTTACACCTTTCTTTGTCTTGAAGCACCTTGTGAACCCATCCCTCGTTCGTATTGTCACCTCGTCTCTTTGTAAATTTCTTTTATCCTGTTTATTAAACTACGATCCTTTCTCTTCCATTATTTTCCATAAAATTTCTCTGTCAACGTTGTCGAATGCTGCCCTTAGATCCACAAATACTGTGAAAATCTTGTCTTTCCTAATTGCCATACCTTTCTCCTTTTCCCTTTACACTATATGGTTCAAGATAAATATTTTATCCATAGACCTCCCTTTCCTAAAGCCGGTTTGGCTGTTAGGTATCATCCCTTTCATCTCCATCATTTCCTCCAATGTGTTCCTTAGAATTTCCGCATATACCTTGTATGCAGTGCACAGCAGAGAGATCCCTCTATAGTTGTCTGTTCTCTCTTTATCCCCCCTTTTATATAGGGGGACAACTATACTTGTTCGCCATTCGGGCGGCATTTTACCTTCCTTCCAAACGAGCTTCAATCAGTTCTCTTTCGGAATATTATTTTCTTTCCATTCTTTTTTCTTTTTTCGACTGTTTATGTAGTTCCAAATTTTCTTCTCGTCCTTCAGTTTTCTTAATTCCTCTTCTTCCCTCTCTCTCTTCTCCATCCTTTTCTTCTCCAACCACCCCTTCAGGCATTTCTTACCTTCCAAATAGTCTTCCTTACTACCCTTTCCACTTCTCCATCTTCTGTACTTTCTTTTCACCTCTTTCTTCTTTCTGGTACAACTCCTATCCCACCAATCTTTGTGCCCTATTTTCCTTCCCTTCTTCATCTTGATTTCCTTATAAACTAAGGCTCCAAGGATCCAGTTTTTGATTTTCTCCCATTTCTTATCCACCGACTCTATTTCCTGGTCCTCGTTTTCATTCCATGCCTCCGTCCTCTCCCTGTATAATTAATTTCCTTGCGTCTTCGTTCCAACATATGATCTTCTTTGACATATTCTGTTCCTCTTCTTCCTTCTCTGCCCACCCCTCCATTTGTCTCGTATTCTCCTCTTCCTCCAGTAACAAGGTCAGAGGCAAATGATCCGAGTCCACCCTGTCCCCTATTCTAAATTCCACCACTCGCTCTTGCGCACTATCGTTTACAATTGCATAATCAATTACCGAGCACCCTCTCGCACCCACATACGTATATTCCCCATCCAATCCCCCTCTGTGCATCCATTCAAAAAATACCATCTTTTTTCATTTATCATATCCAAAAAACTTCTACCGCCATCTCCTATGACTTTATCTTTACTCTCCTTTTCAAAGTCACACTCCTTGTTTTTACAATCCTAAGTTTCTTATTCTAATATTAAAATCGCCTCCTATAATAATATCCTCTCCTTCGCATCCCTCGCATTGCTCTGTTATTTTCGCCATTATCTCTTCAACATCTTTCTTTGCTCCTACATTATATACTGTAAAAAAATTTAGTCCTTTTTCCTCTTTTACTATTCTTGTTCGCGCAATTCTTTCTGTAATCAATACACTTTCATAATTCTCCACTTCCGCCACCCAGTCTTTTCTAATACCTATTAGTAAACCTCCCTTTGCCCTACCCTTCTTCCTTTTCTTTACCGCGTTAATGTTTTTCCAGTTGTGCGTTTCCGGCAGTCTACCCTTAATTCTATCCCATCCCTTTTCCTCTAACCATGTTTCACATAACCCTATAAAATTGAAACCTACTATGTAATTCCAGAAATTTTTGTCCTGCCTCTCAATACCCGCAACATTTAAAAAAATTATCTTTCGCCTATTTTCATTCTTCTGCTGCTTCGCTTTTCCGACCTCCTTTCGTGTGTTGTCCTTTGTTCGCCTGTTGTCCTCTTGAATGCCATAACTTTCTGGTACTCTTCTCCTAACTTGGCAGCCATCTAAAAATTTTCTTTTTCCATTAGCTTATTTTTTACCTCGCTCCATACGTACTTCCTATCTTGCACCTCTAGCTTCTTTTAACCTATTTTCACCCATTTTCCTTTGTTTTCTCTTTCCATGCCCTTTCTTTTATCCGTCTTTGCACTTCTCTGTCCTCAAAGGTCAGGTCGTGATCAATGAAAATTTTCTTACTTCCTAGCTTCTTCTTCTCCTTCATGATGTTATCCTTCGATTCCCAGCAGTCCATTTTAACTATTACTATATCTCTTCCTACCCTGCCTGTTGACCGCATCTTCTTTACTCTCGCTTTTGCACCGAATTCCCTCTCAAGAAACGTCTCCGCTGTGTCCATTAAGCTCTTGTTTTCCTTTTTATGTAATCCTCTGATCACTAGATTATTTTTCTTTTCCTTCCTTTTCTTCATATTTCTTTCTCTCTTCCTAACCATCTCCGCCACCTTTTCCACAATCTCCTCCATTTTGCCGCCGGTCGCCTCATCCGTTGTGTTTTCACTCCTTCGTTCGATCTTCAATAGTCTCTCTTCTATCTTATCCATCCTTTCCGCTACCTTTTCTTCTTTTTTTCTCCAACCCTGTTCTAAGACGTTCATCCTCTCTCTCATCTCGTCCCTCATGTCCCTCATCTCGTCTCTAATCTCCCTCAAGATTGCTAATAGCGAACCGTCCTCTTCATCCTTCTTTGTTGCTGACAGAACTCCCTCTTCTCTCTTCTCACCTACAGCGCCGACTCCTTCCTTCGATTTGCCAATTCCTGGTGGCGTTCTAACAGTCTTGTTATCTCTCTTGAAAATTTCCTTCGCACGTTGTTCGTTTTCCTCTCTTTTCCTCTTAGCTTTCGCTAACTCGCATGCCGTGCTGTTATCACTCGTCATAAACTCCATTATGCTGACCGATCTCGATCTTTCTCTCATTCTTAGCTCCTCCTTTGTAAGTCTTCCTTTTCCTCTTTTTTCTTTTTTTGGTGTGGCAAAAATTTCTTTACTCGTTTTCTCACTGCTTGAACTATCCAAAATTGTAGCCGAATTCTCATCTTTATTCCTTATTGCTGCTTTCTCGCTCTCGTCTGCTTCTCCCTCCATTCTGTACGTCCCACGTTCACGCTCACCTTCTAGGCAATCTCCTTAACCGCTGCCTCTATGCCTAGACTGTTCCGTCTAGTGACGCTACCTACTCTATGCGTGACGCAAATCTCGCTTCCTTTTGGAACGCACTACGTTATTTTCCCGCCTTCTCTCACCTAACCTCTCCCCTTCTCTACAACATTTAGCGCTCTTTTCCTTCATAATTAATATTTCCCTGCTACTTCTATTATCCTATCCTAAATTTAAGATCTTCTTCCTACCTTTCTACCGGTTTAACGCCTACCTCGACTCCTGTTTCCCTCTAAACTCTCGCCTAATTTATCCGCAACTCTCACACGCATGCACAACACACTCGCTCCACTAACCAAGTCCCAAATTAGAGTATACTATTGCAACAGCACATTTTTGAAATAAAATTAAGTTAAAAAGTCCTCTGTACCACTTTTTTCTCTGGCAAACAATCATCAAAATATCACAAGCTAAATATATATTGAAAAAGTTACCAAGTTTTTCTTGAATATCTCAAAAAATATTATATAGTATTATAAAGTATTATAAAGTATTATATAGTATTATAAAAGTATTATATATTATATAAAAGTATTATATAGAAAGATGGTACAACAAAAAATAAGGGTTTTCATTTTAAAAATTTGACTTAGGCCTTATTGGGCTCAATACAGGCCCTGGATCCAAAATCCAATAAGATTGTCTATTGGCCCCCTTCAAACTTTTCAACTTTTATCTGAAACACTTTTCCAATAAACCAAGTCGTCAATTGACACTTAACGAAAATTAACACAATAACATTTAAACGATAAAGAGATCATGGCAACACTGTTTAAATCGACATAAAACATTAAAGGTTAACACCCTGTTAACACCAAACCAACATCCAACAATGAGGATCAATCTCCAACCTACACTAAACATTAAGGCTTAATCCCCAACCTACACTTATCATTGAGAATAAACAATATACACCTATCATTGAGGATTAAACCCACAATTTACCTAAACCTTAATGGTCAACACTCAATCTACACCTAAATTTAAGTGTTGACACTTAACTTTGATGACAAACACTAAACTTACGCCCGAGTATTAACCATCAAAGTTAAGTGTACTTTTTCATAAAAGTATTATGTTAAATTAACACAAAAATTTGACCGTTTTGTAATTTATGTTATATTTAACACAAATTTTCCTACAGCGAAACAAAAAATGTCCTCAACATTTACAAAATATTTTATTAACTAATGTACCTGGAAAATCTATCTTCTTCCTTCCACTCAATCACTTCGCCGATCATACGCCGCTCCACTTTTTTTCTTTAAAAGTTATGTTTATTAGCACCAGAGGTGCACAATTCTTAAATTTATTTGAAAGAAAAACGTATGCGCAAATTCTGCTCTTACAGAAAAATTGCAAATTGATTGGCTAAAAGCCATATACGAGATTTAATTAATCAACTTGCAACTTTTTCTATATAAGAGCAAAATTTGCGCATACGTTTCTCTTTCAAGTGAATTCAAGAAGCGAGCTTCAGACTCTTGAAACAAACATTCTTTTTCTTCTTTCACACTTTTCCAGACACTTTATGTACGCAAAAAATCAGCCTTATAACGTGATTCCAACTAGCTGATATAATTCCCGTGTAACGTAGCCACTCAAACGTCGTATAATGTATTCGATCGACAGATCAGCGCGATAATGCCGCGCGCGACGCGCAATATTCAATGGGCATTCAGCGATGAGTGGAAAAGCTGTATGTTTATCATATAAATACACCCACACCCACACCCACATCCACACCCACACCCACACCCCACACCCCACACCCCACACCCCACACCCCACACCCCACACCCCACACCCCACACCCACACCCACACCCACACCCACACCCACACCCACACCCACACCCACACCCACACCCACACCCACACCCACACCCACACCCACACCCACACCCACACCCACACCCATACCCACACCCACACCCATACCCACACCCACACCCACACCCACACCCACACATGCGCCTTAAGGTAGCAGAAGAGAGAACAAGAGAAAAGTATTTTCACAGACAATGGAGCTAGTCTCATGACGATGAGTCAAGTACAAGAGCGAGATCGCAATGACCGATATGCAAGTGGATTAACCTCGCGAAACGTTCACCCGTTATACTGTTGATTGAAGAACCGAACGCATAACATTCCGTCTTTTTCTAATCCCGCTGAGAATCGATTTTCCAGCTAACGTATATCTTATGTCTTCGCAAAGCGTAACTTTTAAATTTTTTAGGGAGATCAATCACTTCAAGACGACACATTTTTTTTAGAGCGATTGAAGAGAAAGACAGAGAGCTTGTAAATGTCGCGAATAACGTCTTGGACGAGTTAGTAGCGTATACGTCAAGTCGTGAGGCGAATAGAAGTTAAGCAATAGAGAAAAAAAAGAGACCAAGATATGCGAGTTAATTCAGTTATGATATATTTTTAAAAAGGCCGTATAATTTTAGAAGATTGTAAAATTTTTAAGAAGCAAATAAGAAAAAAAAAGTGTAGGGATAATAAAGTGTAGGGATGGATGGGTATGTTCTTTTTTGAGATACTGATTCGATTAAGTTTTAAAGCTATTATCGCGAAACGACAAACGTAATGTTGTGATAATGTTAAGTGACAATGATATTCATGATCGTGTTAAGTAGAAAATTAAGTGACAACGATATTCATGATCGCGTTAAGTAGAAAATCTGCAAAATATTTGTTGATATGCGTATCTTTCTTTTGGTTTTTCGGCAAACAATTCGTATGTACCCATCTGTCGTCAGTGCATAAAGTGATAGGATTTACAGGTTTCTTAGAGTACTGTTGAAGAAGATTGTAACGATATGGAAGGGAAACTATTGCTATATATAATATTTATACAGTAATGTATTATAAAAACAACTACCGTTTAACTAAATATTTTCACCATCGTTAACCTTAGTGCTGATTCAACTTTGATATCTAGAAGGCTTTTTACATGTGTCCGCAATGCATCTTGCCAAGACGATGCTTATTGTAGTAGTAGTCGGACATTGCCGCAAAGACTTACGTATATGGCACGATAGAACACACCTGCACGGAAAATATTTCTCTATAATTATTTACATATAACAAACAGTTAAGTCTATAAGCACGAGGAAAGAGCGGGCCTCTGTTCACATTTGATGTTCGCGATGATATTCGTGTTATGCATGATGCTTCTGTCGAAATCGAGGAATCACATGCCAGAAAAATTTTACTTAGGTATTTATCATTAAAAGAATACTTTGTATAATTCTCTTTTATGTTATTTTTTTATTTTTTCTCATTAGATCATGGTAAAAGAGGAACAAACACATTTTTCCAGCGAGTAGATGGGAACCTTTTGATCCAACAAAAAGTTACGACAAGTATACAGTGTCGGATAAAAATAAGAAAAAAAAATAAAATCTGATAAACTTAGATTCAACGAATTGTCCATTTTGTTTAAAGAATTCAGATTCAAAGGACTGTAAATATTATAACCAGATAAATAACTTTGTTTTATCGTACAATTGATTCATTATACAACAGATTGTAATATATATGTTACGGGCAAAGTCCGCATGGTGTACAGTGTCGGCATTGCCCGGACAATGTCAGCATTGCACAACGCGACTGGACAAAGTAGTTTATTAGCGGACATTGCCCGGTTTGATGTGGGCAAAGTTAACACTGCCCATCCAGCGATGGCAATGTCAGCAACTATTATATTGTATTATCACATTGCGGACTTAGCTCGGTTCAAAGTGGGTAATGTCGAAAATTAACAGTTAGCCTTATGTAGGCAGAAAAGGGGCTCAGTTTCCACGCGAGTCAAGTTTCCACATATGGATTTACAACTTTACACGCGTGGAAAGTCCACGCATGTACTTTGCAAGACAACTATATATGTCTAGTTTAACGATAGTGAAGCCCCTTTGGTAATTGTTTAGATGGGAGGGATCACCTTGGATGACCTTGATATTTTAGTATGTTGTCAAGGTCACCCTCCTGAGTGACCTTCAGAAGGTTTCAGCCCGCGCTCGTTATTCGTTAAAAAGTTATTAACAAAAAAAGTTTGGAAAATATAGCAGCTATTTTGAGTATTGGAAGGCATAAATAACGGTAATTATGCAGTAATAGGGACTGTTGAAGTAGTGAAGTAATTTACATCAAATTAATTATGAAAAGTCTAATAGAGTGAACTAGTAAAATATTGAAATAACATTAGAACAACGTGTTGCTAGTCCCTTGTTGCTCGTCCCTTTCCTTCGCGAACTGTCGTGACGTGTGGACGTGTGTGGACTAGAGCGGACGTGTGCAAATATATTGTGAGCTGATATAATAAGACGGAGCGGACGTGTGCAAATATATTGTGAGCAGATGTAATAAGACGTTGTGAGCTGTATATGTGGAGTGTTACGTGCAGTGATGTAAACCGAGTTATGAGCTACATATGAGATAAGTAAAATGTCTGTTCAGATTATATTTGCTGTGAATCTAACTGTCATATTGTGAACTTGTATAATATAATTCTTTCACTCTTATCAACCAGTGTTTCTTACTATATTGCTATATAGAAAAACAACAGGGACCACCCTCCGATGACCTTGACCTTGACATATGTTGTCAAGGTCATGATCCCGAGTGACCTTCAGAAGTTTAAGTGTTTAAAGCGCGTCAACTAACTTATGTAGGTTAGATGACGCGCTTTAAAAGTATTTAACTGCTTTATAGAAGTTGTGAGTTTCGTTAAAGCAGGGCATACACACGTGTGTATGTGCCCTGCTTTAACGAAAATAACAACTTTTATAAAGCAGGGCATACACACGTGTGTATGCCCTGCTTTAACGAAACTCACAACTTCTATAAAACAGTTAAATATTTTTAAAGCGCGTCATCTAACCTATGTAGATTAGTGACGCGCTTTAAACAGTTAAATACTATCTACATAGGTTAGATGACGCGCTTTAACAGTATTTAACTGTTTAAAGCGCGCAGAGATTTAGCATTGTCGACATTGCTCACTTGGAACCGAGCAAAGTTTGCAATGTGATAATAGTTGCTGACATTGCCATTGCTGGATGGGCAGTGTAAACTTTGCCCACATCAAACCGGGCAATGTCCGCTAATAAACTACTTTTCCCAGTCGCGTTGTGCAATGCTGACATTGTCCGGGCAATGCCGACACTGCACACCATGCGGGCTTTGCCCGTAAATAATTTTCCTAAATGTAATGTAAAAATAACACGATGTTATATATGCGGTTTGGCGTGAATATATATATATATATATTCACGCCAAACCGCATATATAACATCGTGTTATTTTTACATTACATTTAGGAAAATTATTTCATATTAACTCAATAGGCGTTAAACTTGCATACATAGAGAGCTTTCCAGCAAGTGACACAAGCCGACACAAACGTCGTTCTATCTTTCTTTTTTGGCAATGAGTAACAAAGACAAAACGATACCTGTGCCGACTTGTGTCGCTTGCTGGAAAGCTCCCATAAGTGAATCTCGCGTTTTATGTAAAATTTGTAAGAAATCGATAATCTAACCTATACTACGTTTACGCGAGCGTTACTTAATTCTGTAGTAACTTACGAACGATACGATAATTCCTCCGCATAAACGGGAGATTTTATAGCAACTACGATGATATCGTTCGTATAAGTTACTACAGAAGTAATACTCACGTAAACGTAAACGTAAACTATTATAATTCCTGTCACATGCACTTAATATACACGAGTCGGTATCATAATATAAAACGCGTCTATCCAGCAGCTCGAGATAGTCGTACAATTTTAGCCGTGCTTGCGCCGTTGTATACGCGGCGATCACGACGTTCATCGCTGGGGAAGCCATGACCGATTCTTTCGGCAGACGCCACGAAACGTACATTACCTCGTCGTTGACGGGTAATATGTCAGTTATTTCGTGCTCGGGGCTCGTGAGCAGAGACGCGGAACGCTGGTAAGATTTTACGATCTCGGTATTTGGGGCAGATTAGCTCGTTGATCGAAGTTTTCCCAAAACAAATTTAAACAAAGTTTTGCGACCGAGCGTAAACCGGGCTTGCGAGCGACATCCTCGATTTCCTCGTATTCCCGCAAGTAACGCTTCTTAGTCTCGTCATCCACACATTTGCTCGGCCATCCGCTAGCTTCTTGCTTTAGTTGTAAAAACGAGTTTATATATTCGGTGAATAATCCGCCCTGATGTGTAGCGGGATCGTATCGCGTAACTCTGTATTGCCAAATGTTGCTCACGTCCGTCACGAAATAGCCTTTTTCAAGCGCTTTGCGCAATTCGCACGACCAGGTACCCTCGAATTTACGATCGCCGGGGTGCTCGTGAGTGCACGCTCCGCGCGAGAACGTTTCGCAACAACTTCGACACAGCGCGAACATTAATTTACTGCTTACGCGATACGGGAGTACCGGGTGAAAGAGATCGTGCGAAGCGAACACTCTGCAACGAACGAGTCCCTCGACCGAGTCAAAATTGTAATTCGGTCCTGCGCCGATTAACAAGAAACATTCTCGGCCGATGGAGATATCGGAGTGGCCGATCGGGAAAGCACCGGTTTTTAATACGTACGGGTACAGCGAGCACACGTCGACGTAGCGTATTTTTCTGTATCTCTAATTTCGCACAAGGTGGCGATATTCCCCGTGCGCCCGCTATAAAACGTTGCGAGGATTGAGAGATGAACGTGTCAGTAACGGGTGATTCTCGAAAAAATTACGCATCTCGCGATTTTCGAGCGTTTTGCGGTCGAAGACGCACTCCCTCTCCGTTACGTGATAGCCCTGTTTTCGAAAAACGCCACGTTTTTGCGAGAGTCTGTTCGTAACGTGCGTCGACCGCATCAGCGATTCGCGATTCGCGATCAGCATCATATAAACTATCTATTTCCAAAGTTTCAGCCAATTTTACCGAAAGCCAATTTCCATAAGGTATGTGCGGGTCTTTTTACTTTACTGAAGAAAAGATCTTGAAAAGCGTTGCATTAAATATATTGACTCCAAGAAGATTAGATATATAAAAGTAGTTGAAAAATAAATATGATTTTGTCCCAAAATATTTTGTTTTCTTTTTTGACGTAGAACTACGTCTTTCTCCGCGTTGGGTAGGGGGTAATCCTGGAGCACAGATGCAACGAAAACATGTCACACTTTGAATGTTTACATCTTCGAAACTAATAATCGTAGAATAATAAATTAGGTGTAATTATATAGCTTATAGAGTCCCATTTCCTCTCGAAAGTTTCAAAAGTCTCAAAAAGCTTCCTAAATGAGAAAGCCTAACAATTATAAGCAAATAATTATGTTTTAAATTAAGAACCAGCTTCCTCTAAAGAGGAACTTTGTGAGCGAATTAAAATATATTTTGATATATTATTAGAACTACGTCTTTTCCGGAGGGGGGAGGGGGGTAACTTCGGGTGCACGACTGCAACGTTTTCTTGCAACGTTTTCCGCGAATTACTCGTTTGTTAATAGACCGAATTTTAAAAAATTATGTATGAAACAGGGGTAAAATTCCGGGAATGGCGGTGGTGGGGTTAATTTTTCGATACCGATTTTTTTTAAACCGGTTGCGTAGTTTTCTTTCTTGCAACGTTTTCTGCGAATTACTCATTTGTTAATAGACTGAATTTTAAAGAATTATATATGGAACAGGGGTAGAATTTTCCGGGAATAGCGGTGGTGGGGTTAATTTTTCGATACCGATTTTTTTTAAACCGGTTGCGCATTTTTAGTTTTCGATGCCAATTTTAGTAAAATTGCTAATAATGAAGGGGTTATCGATTTTTATCTAAAAAAGATAAAAATCCGTAACTCCTTTTGGAGACTTTATAGACTTTAGAGAGAAAACGAGACTATATATAGGCTATCGAATGACAACTTATGGGTTAATTTTTTGATACGGGTTAATACGGGTTAATTTTTTGATACCGATTTTTTTTAAACCGGTTGTGTAGTTTTTTGTTATATTTTCGAAAATAATAATCGTAGAGTAATAAATAAGTTGTTATTAGTGTTAAGTATAAATTTCTTGCAGAAATCGGTAACCCCTTCCCCGATTCTCGCCAAAGTAAATCGGTTACCTTTTGAACAACCTTTTATCTTCGCCAAATTCAATACCAACCTTCCTTTAATGATGATATATAAGAATACATGTATAACTTATATTTTATTTAAGCATAAATCGGTATCCTCTTTACCATATTTTTATGAAACCAGTACTAAAACTTTTTTAAAAAACAAAGCTAAATTTTAAAAAATAAACGGGCACAGTAACAACTGTGCCGCAAACAACGTAGAACTACGTCAACTGTCACTATTTCATGTTAAAGTATTCAGCGAAGGAAAGTAGACGTAGGGCTACGTCAACTGTCTTTCGCTAAATAATAGTGACAGTTGACGTAGCCCTACGTCTACTTTCCTTCGCTGAATACTTTAACATAAAATAGTGACAGTTGATGTAATTCTACGTTGTTTGCGGCACAGTTGTTATTTTATGGATAAAGTATTATTAAAGGAAGGTTGGTATTGAATTTGACGAGGATCGGTGAAGGGGTTACCGATTTTTGCAAGAAATTTAAAATTTTAATTTAAATTAAGTTTAATTATTTTTTTAGAAACTTGCACATTGTTTTTTTATCATTTTTTTCGGTTAAAAAGCATCCTCTATGAGGAAACCTAAAGTCAAACAGATAAGGTCAGTAAATAGATCTTTTTAAACCCTACAACTTTTGTTTTGATTATTTTTGTGCATAGGTAAAATGCATAGTTTTCGTAAAATTGCTAATGTACAACACTGGGAGGATCCCCTTGACATGGTGTTTACGAGACACGTTGACCTATGTTGCTACAGATACATCTCTTGCTTTTTGTATCACAAACCAATCATAGCAATAACTGTTAAAAACGCTGATATTACGCCTTCTACTTCTACTAATATTAATTTAGAATCAGTATAAGTTACTATAAATTGTAAATAGTATTAGATGCTTATAAATGTAGTAAAACATTTCTTTGGTTTTATTTATAAAAAAAATATATCTGAAAAAATCAAAGAAACACACTGCGCTGCAACCAACAACGTAGGACTACGTCAACTGTCCTTCGCTGAATACTTTAAAGATGTAGAGAAATAGTGTCATGAAATAGTGACAGTTGACATAGTTCTACGTTGGTTGCGGCAGTTGCTACTGTACCTCTTTGATTTTTGGTTCTAGAAATTTTCCGATCTACTCTCGTATTTTACAAATATTTTCAGTAGTATTATATTATACATATTTAACAAAAATATATATTTATATAAATTTTTGGTACAATAATAGGAGATTGGAATGGGATAATTATGAAGCCACATTGATAAGAAGAAAAGTAATTGAAGTTAGAGAAGTCGCCAATGAAGTTCGTGAAGTACTGGAAATTTCTGATCGTGTTGTACACCTCGAATTTGGCTTCAATCATTTAATCGTCATCACACCTACACAGTGCCATGTGTACTCTGTGACGAATTGGAATACACCAGCAATATTTAACTTAAAGAGAAGTACCATCTCTGCTGTACTTCTTGCAGAAAAGTAAGTTATTAAATGTATAATTCCAAATAACACATACAGTGGATGAAAAAAGTATTTGCACACCCAGTTTTCTTATAATAACTTTATTCGAAGGAATAATACATAAGTACGAATTGTATCCATAAGCAATTTATTATATGTATACAGTACATGTAATAAGTTACTTATGGACACAATTCCTAATTATGTATTATTCTTTCGAATAAAGTTATTGTAAGAAATCTGGGTGTGCAAATACTTTTTTGATCCACTGCAGAATAAGACTGCAGATTGATTTATTCGCACTCGAGAGAAACATGGGTATAATATGGTCAGATGTAAAAATATATTATTAGATATGAAAAGATCTAATTTTATATGAATTTTATATAATTATATATAATCAAATCCAAAATTTGACGCGATATGATCATATCTTTATGTAATCATATTCGACTTGATCTTATTATATATGACAACAAATCTGTCGTTTAATTTTAGGAAAAATGTCCATACTCTACAGCTAAAATTAAAGCGAAAAAAGAACAATGTAAAACCAACTGAAAAGCAAACGTAGGTTAATCAATATTAATCGAACTTTCCGCGACAGACAAGATGAACTATTGCTATGCCGTTCTCTTACAAAAGTCATTAAGTAATTACCAAGAATCACACGATTTTCAATAGATTTAATGCCATATTCATCTGCGGCACTTGTAATAGGGCACACTGCACCGTGGATGATGCGCTCGGTCCTAAAACGGACCATATCTCGAAAATTAAAAGTCGTCCCATCTTGTGCCTGGAATCATTTTTGTTGGGTTATATGGATTTCACTGGAATAAGCGTGAACCACGTGTTAAAGTGAAAGAAAAAATAGGAATTATTTGGGTCACTTTTGACACAAAACAAAATAATATAATTCTAGCAGTGTTCGTACAAATACAGAGAATGGTTTTCTTGTACACAGTTTATAGAATAAGCTTTGATTGAGCCGATATTCGCCGATATTTGAGAGTTTACTTCTCGCCGAACCGTTGCACGTGTCTTTACGCAACCAAGTGTGTAGAGATTCTAAACGTAAAATGATTTAGCGCTCTTATTGGTATTGGTCGATACCAGCAGAGTGCGTAACTTGCCGGGTTACAATTACATCAGCGCACTCACTCTCATCTATCGGGAAAATTGCGCGTTTTACGAAATTACTTATTTCTAACACCTACCCTTAATTTTGTAAACGCTTAACTATTCTAATTGTTAGTTCTTATTCATAAGTTGGTTATTTAATTCTACGTATTTTATTTTTCCTAACGGTATAGTTAGTATGTCCGCAATTTGTAAGTTGGTTGGGCAATACTCTATTTCAATTTTAGTTTTATACATCTCGTGTACAAATCGGTATTTCACGTCTATATGTTTAGTGCGTCTGTTCATTATTTCGTTCTTAATTAAACTTATTGTGCTTTGATTATCTATTTTTAATACAATTAATATTTTATTTTCTATTAACTCTTCTATTAATAAATTGAGATATTGAAGTTCTTTACAACAGTCTGATGCCGCTATGTATTCCGCCTCTGTAGTAGATAACGCAATTGTCGCTTGTTTTCGAGATCCCCAGCTAATCGGTCCGCCTCGAAAGAAAACTATGTACCCGGTGGTACTTTTCCTTGTTTCTGGATCTCCTGCGTAGTCAGAGTCGCAAAAGGCCACGAGTTTATTAAATTCTGTTTCCGCTCTAAATTCTATATCATTGTCTAAAGTGCCCTTTAAATATCGCAAAATACGTTTTACAATCGTTACATCATTGTCGGTGGGATTTTGAACCCGTCTGCTTGCAATGTTAACCGCAAATGAGATATCCGGTCGTGCTCTAGTTGTTAAATATAGTAAGCTCCCTACAGCTTCTCTATATGGAAATTTTTCATTTCTTAAATTATTATTGTTTTCGTCTTGTTTAACTATCGGAGTATCCGCTATTTTTGCTTCTAACATACCAAATCTTTCTAATAATTTTTTTGTGTATCTTTTTTGCGTGAGTTTTATACCTTCTTCGGTTCTCTGTATCTTCATCCCTAGAAATGTTTTCGGATTGTTTATTACTTTTACCTCAAATTGTTCTGTTAACCTTTTAATTAAACTATTTAATCTTTTTAAATTTTTATTTAATATAAAACCATCGTCTATATATATAGCTAATATTAGATCGTCTTCTATGTGTTTGAAAATGCATTGGTCAGATTCCATTTGTTTTAACCCGTTTTGTTTTAACGAATGAGTAAAATGTTCATTCCATTTTAGCGGTGCTTGTTTGAGACCGTATAATGATTTAGTTAATTTACAGATCTTATTTTTATATTAAAATCCTTCCGGGGGATATATAAAAAAATGTCTTCTTCTAAGTTTCCGTACAAAAAAGCAGTTTTTATATCGATCGATACTATGTAATAATTCTTATCGGCAGCTAACGCAAATAATGCTCTTAGTGAATTTGTACTTACTACTGGACTGAAGGTTTCATTATAATCTATGCCGTAATTTTGTTCGCATCCTCTAACTACAAGTCGTGCTTTATATTGTCCATTGTCTTTAATTTTAAACATCCACTTACTGCTCAACGGTTTGATTGTATTGTCTTATGGTTGATCTACTAGCACCCAAGTCTTGTTTTTCAGTAAGGAATTCTTTTCTTCTTCTATGGCTGCTTTCCATTTCTCTTTGTCCGGTCCGTTTATCACTTCTTGAAAGGTGAGGTGAGCTCCGTATCTTTCAGGTTTTTTCCGTGATCTTTCCGACCTTCTCGGAGTTGTTGTTTTTACTTGTGTCTCGTGCGTTTCTTGTTCTGATTTGTGATCCGTAAATACTTCTTCGTAGTTTTCTTCTGAATAATCGCTGAGTTGTTCATCTTCTGAATAATTTTCACCTTCGTCGTTTGCGTCATTTAGATCTTCTTCTTCTGTTAGATGAGGGGTAACTCTTCTCGTAGATTTTTTGTTCGGACGCAATTCTTCGTTAAATTTTACATCTCTTGCTAGAATTATTTTTTTCTTCTCTGGATCCCATAGTCGATAGCCTGTCGGTGCATGTCCTACAAAAATGTGCTTCTTACTTCTTTCGTCTAATTTTTTCATTGGACCTTGTATTTTAGCGTAGGTCTCGCAGCCAAAAATGTAAATTCGAATCAGATCTGGTTTCTTGCTTTCAAATTTTTTAAACGGAGTCACATCACTGGTTTTTAATGGCGATCGGTTAAGTAAATATACTGCTGCATAAACTGCTTCGCCCCACATTGTCTTTCTCAAGTTTGAATTGAAGATCAAAGCTCTTGCTTTCTCCATCAAGCTGCGATTTAATCGTTCTGCTCTGCCATTTAATTGTGGCGTGTATGAAATACAAAATAAAAATATTTTATTAAAATATTTAATCCAACGAAAGAATACAAGGTATTTAAATACAAAGTTTATATATGTATTTTTCAATAGAATAAAAGATTTAATCACAAAGAATTACAGAGGTAACAGTACAAAATAAAAATATTTTATTAAAATACATAAATTTTTCTTGTAAAAAAACTTGGCGCTGCTAGACCTCGAAATTTTAAATAAATAAACTTATTCTATACTTAATTATAAACCGCATTATCCGCCGTCATCACGCACACCCATATCACTCACTCGCACATACACACCACGCTGATAATCATTTTATTACTCCCGTCGCATTCTTCTCTGAATTATTTTTATTTATTGTTGTCCTTATTTATTTAAAATTTCGAGGTCTAGCAGCGCCAAGTTTTTTTACAAGAAAAATTTATGTATTTTAATAAAATATTTTTATTTTGTACTGTTACCTCTGTAATTCTTTGTGATTAAATCTTTTATTCTATTGAAAAATACATATATAAACTTTGTATTTAAATACCTTGTATTCTTTCGTTGGATTAAATATTTTAATAAAATATTTTTATTTTGTACTGTTACCTCTGTAATTCTTTGTGACCACTAAAAAATACATATGTAAACTTTGTATTTAAATATCTTGTATTCCCTTGTTAAATTTAAATAAATAAAATTTTTTAATTTTATAAAATTGTTATCATACATTCTTTTTCTAATTGACACAATGTAAAGATTTTCCAAAGTAGTGTAACAATTATTTTTTTGAGGCAATATATATGTTCTCTCTGTAATTGGCGCTGTAATTCAAAAGATATCATTTCTTTTTTGTAATTGTAATAGATCACTTAAAGCGCGACTCTTCTTTGATAAGGTAACATAATTTTGTGATATGTATCACTTGGGTTATAATTTTTTGGAAATATAATATATACACTACTACTCGTGTACTTGGCGCCTTTTTTTTACCTTTTTGAAAAAGGTAATTTTGTACTGATATCATGCGTTTTGTAGTGTTACGCATCTTAGAAACAGTATATCTTTATCTTACAAACAGTATGTACAGATTGTAAAGCTCTATAAGCCGTATATATTTTGCGATACAAGACATAATCGTAATCTAGCTTGAATAATGCTAATAATATAAACACATTAAGTACCACTTGGATTTTATTAATTTAAAATTAATAATACTACTACTTAGTTTTTCCGAGGTAACCATGCGTGTACTTGGCGCCTTTTTTTACCTTTTTGAAAAATAAAATTTACCTCTTTTTCTTACCTTTGTTTTCTTAATTTCGTTTAAATTTAAGACGTAGTATCATCCTTGATATCTATGTTTCTTTACATAAACTCGATTTTTACGCACAAATCTTTGTTAATACAACGATTTAACTTTATAACTTATCTTCAAATATAACTTATCTTCTAATATAAGAAATCAATAGTATTTGTAGCTTTTTAATGAACCGTAATCTTCAACACGTGGCTTCTCTCCAACACGTTGCTTCTCTCGGAAATTTTGCTCTTATAATATTCTGCTACGTGCCCTACGAGCGGAGATATTGCGACGCAAAGTCCAAATGTGAAAATTTTTTTATTAAGATACGTCGTCTACTCATCACTCATGCCATGCTATCATTTCATTGGCTGGAATCGTGTCCTTTTCACTTTTTCGACACTGGCGGTGCTGCTAGAATCGCCAGTTTCGATGTATACGTGTGTGTGTACTGCGCGCAGTGCAGACAGTGCGTTTAGCGCGCTGTCACCAGCTGTCACAGTCACATACATAACCTATAACACGGTAGTGTCCCGCGTCAAGTTCGCGCTATAGTTTTTTGTCGTCGGCAACCTGGGACACG
Organism: Temnothorax unifasciatus; assembly: GCA_030770225.1. NCBI lineage: Eukaryota > Metazoa > Arthropoda > Insecta > Hymenoptera > Formicidae > Temnothorax > Temnothorax unifasciatus. The sequence continues at coordinate 109,013 of JASTWK010000181.1, read as the reverse complement.
TAGACATCGAATTCAAAGTATTAATACACCTAGACACCGAAAACTACGGAGCGCATTATCTGGACGTCATCATCGGCAACCTGGGACACGTAGACATCGAATTCAAGGTATTAATACACCTAGACACCGAAAACTACGAAGCGCATTATCTGGACGTCGTCATCGGCAACCTGGGATACGCAGACATCAAATTCAAAGTATTAATACACCTAGACGTCGAAAACTACGGAGCGCACTATCTGGACCTCGTTGTCGGCAACCTGGGACACGTAGACATTGAATTTAAGGTATTAATACACCTAGATACCGAAAACTACGGAGCGCATTATCTGGACGTCGTCATCGGCAACCTGGGACACGTAGACATCGAATTCAAAGTATTAATACACCTAGACACCGAAAACTACGAAGCGCACTATCTGGACCTCGTCGTCGGCAACCTGGGACACGTAGACATCGAATTCAAAGTATTAATACACCTAGACGTCGAAAACTACGGAGCGCACTATCGGGACCTCGTCATCGGCAACCTGGGATACGCAGACATCAAATTCAAAGTATTAATACACCTAGACGTCGAAAACTACGGAGCGCACTATCTGGACCTCGTCATCGGCAACCTGGGATACGCAGACATCAAATTCAAAGTATTAATACACCTAGACACCGAAAACTACGAAGCGCACTATCTGGACCTCGTCGTCGGCAACCTGAGACACGTAGACATCGAATTCAAAGTATTAATACACCTAGACGTCGAAAACTACGGAGCGCATTATCTGGACGTCGTCATCGGCAACCTGGGACACGTAGACATCGAATTCAAAGTATTAATACACCTAGACACCGAAAACTACGGAGCGCACTATCTGGACCTCGTCGTCGACAACCTGAGACACGTAGACATCGAATTCAAAGTATTAATACACCTAGACACCGAAAACTACGGAGCGCACTATCTGGACCTCGTCGTCGGTAACCTGTATATCGACTCGATGGATTTATTCGCTGGGTTGATGATAATAATAATATATATAATAATATTATAATAATATTATTTATTATCAAGATTATTTGATCAAGAGACACGGTACCTAATTTACTTAAATATAAAAATCTTCCTCCTGACCGATAAGTCTATCGACCTATAATTTACCTACCTACTAGATCGATAATAATGCGCGCACAATATCAAAACTGGCGATACTAGCACCGCCACCGCCAGTGGCGAAAAAGTGAAAGTGACGTTTTCTCTGATCACGTGATATTCTCTGATCACGTGATATATATATCGGCGTCAGTAGAAGAAGGAGTATCTTAATATAAAATTTTCACATTTCGACTTTTGCTCGCAATATCTCCGCTCGTAGGGCACGTAGCGGAAAAATGAAAAGAACGGACCCCCCCCAAATCGACCCCAAGCTATCGATCAAGCCTATTTAGAACTTGATCCGTTCACTCGTTATCGAGATCTCAACATCTCGAGTACTTGCAAATCGTCGCGTCGCGTAAAAGAGTCACGGTTGGTCTCGCTCCGCGTGTACTTGGCGCGAGACACTACCGTGTCTCTTGATAGTGAAATCTATCTCGATTCCCTTCTGCGTACACCAATGTTTCAAGTCGTTGTTTGCGTACTCTTTACCGTTGTCGCAACGTATTTTTGCTACTTTTTGCATAAACTTTGCCTCTATTCGTTTTACAAATGCTTTGACTATTTTCATGACTTCATTCTTAATTAGGTACACTGTCACAAATCTTGTGTAGTCATTCAAGAAAGTGATAAAGTATTTCTTACTGTCCCATGTCGTTGGTTCAATTGGTCTACATAAGTCAGTATGTATTATTTCCAGCCGACGCGACGTGTCGCTCTGGTTCGTGTCTCTTTGTGCGGTGTCCTTGTCTGCTTTGCTTTGGGGCACGCGTTACAAAAAAATTGGAATTCAAGATGCCTTCCTTACTTATGTCCATTCCTGTTGTGATTGCTGTTAATTTGCTCATATAGTCTTTTTCCATATGACCAAAACGACGATGCCATAGCTCCACATTTTTAGTTGCATTTTTCGTTAGATACGTTTTTGCCTCTTTCTTTTGTTGTAGCTTAACTTCGTACAGTCCATCCTTTTTTTTCACTTCTTGCAATACCGTTTTTTTTTTTACTAGGACCTTATTTTCTGTAAATATTACTTTTCTGCCTTGATTTGTAATGGCGTTGACTGAGATCAAGTTTGTTGTTAGTTCGGGTATATACATTACATTTTTGAGCTTACATTCCTCGTACTGTATGTCTCCGATCCCGTAACTGTTCATAGATTCATTACATTTGGTTATGCCTATCTTCGTGTTAATGTCTTTCACGTCTTCAACAGACTCTTATCACTCACCATGTGCGAGGTGCTTCCTGAATCCATTATCCATTTAGTCGATGTGATGCCACCTTTAGTTAAGAAGCATACCTTGTTTTCACTTACTTTTGCTTCCTTTTTTCTAAAGTAACAGTCCTTGTCGGAGTGATTTGTTTTCTTACAAATTTTACATTCGTATTGACCTTGTGTCTTCGTAGGACAATTTGTCGAAATGTGACCTGTTTTATGGCATGTAAAACACTTCTTATCTTTCGGTTGTCCTTTAGTTTTGCAGTCTCTTGATACATATCCCAGTTTGTTACACTTAAAGCATCTCTTCTCTTGAGTTTTGAATGCGAGCGGCGTTTTCTTTTCCCCGTTGATCTTGATTCTTCTTGAAGCAATCTTGCAGTCAGATTTTTCAGCGATCTATCATTTACTCCAGTGGATTCCCACGCGGTCACGAAATGCCTATAATTATCCGGGAGTGAGAATTTTTGAGATGAGCATACTGTCATCGATATTCGTTTTCAGTACTTTTAGTCTGTGTGCGAGATTTCGTAGTTTGCTAATATGTGTTGCTATATCGGCGGTTTTATCAAAAATGTAACTAAAAAATTCTTCCAGAAGATTGCACTTCTGCTGCTCCGTATCTCTTTGATAAATTGACTGGAGCTTGCTCCACATTTTATGTGCTGTATCGCAGTCAATTATGTCCCGGGAAAAAATGGAAGAAATCTGAACAGACTTGATCAGATCTCAACAGATCCAATCCACTCAGATCTGGTTTGATCAAAATATTGGCCCTATCTGATCAGATCCAATCAGACATGAGTAGATCTGATCCGATCCGGTGTCCATCCACTGCAGAAAATTGTTGTTTTTAAATGTTATTTTTTAAATATGCCACTTTATTATAAAAATGGACTCCACGATACAAAAGTTGTGCCGTTCCACGATTTACATAACTTGGCGCAACTTAGCACGATACTGCCGTATCTGATACCGTTCTTATACCACTGTTCATCAAATTTTAAATACGAGAATCAGATTCCGTCGGATGCCATCTATCGGATACTTTGAGATGCAACATTATGATCTGATCATAATCTTATATGACTATATAAGTTTATATGTGATTATATTATTTTATCAGTTTAAATTATAAGGTATGTTTGCAAAATAATTTAAAAGATTTATGTGTATATATACATAATACACATATACATATACATATACACATTAATCTTTTATATTTACCTATTATTAATTAATTTTGCATGGTACTTTTTTAATGGAATATTTATAATAAATTCTAAATATGGTGTCGAAATTAACAATTAATTATTATAAAATTGGCAGAGACTATATTTATTATATATGTTAATGTTTCAAAATTGAGAAAATTGTTTTTAATATAAAAATTAATTGATTTTTTGACCAAAAATTATTTAAGCTTCCCTTTTACAGAATTAATATTATATTTGATATAATGTCCAACATTGGGTGTAAAAATTAATAATGGACGATTTGAGAACGAAGAAATTTTTATAAGTTCCATACTGACGAGATCTGCTTAGATCCGGCAAAATCGGAAGAGATCTGATTGGATCAGCAACACAACTCATTTTTACTAGTTACACTTTTAATCAATGTTTCACTTATTCACTACTTTTATAAAAAATATGCTGTCTGAGTCTATTTTTTTTTACGTAGAACTACGTCTTTCTCCGCGGTATGGGGGGTATCCACGGATGCAACGATGCAACGAAAATATGTCACACTTTGAACGTTTAGATCTTCGAAACTAATAATCGTAGAGTAATAAATGACATCTCATTTTAAAGCTTAAGAAGTCTCCTTTATGAAAAATTCAGACCGAACTCTCTATTTCTTTCCGTTTGGTTATAGTAACGTTTTAAAGTTTCGCAAAATTTCTTGTAGATTCAACGAAAACATGTCTCACTTTGAACGTTTAGATCTTCGCAACTAATAATCGTAGTGTAATAAATGACATCTCATTTTAAAACTTAAGAAGTCCCCTTTATGAAAAATCCAGACCAAACTCTCTATTTCTTTCCGTTTCGTTATAGTGGCGTTTTAAAGTTTCGCAAAATTCACACTCACACACTCACACTCACACTCGCTCACACACACACGCGCACACACACACGCACGCACACGCACACACACACACACACACACACACACACACACACACGCGCGCGCACGCGCACGCGCACGCACACGCACACGCACACGCACACGCACACGCACACGCACACGCACACGCACACGCACACGCACACACACACACACACACACACACACACACACACACTCGCTCACACTCGCTTACACACACACATACACACTCGCTCACACAACAGTAAATATAAAAAAATATTTATTGTTTTATTTCTTTAAAATAAATTTATGTTTAAAAAAAATGGGCACAGTAACAACTGTGCCGCAAGTAACACGTAGAACTACGTCAACTGTCACTATTTCATGTTAAAGTATTCGTGATCAAGGGAGGCCAAGGCCCACACAGGACTGTAACGCCGAGTTCATCATCAGTGACAGTTGACGTAGTTCTACGTTGTTTGTATTACATTTAGCTTACATCGAGAGCTTTAGCAACAACGTAGAACTACGTCAACTGTCACTGATGATGAACTCGGCGTTACAGCCCTGTGTGGGCCTTGGCCTCCCTTGATCACGAATACTTTAACATGAAATAGTGATAGTTGACGTAGTTCTACGTGTTGCTTGCGGCACAGTTGTTACTGTGCCCATTTTTCTCTCACTATTTTTAACACTTAAGCTTCTGGGCCCATAACCTGTTGAGTTATATGGATTTTACTGGAATAAGTGAATCACGTGTTAAAGTAAAAGAAAAAATAGGAACACTTTATTTGAGTCATTTTTGCACAAAACAAAATGATATAGTTCTAGCAGTGTTCGTACAAATGCAGAGAATGGTTTTTTTGTACACAGTTTATTGAATAAGCTTTGATTGCGCTGATATTCGCCGATATTCGAGAGTTTACTTCTCGCCGAACCGTTGCACGTGTCTTTACGCAAGCAAGTGTGTAGAGATTCTAAACGTAAAATTATTTAGCGCTCTTATTGGTATTGGTCGATACCAGCAGAGTGCGTAACTTGCCGGGTTACAATTACATCAGCGCACTCACTCTCATCTATCGGGAAAATTGCGCGTTTTACGAAATTACTTATTTCTAACAATTTTAAAGGGAAAGAATTCTACTTTTTTGAGATTATTTAGAAGAAAATCGAAGGTGCTTAAGTTTAAGAAAAAACGATTTTTTATCTTTACCTTCAAAAACCTTAAGTAAATTTTGACTTAAAAAAAAAGTTGATTTTATAGCATTAAAGGGCATAAAAAGACCTTTCAAAATCGCACTTTGTTTTTTAAAATCGGAGTAGTTTTCTGGCATTTATCGTCGTTTGAAATTCGGCGCGACGGCCCAAATGATAAAAATCCAAGCCCCTGTAAGTAGACAACGTAAAACTTTTGATTTTTTTTCACTTTACACTGTCACCGGAGACAATAATGGAACCAAAATCGATAATGTATGCGTCCGATTCCGATTCCGATGACTCGCTGCAAAACAGAGCGACTCCATCGCCGATCTTGTGGAATGAGAATCGCTTCAATCAGGAGGTGAAGGAGGACGCTCGCTGGAATCTGACGACGTACCCTCTGCGAAGGGCGATCGGAAATCCATGTGTGCGGGAAGAACTGTGGATACGAACAATAGCAGTTTTCGGTAGTATGTCGAAACGATATATGAGTGGAGTTTTGATGAAAATTCCAAAAAGATTTCGTTACATGAGCGCTGAAGACGAAGACGCGTTTTGCGATAAACTCTGGAATCGGTGGAATAGAGTTGACTTCGAAGTACCTAGGAACAGTGAAGGTGATTACGCCGTATGGCCGGAATACTATCGCTTGCGTGCTATACGAGCACGAGCTGCATTGCGCGAAAATGAATAAAGATTCGAGCGAACAGCTCGAAGAGAAAGAACAATAATAATAATGATGAGCGAGTTTGAACTGAGTGATAAGGAACGCGGACCGCGGCGCGAACGCGGCCGCGCGGACCAGCGGACCCGCGGACCCCCCGCGCGGACTCGCGGACCCGCGGCGCGACCGCGACCGCGACCGCAAAAGCGGGTGAGTCATCCCCCGGTGAGTCATCCCCCCGGTGAGTCATCCCCCGGTGAGTCATTTCCCCGGTGAGTCATCCCCCCGGTGAGTCATACACTTGGTATGCCAAGGTCACCCTCCCCCTCCCCCTTCCCCGCGTAATCCAATACCCCTGTGTAACCCGATATCCTTGTGTAACCCGATACCCCGCCCCCTCCCCCCGACCCCTCACCCCCCCGCGTAATCCGATACCCCTGTGTAACCCAATACCCCAGTGTAACCCGATATCCCGCCCCCTCCCCCTTCCCCTCACCCCCCCGCGAAATCCGATACCCCTGTGTAACCCGATACCCCGCCCCTCCCCTCTCCCCCTCACCCCCCCGCGTAATCCGATACCCCCCCCTCCCTCACCCCCCCTCGGAGCTCCCTAGTTAGAATGCCCTTATATACACTACTGGCGCGATCCAAATGGTCGGTATTGTGGTCTCCCCTACATATATGATTATATATGATTATATCTATATATAATCTCTCCCCCCCCCCCCTTAATAAATATTTTATATATAATAAAACTCAAAAAAGCCTAATTTTGGTACATATAATTATATACGATTATATAGGGCCATTTTTTTATATCTAATGTTGATTTTATATAAACATATGATTAACCAAACAAAGACACGATATAAGGCAAATGAGAGCTATACTCTGATATTAAAGCGAGAGATTTAAAAACTGTGTTTTTAATCCGACAAAAAATCGGCACGCGGTTTAGTATGTTGGAAATTCGTGTACTTGGAGATACACGAAAGATTTAAAATTTATTAAACAAATTTTAAATCTCTCGCTTTAATATCAGAGTATAGCTCTCATTTGCCTTATATCGTATCTTTGTTTGAGTATCTGGAGAGCTTGTTTCTTGTAATATATGATTATATCTGATCATTTTTTCTCGGGTGGACACAGCACAATTGGACACATTGCACGATTGGACACCGCTCAATCGAAAAACGTACGATTGGACACCACACGATCGGACACCACACGATTGGACACTTATGCTGACCCAATTGTTGTGTGAGTCACACATACAACATTGGGTTGGGTTAGGTTAGTTTTTTAGAGGTAGAGTTCTGCGCAGGAGGCGGAACCCACTGCAACCACGCGCGATGCCTAATCGTGTGGTGTTCAATTAGTGCAGTGTCCGATAAAACGTATCCAATATTACGTGTTCAATCGAGCGGTGTCCAATCGTTATGTGTTCAAACAAAAGTGGTTCTTTAAAATATTATAACTGCTAATTCTAGACCGAATAGAAGCTCCATATAAATTTTAAGGCAAATCGGAAGTGAAGACTCTAATATAGAACAAATAAAGAAACCTTTTCTTCGCCAGTGAATAAAATAAAAAGGAGTAGTAATAATCGATGCTGACTGGCAATATAGAAATTTAAAATTTAAAAAATATAAACTGAACACTATAACGAGTTTGGTCGACCACGCGATCTTATTATCAGACAAACGTTTCCATGAGAATAACATCGATAAAATTAAAGAAATACTTTTAAACAACTGCTATCCCCCGCACACTGTTGACAGGTGTATTAAAAATAGATTAAAACTACTAAGTAACCGTGATAACACATCTAACACGAATGATACTGCACGACGCATACCGGAAAATTGTACATTAAAGGTCTCAGCGAGAGACTTATGCGTATCTTCAATGATCACGGTCTTCATGTTCTCTATACAGTTCCTAAGTCCCTCGATTGCGTCATAAGGAAGGGGAAAGATAGACTAGATTGTTTCAAGCAGACTAACTTAATTTATAAAATCAATTGCGGAAAGTGTGATGCCACGTACATCAGCCAAACCAAAAGACATCTCGAAACACGCATTAAAGAGCATAGAGCAGATATCAAGAAACATGTCAGCAACCATTCCGTCGTTAGTAAACATCGTACCTCTTTTGATCACGAATTCGAATGGCATAAAACTGAAATATTACATTGCGAAAAACAAGTCAGAAAACGCGAGATCGCAGAAATGTTTTTCATAAAACAAAATAATAACACAATCAACCTACAGAAAGACACGGATAATTTGACCGAGGCATATAATATAATAATAAAGAACATTTAACGTCGATCGTGATCAGTGTGCCTTTGTCACCCGGTGGCTGCTGACATGCTTCTCCTACACATACTACGTCTTTTACATATGACGCGCAAACTTGTAAGTTATTTAAATTTGTTAATTTACATTTTATATCTTCTTTTTGTATTTTTTCTTTTATATATAATTTTAGTTCTTGACTTTTGGATTGTTGGCACAATGCCAGGACTGAATTGTTTGTGAGAGATAGAACACTTGATAAGGACCGAAAGTGACGGTCAAAACGTCGTGAGATAATAAATTTCTATATTGCCAGTCAGCGTTGATTATTACTACTCCTTTCTCTAATATAGAAATTTACCAATATTTTCAATAAAATAATAGTATCTGTCATGACTTGTAATTTTATCCAAAAATTATACAGTGTTTTCTAAGTAAAAAATTGAAAGGGATTGTAAGACCTTTTTTTTTAAAATAAGCCACACAGAATATTTTCTTCAATCTTTTATACTTACTTAGAAAACACCTGTAGAATGTTTCAAACTTTCGAGCGGTAATGTTATACAGTTTCATTGAAATCAGAATTTGCAGATTGGCAATGTTCAGTTGTAAGCAATTAATGAAATTATCTGTATTGCTTTCTCATAGAGGAAGCTTTGTGATGGTGAAAATTTTTTTTTTGAGATTTTGATGGAAATAGGTTTAAAATGTTTCAAAATGTCGAAAAATCATATTAGTAAAAAATGTCCGGAAGTATGTATGTGCGTGTGCGTGTGCGTGTGCGTGTGCGTGTGCGTGTGCGTGTGCGTGTGCGTGTGCGTGTGTGTGTGTGTGTGTGTGTGTGTGTACGGATTTTTTGTACACGCATCTACTTTTACAATTTTTTAGATACCGGGTTGAATTTTGGTACACAAATAGAATATCATAGAAAGTATGTTCTCCTCTAATTTTATTAAAATCTGTCGACCGGTATGGATTTTAAGATTTTTATTTTTTAGAAAAATGTGTTTTACGCTGTAGCTTTCTCAATATTTAAAATATCGATCTATTTCTAATTCTATTGTATTTTTCAGTTTTTTCTACCCCTATTTTATATATAACTCATTAAAATTTGGTTAATCAGTTCTTGAGTTATAGAAATTTCAGTAAACTGTTTTTTTTTAACAGAAAGAGTGATAACAAATGTCCATAGGAAAATGGCCCCATTTTTTTCGCATTCGATTTTAGTCATAAAGTAGGTACCAAACGAAAGGTCTCGTCAAGCTGATTACAGATAGTCAGTCTCAGAGTGTACCTATTTACCATTCCAGAGATATCGGGCTCCAAAAATTCCAAAACCAATAAATGGCGCCACTGGCTAGTCAAACGCATTCGGCTACCGAGCCGAAGGCGAGGGCGACAAATTACACGAGTTGTTACTTTCCTCCCTAGAGAGAAATGGGGCCGATCTTGTGATAACTCTTTTAAAGAATTATTGATTGATTAACCAAATTTTAAAGAATTGTACATGAAATGGGGGTAGAAAAAATTGAAGAATATAATAGAATTAATAAAAATTGCTAATAATAAAGAGGTTACCAAATTCTGTTTAAAAAAATCAATGCAATTGCTCTAATTTCCGCAAATTTTGAGATCAAGCTTAATTTTTTTTTTATAGATAGAGCATTAAAAGTAGGTTGATGTTGAATTTAGCAAGGATCGGTGAAGGGGTTACTGATTTCTGGCTATTTTTAGAAATGTCCGTGGTTGCTCTAATTTTCGTAAATTTTGAGATATCGACTAATATAACAGATATTAGTTTCAATAAAGCTTATCACAATAAAAAAAGTGTGCAAGTAGAAACTTGCACATTGCTTCCTCATAATTTTTAAGTGTGCAAGTAAAAACTTGCACATTGCTTTCTCATAGTTTTTAAGTGTGCAAGTAGAAACCTGCACATTGCTTCCTTATAGTTTTTAAGTGTGCAAGTAAAAACCTTCGCTCATAAAGCTTCCTCTATGAGGAAGCCAAAACAAATAAATACTAATAATTGTACATACAATGAAATACAAGCTTCCTCATAGAGGAGTTTTGTGAGCGAAGGTTTCTACTTGCACACTTAAAAACTATAAGGAAGCAATGTGCAGGTTTCTACTTGCACCCTTAAAAACTATGAGAACCAATGTGCAAGTTTTTACTTGCACATTTTATGTATTTTGCAATAATGTAATTGTATAAAAAATTTTTTTTTCTAGGCACTTCTTAATTGTGGAATGGAATACTGTATCGTTGTATAGTTACCAAGGCCGTTTACTAGGTAATCCAAGATGGAAAGGTTTTTCTTCAGAACCACTATATCCTGCTTGCATATCATTGTGTGCTGATACTTTGGTCATAAGAAATCAAAACAATGAAAAACGTAAGATAAACATATAGAATGTAGTAAATGTATATTAAAAAGTTTAACAGGTTTTTTTAAGCAATTTACTTTATAAGTTACACCGTAGATAAAGGTAGTTTAAATTAAATATAAACAGGAATTTGTTTCTATACATGTTACGTACAACATCACCGGAATGTTTCACATTTTTTAATATATCTCACTTGACTACAATACACTTGTACCATCGTTCTGGAAGCTTCCAGAACAATGATGTCGGGATACACAGAAGTTCTTACAATTAGTCAATGAGCGTGAGATTCATTTTTCACACAATTTCTTCCTTTTTGAAGTAATTTTACTCAATTATACACTCTTGTCTGTAACAAACATTTATTGTCAAACTATGCTTGAAGTCTGGTCAAAATTTCAGAAGAATTGATCCTTTTATTTATAAAAAATTGGATAATTATCAAGAAAGACTCTATTTTTATATTCGACAACGTTTAGCTAATGTCGTGACAATTTGACCATTGGTTTTGGTCGTTTCTAAATTGATTTAACCTTTGATACTTACATATAAGCATCTTATTTTTATTAAATTAAATTATTGAATTAATTGCGAAAAATATTATCTCAGCCAGGGTTCGAATCTGGAATCTCCCTCATTCCGTGTAGGGCGTCGTACCAATTCGACCACTGAGGCATGTGTAATAATTTAATTTAATAAAAATGAGATGTTTATGTGTAAGTATAAAAGATTAAATCAATTTAGAAACGACCAAAACCAATAGTCGAATTGTCACACAAAAATAGTACAAACAAAAGCAAAATATAAAGAACAGAAGTTGGAATAATTTAAATTAAAAATAAGTGCAAGACGCAATATAATCACTACCAGTATGCATATGGCAGTAAATAAAAATGGAAATAATGAAAATAATATCAAGAAACAGGTGTCCCGGCGGAGGACGCGTCATAGCATATAGAATGGAAAGGATCTAATGAGAAAATTGAAGCATACAGATATTCGAGAAGTAGACAAAAAGATTAGCGCATGCAACTCACACCTCCGCAAAGAATGCCCGGCAGCAAATAGATCTATACTAATTGCTAATATCACATTAAAAGAAACTAATCGCAAGGAAGAATAATAATGTATGCACTTAAAACTAGATTAAACTTTTGAAGTCAACAACCATATAATATGAAGTGACTAAATATCACACCTAAACTTAAATTTACTTAAACGGTAGATAACCCCACGGTAGAACTATAAACGGCAGCTCGAGCAAAAAGAGATGGTCATAGAGCTTTCCCTTAAATTCCGTGACAGACGACGAAGACACTACATCGATAGGAAGCGAGTTCCATAAATAAATTCCGGCGAGGTGGAAGGACCTATGATAAGTCTCCGTTCTATGGATGGGAATTTGAAAAGTATGTAGTAGTGCTAACCGTGACGACCGCCTAATCGAGGGATCAGATTTAATAAAAATTTCAAAAAGATAGCTAGGAGACATACCATGGGATATCTTATACATTTTAATTCCGAGAAAATAAAAACGTCTATTTTTTACAGACAACCTACCTTAGTTGATGACGGAAGGGCGTTATGTGTTCATCACGCCTTAAATTGAAGAAAAACCGAATCGCACAATTAATGAGTCTTTGTACTTTTGTATTAAGCTCATCGGTGACATTGTTATAAACAAGAGAACAGTAGTCTAACAAAGGCCAAATCAATGCGGACACGAGTTTAACACTTAGTTGAAGCGATAAAGAGTTTTTGTGAAATTTGAGCTTATGCAGCGTAAAATGCACTCTTCTAGAAATATGGAAGACGTAGGTTTTCCACGATAGATCAGAGCTCATAATAACTCCCAAATTTCGTGTCTTAGCAAGAAACGGAATGGAGGTATCATTTACAGAAATAAGGGGTAGGTCATTAAGATTAATCTGCTCAACATAACGCTTGCTAGATAGGACTTCCGTTTCCGGAGTGATCGAGGTTGACAGGTGTGAGGGAGTGCAAGAGTAAAAGGACGTAGAAGGGAGAGTAAAGGGAGGCTGAGTAAGGAGAGAGTGATCGAGTGAGGAGGAGTGGAGGTGAGAGAGTGAGGAGGTGACAGGGGGGGAGAGGAGAAAGAGCAGGTAAAAATGATTAAAGGGTAAAAAAGTGGCAAGGCACAGGTGACGAGTTAGGCACGAACTATAGCTGGGGTAGAGAGGTGACACGATAAGAAAGCCGAGACACGTGTAGCAGCGAGAGGTAGGGCGCGAGTAAGAGTGATAGTAGAAGGGCGACTCGACGGGGGAACAGAGACACAGGCGGCAGCGAGAGGCAGGGCATAAAACGTAACATAAATAGAGGGAGAAGTGAGACGAGAAACGGGTGGAGATGAGCGGAGAGAGAGAGAGAGAGAGAGTGGGTGGGAGGGAAAGAAAGGAGCTATAAATAAGGTCAAGGAAAAAGGTAAAAGGGGGAGTACGGATAACCTAAATGATTTATGGAAAAGGAAGAAAGAGGAATTAGATAAGAGCGGGGGGGGGGAGAAAGATGATGTGTTTAAGAGAAGCAACAAGACGGTAAGATCGCCGAAAACAAATTCTGAGTTAGGTGTGAAGGAGCTGAGAGAGATAATGGGAGAAATGAAAGAGGAGCTGAGGGAGGGCTTCAAGGAGCAGGGTAGGAGGATGAAGGAAGAGATAGAGGAATTGAGAAGGGAGTTCAGGGAGCAGGAGAAGAGATGGAGAGAGGAGAGGGAAAAGATAAATAGGCAGAAGGAAAAAGTGGAGGAAAGGATTAAAAAATTGGAGGAGAAAATGGAGGAGAGAAAGGGGGAGAAAAAGGGTGAGGTAAAAAGCGGAGGAGAGAGGATGGAGAAGAGAATGAGAGAGTTTGAGAAAAGGCTAGAAAAGAAGGAGAAGAAGGAAAAAAGAAGAAATATAGTGATAAGGGGGCTGGAGGTAAGAGAAGGTGGGAGGAAAGAAGAGGCGAAAAAGTTATTGGAAGGAATAGGAGCTAAAGTAATAGAGGAGAAAGCGCGTTATTCTTTGACAGATGTACCGCCCCAGTCAAACTCCCCGCCTGGCAGTGTCCTCGAATCGGATCACGCGGGAGTATTAACGGCGATCGGCCGCGAGGCCTCACGCCACTCTGACACGCTTGGCTCTAGAACACCGTGACTGCCGGGGCACGAAGCCCTTGGGGCACGCGCTCCGCCTAACCGAGTAAGTAAGGAAACGATGAAAGTAGTGGTATTTCACCGGAGGAGAGAAGGTAATAGAGGTGAAGAGAATTGGGGGGATACAGAAAGGGAAGGGAGAAGAAAGGGAGAGCAGGATGTAGCTGGAAACGGGAGAGAGAAGGGTTCTTTGAAGACAGGGGAGTGGGGTTAAAAGAGCTGGAAAGCCTGAGAGAAGATGGAGGCAAATGACACCGCAAGCTTTTTGGAAGAGATAAGGAGAAGCAAAGGAAAGAGAGATGGGAGAAGATCGAGAAATCGGATTATAATAGGTGGTACAAGGTAATAAAAAGAGAAGGCATTCCGAGATTTCTGAAGAAGAGATGGGGAGAGAGCAGATGGAGAAAGGTAGCGAGGTTTAGGTTAGAGAGTAAGTTGAGAGAGAGCAGGTACTGGGAAGGGGAAGAGAAGAAGAAATGTAGGTTGTGTGAATACAGGGAAGAAACGTGGGAGCATGTGTGGGAGGAATGTAGAAAGTGGAAATCAGGAGGAGGAAGTTGGCAGGAAGCGGTGGGTTGGGTATTGGATGAGGAAGGGGGAGGGGAGGAATGGATGATGGAAATAGAGAAGGAAAGAATGGAGGAAGAAAGGGAGTCGGAGGAGTAAGGAAATGAGTAGGGGAAGAGAGAAAGGGAGAAGAAAGAAACAAACAAAGGAAGGGGGAGGGAGAGGAAAGTGGAATAAAGAAGAGGAGAGAAATATGCGGAAGGTCGGCAAGGTTGTCGGAGGAGAACGTGAGCGCAAGAGGGATGAGGAGAAGCTTCTGAGAGATTCGGACGAGGACAGGGAAGAGCCAAGACAGAAAGGAGGGAGGCAGAGGGTTGCGGAAGCGGAGGAAGCGAAAGAAGACAAACAGAGGGGGAAAGGAAGAGGGAGTAGGATAAGGAAATTAAAATAATTGTGAGGTCGCATATGGCCAGGATAAGAAGGGGAGAAAAAGTGTAAAAGGTTGGGTACGTCCCTTTAAAAACGCCAATGGTCAATAGATTGTAAACCCTACGGGGAAATGCAATAAAACTTTACATACATAACGCTTGCTACCAAGTATTAGAACCTTTGATTTATTGAGATTAAAAGACAACCCAGTGGTCGCAAATTCGGAGATAACACCCACATCATGTGCCACAAGCTGCAGACCAACATTCAATTCGAATCAAATTGTATACTAAATGATGCATAATGGGATGTTAATCTTAAAAAAAATTAAAGTTGAGCATAGGCCTAATTTTGAACATACGGGGAATTAAAGTGGCCAAATTCCAATATTATCCAAGTACAATTGTTCAGAAATTATAGTTGCAATCCGTCGCGATTGCGGATCAATATCGTGCCCGTAACGCCATCCTGTAGTCGCCCTCAGAACGAGGGGATTTCGCGCCGCTCCCCCCGTCAACCCTGACCGCGAAGCTTCTTCCGGCGCGTATCGATCCTGTCATGCCGTGATCGCATGATCCTTTAAACGCAAATGATTGGTCGATACGCGTCGTGCGCCCGAAAGCTCCCGAAACGGGACCGCGAGAGCTCCGGTCCCATCAGTAGCACAGAATACTCCGGTTCACGAGGTCGCATACCGCCGTGCATCCGTTTAATTTACTCCGTTTCACGCGGTTACATACTCGCCGTCGTGCACACGGATTTCATTGCTTTCGCAGAGCCAGCTAAGTTGTCACGCCGTCGTGCATCTGCTGCAATTCACCCTCGCCACCGTGAGCGGTGAACATACGCGTTTCAGTGCGCGCTACGTGCCGCGCCATTGTGCGCTCGATCATCTTCATTGCTGCCGCGATCAATGAACATTCTCGCGTCTTGCGCGTTACGAAAACAAGCGCAACTACTGCAAAACGCTCTAAGTGCGTTTCATACATGCAAGCTCCGAATTGCGCTCTCGAACCGCTCTTGCTTCCGCGCCCGGCCAACACATCCGCGTCACGTGATCAGCGCGCCAAGCCATCACCGAATCACGTGCTCGCATAGTGCTGCGCTCATAGTGTACGTGTGCGTTCACCGTAATTCTACCTGTATAAACTGACAATTAAATATATTTTGTGTATCACATCTCGCAACATACGTGTCTTTCTCCTAACCGCACGCCTGATCCCAGTCGGGGTCGAACCCGACATCTTACGCTAATTGGCGAACCGGAGTTACGCCCGGAAACAGAAATTCGCCAACGTAATTTCAGACCCAAAAAGGACGTTAAAACTTTTTTGATAATAGTGGTATTTTGAATAAAATTAGTCCGAATGATTCTCTAACCACCGTACTAAAAATCCAACCTTTCTACCCCTGTTACTTAATTTTTAAAAGTTTAACTTTTAAACTACCCCTAAAAGAAGTTTTTGCTGAATTTTTGGAAAACGGATAAAGATACGAAAAAATGTTTTGAATGAAAGTTGTTTGTCTAGAAATTCTGCACAAAAAAGGTTTTTTTTTATTTTTTCGTAGGACTCACTTTTTGGCCGGAAACGGCGCCTAAAGAAAGATAATTTTAAAAAATAAAAAGAATTTTCTTTTAAGGAACTATCCTCACAAAAATAAGTGTCAATATATTTTGAAATATAATTGTAGAAAGATTTTAGTTATTTTAAGTATTGCGAATTGTGATTACACCGTGTACACAACTGTGTTTTACACCGCATGTGATATTTAAAGTATCTTGATATAAAACACTTATAGGAGCTAGAAATTGACAGAAATTGACAACTAGTATCGCCAGCTTCGACACTTATAATTAGCAATTTTTGGACTGACTTTTAAGGTTGGTTTATGTTTATATTGATTTTGAGAGATGAATTGAAGCGCGCATAAAATACGCTGACAAGCCAATGATACCAGTTTGAGATCTTTGCCCGCTACCTGCACGTGTGGAGAGGGTACGAAGCACGAACCGTGTCCACTGTACGGTCATTTAATTTGGTTGGATAAAATCTCAAAATTGCTTAAAATCAGGCTTAAGACGATCTTGACTAATAAAATCGGACTATAAATACCGGTCAAAGTAAGCTCCGTGTAATATTTAATCAATTGACTCCCCACTTTTTTGAATGTTAGAAACCATTACTGTAGTTTAATAAACGCATTTTGTTGTAAAAAAGGCTTTTTATTTTATCACCCAAACTGTCTTTTTGAAAACCTTTTTATATCTGGTTAACTGTTTATTTCTATCCTGAGACTTATACGGTGTTTTTGTTTATTTTGTATTTAAAACCTTTCTATTTGTTTATTTACACCATTTTTTTCTTTTGCGCACACTGTGGTTGCGCACACTTTGATTACACATATAAACTATTACAATATTCATCATAATAAAAGTTGTAATAAACAATTAAGCTTTTATTTCGTCCGGCTATAATTGGCAAATAATCATCGTGACGATTTGACCATTGGTTTTGATACTTTATTTGTCAAGACGTTAATAATTTTTGATACTTATATATATAAGCATCTCATTTTTAAAATAATTTAAATTAAATTAAATTATTTTAATTCATAAAAATTTGTAATTTTTTTGCATTTTTTTCACAATTAAATAACATTTTAAATATATAATTAGCGTAAATTTTATGATTTTTTGTCATAATATACGGTTATTCTTCACTATTTAACAGTTCAATTTTTTGCAAAAAACGTAACTATATTTTATTAAAAACCTCACATTTTAAAGTGTGCGACTTTTTACATGTAGCTTAAACTTGTTGTGAGGCGGAAGTCGAAATGACCTAATTGCAACATCGAGCTGCCAGCGCAAGTTTCAGTAATTGCTAAATATGTCTAAAGTGGCATTCCGGGCATCACCAGGTCACTACTGACCCAATCCTGGAAACAAAAACGCTGACAGCTGAGTTGGCAACGCGGAAATGATTCCAAGCACGATAAAAAGTCTGCCCTTCCGATAAGCGGCGGGCAGTCTAAGATCAAAGCACGTACTGCGAGTCGTCCGTATTGTCATTCCGTTTAGTAACATTACTTTGTTAATCCACCCGCAAGTCAGGGTACTTAAGTTAAGTGGAACAAGTGTATCCAAGAATTATTTTTAGTATTAAAAAGCCTCTGCTAACAAATCTCGCGAATGTTGTTTTCTTCACCATCCCGGCGGATCGATAGAACCCAGTGCCGGCCCTTAAATCTAATTCACGGTGCGGCACGACAAAATTGGTAGCAGCCTGCCAGATTTACGCCTGCAACAAGGAGCGGATCGTCAAACGGCGGCAAAGCATTCCGGAGAGGAACAGCCAGCCAAACTCAGAACGAAACCACGGTAGTAGCCGACGAGTGTTATCAGCGACACCGGAGAAGGCCCCGATCTACCGCACGGACTCGCCAGCCCGAGCAGCCAAGTAGCCAAGCAGCACAGCGGACGACGACCGAGACAGCTGACACCATGCAAAGCGCGGCGTTAATGTAAGTCCGATCCAATTTGAATTTGCGAGCGCCGAAACTAAAATTCGCGAGCGACAAAAGGATTGCAAGCGTCGAGAATAAAATTTGCAAACGCCGAAAATAAAACCGCGAGCGCCGATAAATGTCGGACGGTGAAACCCGAGATCGACCCGTAATTAACACGTCGTGGCTACATAGAGTCGAGAGCGTGCCAGCGCGACAAACACCTAGGGTCAGCCCAATAGGTCCCGCGCGAATAGTAAAAGAAGCCGTTCGCGACATTGCAAAAAGCGTGCGGCGTAGCTTAGATTACGCGGACAAAGATTCGCCGGTACTAGAATTACATCCTAACGTCGTACTAGAGCGCGAATTTGCCTTTTTAGACACTAGTCTCTTAGACGATAATATCGGTCCACGAGATAACGCCGATAACGCTACTAGTAACAAAAACGGAAACGAAACAGTAACTATCACGACAATGACATACTAAGACTGTACCTAACCATAAGTGACGCACATTCAGATACATCGGCCGATACACAGAGTGATAACTCCGGGAGAGGAGAATTCTCATTAACGTCATACGACAGTGACGTGTTCGACCCGAAAGAAGAGGATTACACTCCCAAGGCTGGAAAAATGAGTCAGCAAAGAGGAGCGTCTCAAGCTAGCACCCCGCGAAAACGTACACAAAATGCCGGTAACGCCTGAACAAGTCGACGCAGAAATAAAACGTCTAAGGTCAGAAAACCAACGGACACCCGCGAATAATCCACGTCGAGCTTCGGAGCCTGCGCGAGAATGCCCAGGCCTGCAGGAGTCCATACTCGGCGAACTATTAGATGAAATGCGCGCAATACAAAACCGCTTGCAGAGATTAGAGACCGCGAATTATGAACGCGACGATACCAAAGTCCAACGCGCCTTTAGTAACGGTACATTAAATTTAAAAAAAACCGCGATATGATCCTCGAAATCGACGGAATTTCGCGCAGTCAAGTACAAAAATTCCTAAATGCAAACACCTATGCGATGAACGAAATTAATCCCGCAGAAAAAATATCGTTGTTAAAAGCCATATTTTGCACAAAATTAACGGGAAAGGCAATATACGATTGCCAAACGCCATACATTCGTTTGCTCAATTGAAGCAGGAAATAGAAATGTGCTATTTAGCAAAGCGAAGCACCACGCACATTCAACGAGAATTTAATATGCTCCGGCAAAAGCCAGGCGAAAGCGCGAGAGAATACGGACTTCGCGTAGATAAATTATCTATGAAACTTTATCAATCAATGAAGGCCGTGAACATTCTCCAAAAAAAAGAAAAGCGATATTAGATACGATACTGGAGCTAGCGCTAGAAAATTTCCAGCTAGGACTCCGAGATGACATTTAAACTATCGTGCGATCACAAAATTACGCCAACCTCACAGCGGCTATTTTGGGCGCCACGTCAGAGGAGAAATTGAAAGGACCTCATCAGCACTTGACATATAATACCGACCAAAGCAAAAACGGTCAGTAGCAAACCCGACAAGCTCGACGCGTTGAATGCCATAAATGCGGAAAGCTAGGTCATTTTGGACAAGAATGCCATACGAGCCGATACGGCAGATATTCTCTGCCGAAAGCGGACAAGCCCGGCGGAATAAATACGATCGAGTGCACCTATTGCAAGAAGACCGGGCATAAGCGAGACGAATGTTGGTCGCTGAATGGACGACTCAAAACGGAACAATCGCGCCGACCAAAAACGGACGCCACAAAACAAGCGTCCGTAAGTACTGTGAGAAAAAAGAAGTCGCGAGAAACAAGTGATGAAACTTCATCCGACAGCAGCAGCGAAGAGGAAGAGAGACCCAGGAAGCGTAAGGCACGAGTATCCAAGAAGTATCGAGTGACGCAGATAACAGGGAATCATAAGGTAGGCTCGTTAGACAGATAACTCTGCCGATTTAAGAAGCAGAAAAAGGAAAAACGGATTTCCTATTAGATTCAGGAGCGTTAATCAAGGTAGGAAATCTGAAAGGCAAAACGATGGTGCGAGAAGAACGTTTGGCACTGATCGGCGTAACAGGACACCAGATTCACACGATCGGAAAGATAAAGGCAACCGTGGATCTTGGAAGGAAGAAAATACGCTACATTATGTATGTGGTAAAAGACGATTTTCCGATCGAGTACAAAGGGATACTTCGTACTCGGAAGGATGGAAACGATTTCCTTACAAAACACAAAGCTGACATCTCAAATACCTCGAAACAATTAAAAATCGGTAAGGCCATATTTAAACTCCGACCATATCGGAAGGATGACTCTACCACCCCGCAGTGAAACCATCGTAGAAGCAATCACCGACTACAATAGAGTGGGCATCGTGAAAAGCGGCGAGCCCGCACCAGGAGTGTTCATCGGGCACTGTCTGGTAAAGTCTATTGAATTGAAATGTCCGATAAGTGTGTTAAACGTTACGGACAAGCCAGTGGAAATACTCACTCTACATGTAACATTAGAAGAGACGCCGGTGAACGACTTCGCTGACGTTCTCACGTTACACGCGACCGAGGAATGCGAGCCCATTACCGCGCGAAAAATTACACAAGCAATTACAATTCGATCATTTAAACAAGGAAATATGCGATGTATTCTATTTAGACGGTGATAAGCTGAGCGCGACTACGGCAATAGAGCACGAGATAAACACGCGACCCAATAGCGCGCCGGTAAACGTGAAACCATATCGGTTACCGGAGAAGCACAAAGCCGAAATAAAAAAGCAGATATAAAAAATGCTAGACGACAGAACAATCATAAAAATAATAATCTTATATTTGGTGATTAATATAGAAGCTGTTGCAAATATAAACTATGTAAGACTTATATATACTAGGCTTAATTACAATATTAAGCCTAGATTTTGTAAATCTAGATACGGTAAATTACCTAGATTAGGTATTGCTTAGATATATGGTTTATAAAAACTGTAATAAAAGTTATATATAGCTTAATGGACAAAATTCATATAAACTAATTTTTTTTATTGTATTAAAAATATAAATTAATTTTATATAGCATATAATCAAATGGAACCGAATATGGATATATTATTAAAAAATATATTTAATTATATTTCTCATCCCGAGAAAAAATAATTTTGACTAATCATATATAATTGTATATGATTATGTACAAAATCATAAATAAATATATATGAGTATATTTATGATCATGTATATTTACATCTTGCTCTTTGTATGATTATATATCGATCCATATATGATTAGATCTGACTATTCCTAGGCTGATATGTCTAATATATTCTAATTCGTATGAGTAGGTACAGATTCATGTACGATTAGATCTAATCAAGCCTGACTCATATCTGACTGTATATGAATTCATATATGACTATATTTAAATCTATGTATGATTCTATCTAATCATGACTGGCTAATATGAACTCGCACCTGACTATATATGATTTTATATATAACTAGATATATATCCATATATAATTGTGCGTATTTAGATCTGACCATTTCTATGCTAATGTGACTAATATATTTTAATTCGTATGAGTAGGTACAGATTCATATATGATTAGATCTAATCAAGCCTAACTATATATGAATTCATGTATGACAATATATATATCGAGATCTCAAAATCTCGAGATGCTTGCAACTGTGTTGCCTCGTGTATATTAGAGTCACGGGGTCTCGCTTCGCGCGTACTTGGCGCGAGACACTACCGTGTCTCTTGATATATATATATATATATATATATATATATATATATATATATATCTATATATATAAGTCACGTCTTCTGTCTGTATGTACGCGAACTACTCATTCGTTAGTGGACCAAATTTTTACCAAAAGTATATGAAATAGGGGTAGAATTTCCCGGGGATGAAAATGTCGTGGTTAATTTTTCGTTACCGATCTTTTTGGAAACCGGTTCTGAAATTTTTTCAAATTTTACGAGAATTAATTGACCGAATTTCAAAAAATTGTATATGAAGTAAGGGTAGAATTTTCCGGGGAGTGCCATAAAGTGTATTGTTTTTTGTTACCGATTTTCTGGAAACCGGTTTTTCTAATTTTTCTAATTTTTCGAGAAATAATTGACCGAATCTCATTCGTTAGTGGATCGAATTTTTACCAAAAGTATATGAAATAGGGGTAGAATTTCCCGGGGATGAAAATGTCGTGGTTAATTTTTCGTTACCGATCTTTTTGGAAACCGGTTCTGAAATTTTTTCAAATTTTACGAGAATTAATTGACCAAATCTTAAAGAATTGTATATGAAGTAAGGGTAGAATTTTCCGGGGAGTGCCATAAAGTGTATTGTTTTTTGTTACCAATTTTTTGGAAACCGGTTTTTCTAATTTTTCGAGAAATAATTGACCGAATCTCATTCGTTAGTGGATCGAATTTTTACCAAAAATATATGAATACCTTAATATCCCCATTATATCTTACAAAAAAAGCGAGGATTAAATATGACAGTCATGTAAAATGTAAATGTAAATGTTTTTTAACAGAAATTTTCAGAGTCAAACCCTCTCGCAGCGCGAGCCCGCGTTGCCGCTCGCGCCGCACAATCGTGGACGACGGAAGACGCGCGGTGCGGAATTCATCTGAAAGTAATAATTTGGAAAATTGATCCAATTCATATTTTTAAGTGTGCAAGTAGAAACCTGCACATTGTTTACTTATACTTATATTAAGTGTGCAAGTAGAAACCTTCGCTCACAAAGCTTTTTCTATGAGGAAGCCAAAACAAATAAATACAAATAATTATGCATCGAATAAAATACAAGCTTAAAATAGAGAAAAAATAGTAAAAGTAATTTTACAAATAATAATTAATTTTTAGTATGAGTGTAAGTGTGCAATACGAGGTACGTTTTGAAATGTCAAAAAAGTAAATTGCGATCGATTCCCTTGAAATTGGTACCAACATTTTTATTTATAGTGGTACTGCTATTTTTATTTATAGTGGAATAGGCCTACTGAGGAAACCACTAAAAAAAACGCATTTACAATAGTACCTCAAGAATGATGCGGAAATCTATTGGTGTTAAATGTAAATATACGCTAGCTATTTGCGTGTTTTATTACATATGTCCTCCGGGGCTAAGCCTTTATAGATCTATAGTTTCTTAGCTTTGAGGTCCACGCGCTAGCTTTGAGGCCCGCGCGAAGCGCGGGCAGAAACGCTAGTCTATATATAAGTCACGTCCGTCTGTCTGTCTGTATGTATGTACGCGAACTACTCATTCGTTAGTGGACCAAATTTTTAAGTATATGAAATAGGGGTAGAATTTCCCGGGGATGAAAATGTCGTGGTTAATTTTTCGTTACCGATCTTTTTGGAAACCGGTTTCGAAATTTTTTCAAATTTTACGAGAATTTTTCGGGTATTAATTTACCGAATCTTAAGGAATTGTATATGAAACAGGGGTAGAATTTCCCGGGGAGTATCATAAAGTGCATAGTTTTTTGCTACCGATTTTCTGGAAACCGGTTTTTTTAATTTTTTCGATTTTTCCGGAAATAATTGACCAAATTTCAAAGAATTGTATATGAAACAGGGGTAGAATTTTCCGAGGAGTGTTATAAAGTGTATAATTTTTTGTTACCCATTTTCTGAAAACTGGTTTGTTTAATTCTTCCAATTTTTCGGGAATTAATTGACCGAATCGCAAAGAATTGTATATGAAGTAGGGGTAAAGGGATCTCCACATGGCCCGCGAAGCGCGGGCCTCAGAGCTAGCGCGTAGACCTCAAAGCTAAGAAATTATAGATCTATAAAGGCTTAGCCCCGGAGGACATATGTAATAAAACACGCAAATAGGTGCTAGCGTATATTTACATTTAACGCTAATAGATTTCCGCATCACCCTTGAGGTACTATTGTAAATGCGTTTTTTTTTAGTGGTTTCCCCAGTAGGCCTATTCCACTATAAATAAAAATAGCTGTACCACTATAAATAAAAATTGACCGAATCGCAAAGAATTGTATATGAAGTAGGGGTAAAGGGATCTCCACATGGACCGTGAATTATATGTTTCAAAACTTTCATTAAGTTCTGGATATCTTTCTTCGTTAGGGATTTCAGCCCATACCATCATGTCAATGACTTCTTGAAGTCGTGGCTTATCTTCATCACTTAACATTGCAAGTAAATGCAAATGTGGAAGCCCTCTTTTTTGAAACTCAATCACGCCTGCATAAGCTATAATATTTCCAAAAATTTTATTTTGGATTAAATTCTTTAAAACTTTTTTGACATCCAAGTTAAATGTTTTAGTGATTAAATCAGGTCGAAACTCTATTAGACATCCATCAAGGTTATTCTTAATTTCTGGACATTGAGGATTGCAAGTCATGGTAAGAAAAATGTCTGGTTTACCAAACTTTCTGACCAAAGACATAGCATCTTGGTATCTTTCTTGCATGTTTCTTGGACTGCCCATAAATGAAGATGGTAATATTACAGGTACACCAACTGTAATTCCTTCATTTTGTGCTCGATTATCAAGATGATCCATTAATCCGGAATAAAGTTCAGCTCTTAATTGAGGTTGATTCAATTTAATATAATTCAGTCTATTGGCTTCAGTTTTCATATATGCATCAAGTATAAATTGACATCTCAATTTTCCTGCCCTTTTAAATTGGCTAAATTCAACTCTTGGTGCCAGCAGATGAGCATAATAATCCATTTGACTTATCTTAAATCCTGGATATTTAGGATTATCTGATTTAAGTTCTGAATGCCATCCATCGTTACCATATGGATATAACAATGGATAACACATTGGGTCACATCTTTTGTCCAAAATTGATATTTGTTGTACATCGTTCGAATTTTTATTATAAATCCTAATGTCTCTTTCAAATGGAGGTTCACCATCTACATTCTGAAAGACCACAGCTATTTCATTAGCTTGTGGAGCATTGTATCTTCTTTGATCATGTTGAGGATCTTTTCTAAATGACAACATTAAATTTATTGTTTTATTGCCTATTGGATTCAGATCTTTTTCAACTTGACGCATCATCTTGAAAGTTTTTGCAAATTCATTACATTGAACCATAAAACATGACAAATCTTTCATTATTTCTGGATCACATTCTTGATTAGCTTTGTTATTCATTCTATGATTTACAGCTTCTTCTGTATCTAAAAAGTAAAGTTGTGCAAATCGCGGAGCTTGCCCATCCGCTGGGCGCATTGCCGTCGAGGTCAAATGATGATATTGCCCATGAATTTTTAAACAATAAGGAGCATTGTTCACAACATTCAATGGATTTCTATTTCCCGGGGCACCCATGGAAGCCATAGCTAAAGCACTGTTATATGAACGAATATTACTAAGGAAATTTTTTGATGCATAATTATTTCCCATGTATAATTCTTTAATAAAATCAGGACAATTTATTGGTTTTAATTTAAGCTTGCCCTTTTGGCAACAATATGTAAATTTTCCATCTTTAGATTTTTCACATGCAAAGTTTAACGATTTGCAAAATTGACATTCTACATTCATTTGGCCAAGTGTATAAACTGACACATTTATTTCATGTCCCTTGAAAATTAGCGCAATGTGATGATTTAATTGTCTAGCTTGGTGCCTTCCCTGAGCATGTCTCTGAGCATCAGTTTCGAGTCGTTGAGTCCTTGCGTCATCATTTTCATTGACCCTCTGCTGAGCATGTCTCTGAGCATCAGCTTCGAGTCGTTGAGTCCTTGCGTCATCATTTTCATTGACCCTCTGCTGAGCATGTCTCTGAGCATCAGCTTCGAGTCGTTGAGTCCTTGCGTCGTTATTTTCATTCGATCTATGCTGAGAATTTCTTTGAGCATTAGCTTCGAGTCGTTGAGTCCTTGCGTCGTTATTTTCATTCGATCTATGCTGAGAATTTCTTTGAGCATTAGCTTCGAGTCGTTGAGACCTTTCCTCCGAATTTTCAATTTTGCGCATTTGTCGTAAGCGCTTACTTTCGCGACTCACTTTAGTCAAATTTCCGTATTTTCTCTTTTGAGGCATAATTATTTACGTCGTACCGTATACGTAGGTATTTATACGAAATGTTATATAACAATACATAAGCCTTTATAGATCTATAATTTCTTAGCTTTGAGGTCTACGCGCTAGCTCTGAGGCCCGCGCGAAGCGCGGGCAGAAACGCTAGTATATATATATATATATATATACAGGGTGTACCGTAAAGACCGGATCAACGCTTAAGGATAGGTTCCTGAGATTATTCTAAGACGAAAATTCTAATACTAAAATGTCGAGGCTATAATAGTTTTTGAATTATAAGCATTTAAAGTTAGCGAATCAGACCGCCTAAAGTTGGCGCCCTTAGGTGTGGTACATCGCGAAGTGCAAAAGGCGAAAGCTGACCATCGCCCCTTTTGTTAATATCGATATACAGATTACATATGCGAAGATAAGATTGGTTTTATAGATATTATAATGTATGTACATAATTAATTTCATAAATTGTATAAATTAACAACTTTAAAATTGTGCAATTAATTAATAATTAATTAATTTATTATTTATTATTTTATTAATTGTTTCTAGTTCCTCCGAATTATTTTAATCGAACGTTTAAAGTGTATTTGAATTAGATTTATTTTCATATTAGCAATAGTAGCTGTTTATTTTGTTGTATAATTGTAAAATCATATTATTTGCTAACTACGTATCTACTGCTTGATAACTACAGTTTTGTCAGTAGGATATAGAATTGATAGCAGATTTATGAAAGAAATGTCATCTGGTAGCTTACGCTTTATGTATCACGTAAAAATAAAAAATGTGCATTTCCAATATTAAGAAAAATAAAATGTTATTATTGCACAATGCGTTTGATCATATAAACAATAATATATGATCATATATAATTAGTCAAAATTATTTTTTCTCGAGATTTTATATAAAAACAATGTCACTCAACTGGACAATAAGATTCACTAGAATAAAAATATTTGTTAAAATATGACCTAATCTAAAACGTCGCTTAATGTTAATAAATAAAATATAAAAATAATCTAACCGGCTCATTTCAAATATTCAGGGGAACCATTTTGTGGATCATATATATTAAAAATTCCTCAGGAGATTGCTGTTTGGGTAAACATGGCGTTAAAGGGACCCACTTCCGATGACCTTGAATTTGACATATATTGTCAAGGACACCCTCCCGAGTAACATGCAAGTGATTTTAGTCGGGGGTCGCTTTTTATTAAAAATTTATTAACAAATAAAGTTAGCGAAATGAGAACAGTATATGTGTGAGCTTAATGTGTGAGTTTAATGTATCCATTGCATAATGTGAGTAATAAATAAAACAAATAACCACAAAAATATCCTAAGAGGAGATGATAAACATTATGTATGTGTGTGCCCTGCTTTAACGAAAATCACAATTTCTATAAAACAGGGCATACACACGTGTGTGTGTGTGCCCTGCTTTAACGAAAATCACAACTTCTATCAAGCAAGGCATACACACGTGTGTGTGTGCCCTGCTTTAACGAAAATATTCTGTGTCGGAAATATACGAAAAATTTCAAACGTAAACAAACAGGGACTGCCGCACTTACCACGCGAAACGAGGGGCCACATGGGTTCGTGGCGCGCTTTACAAGCTCGTTTAGGTAGAGGTGGTATTAAACAAGATAAGTTAGTCGATCATCTGTGTGAATATTTGTGGCGATATACAATAAACGAGCTTGTAAAGCGCGCCACGAACCTGTGACAACTCGTCTTGCGTGAAAAGTGAATGCGTCAACTATTTCGACATATATATTAGTCATTTATGCCTTCCAATACTCAAAATAGCTGCTATATTTTTCAAACTTTATTTGTTAATAACTTTTTAATAAAAAGCGACCCCCGGCTAAAATCACTTGCATGTTACTCTCGAGGGTGTCCTTGACAATATATGTCAAATTCAAGGTCATCGGAAATGGGTCCCCTTAATGCCATGTTTACCGCTGTTTGTCTGCGAGATATTCAGCAACACCTCTAACAATTTGAAGAGTTGGATCTAGAAGTGCTTTGCAAACATCATAAAATTTCATAAAATAGTTTCTTTAAGTTTTTGGGGATACGTATGTCAATGTCGATCATGGATGATAGTGATGATGGAGAGGAGTGTATGGTTGGATGTAACGATGGTATGTGGAGGAAACGTCCTCAAAAATACCATGTGACTCTCTGCGAGTCGCGATGGTGCCACTCCACTATATGCCCGCCTAACTCTTGTCGTCCGATGAGATCGTCGGTAAGAGTGTCGATCAGGGGCGATAAATATTGTTACCGAATTTGTTTATATATTTAAGTCGGCGCGGTCGAGCGCTCGCGAGAAAACGTGGCTTAATGTGTTGCCATCTTGATAGGGGCGCGCGCGGCCACCACAAGTTGTTTTACTACGAATAAATCGTAGTATTCATTTACACATATACTACTCTCAACTTCTGTCCTGAAAATATTAAAGAAATAATTGATACAGCAGCATCTATTAACTCAGCTTTTCAAATTTGGCGGCGCAGGAGTCTACGAAACGCTACGCTAGTACGCTACTGCTGTTCATGGAGCTCGCATTCGCTAGCGCTATCATGGTTCCATGAACAGAGTTAATAGCATTAGCGTTGGTAGCGTAGTAGCGAGCTTCCCGAACGCACCCATAATATATCAAAGTACATGCGTGGGGGGGGGGGGGCTTCACCCTCTGCATCTCCCCATGGTCGGTGTGAGTAAATCTAGGAGTGTGGGCGGGGGGGGCTTTGCCCCCTCGCGCCCCCCTCCCTGCACGGGCATTTAGGTGTCTAACTGCACAGATCACGCATTTTGGTGTCCAACTGCACAGGCCACATTTTTTACGGTGTCCAACTGCACAGGCCGCATTTTTTACGGTGTCCATATTATTCATATGATGCAGCTGTGAAAGTATGTGAATATAAAAAATAAAATTTAAAGCGGATTAATTAATAGCGAGATAAATTTAATAATAAAATAATAATTTTTTTACTTTACTTATTGTCAAATGTATATTTTTTAAAAATTGAAAAATAAAAAAAAATTTGGAAAAAGCGAGACTCGAACGCGTAACCTGCAGCGTTTTAACGCGTCGCCTTATCCACTGTGCCACACGAACTACTTGTGAAACTTGTTTGCGTGCTCAGTAGATAAGGTGCACGAAAACTTTCGATGCAAATATCTTGCGAATGCTCGAGTATTGCATCGTGCCACTTTACCATTAATTAGTGGGGGGTTAACCCTACAACATATTAAAAATTTATTTAACCCTCAGGGTACGGACTATAAAACAGTTACTTTCCGTACGGACATGGGTTAGCCTAACCCGGCGACTTTGACTGTATATCGGGCTGTGCTCACATAGTAGCTACCTCAAAGATTCCCCCCCCCCCCCGGTACGGACCCCCACCATTCACTTCCTTTGAAATGGCGCTACTTTCAAAATTCGCTGCTGGATTACGCTAACCCAGTCCGTACCCTGAGGGTTAAATCGGTGAGGACACTACCTGGTCCTCCCCTTGTTAGGCGCATAAACTTTATATGCGTTGACAGTTTAGGGGCTTTGTATCTTTGATATATTTTGTGGTTATAGAGTATTCTCCATACGTTGATTTCTTTAACCGGTCCATATATTCTTCTTAGTATTTTTCTCTCGAAGGCGTCCAAGGTGTCTTCTGTTTTCTGTGTCAGAGTCCATGCTTCTGACTCATACATAACAACGCTACACGCTACGTATTAAAGTCTTATATAATAGGATCTTTGTTTTTACATGGATAATTCTTGATTACATTATTGGCAGTAGGGAGAAGTAGACTCTGTTTGCCGCTTTGATCCTCTCTCTCATATCCTCCGTCTCGTCATTTTCTGATGTAAGAATGAATCCTGTATTTAAATTCTTTCACTTTCTCACTTATTGTTGTATTTCGTGCCGCTCTCTCTGATTTTCTGCCCTGGAATATAATCTTCGTTTTGTCTTCATTTATCTGTAGTCTTATATCCCTCGCCGCTCCTTCTAGTTCGTTAAGCATTTCCTTCAGATATAATGGCACTTTGGCTAGGCAGTTTGTATCGTCGGCGTACGCCGCTAGCTGTTTCGATTTGTAGAGTAGGTTGCCGTTCACATCTACATTTATCTTTCTTATTGCCCCTTCCATCGCTAAGTTGAACAGCATCGGCGCCAGGCCGTCCCTTTGTTTTAGTCCTTTATTAATTTGAAATACTTCTCCAAGTTCTCCTTGGATCCTTACTGCACTTCTTGTATTGCCCATCAACGCCCTGGTGAGTCGCACTAGTTTCGGCGGAATCCCTAGCTATATCATTGTTCTGTATAGGCCTTTATATCTCAGTTTCAAACGTTTTTAAAACGTTTTTAAAACTATAATAAAGCTCTCTTTTATTAAGAATTTCCTGAGATGTTTTAAATTTTGTCATGATTTTTATTTTTAATATAAAGTATGAAATATCTCATAAAGTATTCATTTTTTGATAACTTTATCTTAATAACCCAATTAAGAATTTAATCGACTGTACTGGCAATGATTATAATTGTGGCAACGATTATAATCGTCGAGACAGATCACGACATTATAATTATTGCCAGTACGGTCGATTAAATTCTTAATTGGGTTAATTATTGACTGGCAAAGTAAATGTTACTTATTCGGTTTGAATATACACCTTCGACTAAAAATCGGTGCTTCCATCTTATTATTGTTTGTCATCTTATACAATACTTGTTATTGCGATAAATATTACCACATGCCTCGGTGGTCGAATTGGTACGACACCAGTCACGGAATGAGGGAGGTTCCAGGTTCGAACCCTGGCTGAGGTAATATTTTTTGCAATAATTATTTAATTAAGATGCTTATATTATAAGCCTCTAAAATTACATCAATTTTAGAATGACCAAAATTCTTGGTCGAAACGCGGTGACAATTTGTCACAACGATTATAATCGTTGCCATCATTGCCAGTACAGTCGATTAAATTCTTAATTGGGTTAATTATTGACTGGCGAAGTAAATGTTACTTATTTGGTTTATCTTAATAATTTTATACGTAAAATAATAAAAGGTATCGAATAATAATATTAATTTTTATATTTGCAATTTTGTAAAATTAAATGCGTCTATAAAAAGCAAGAACATTTTTTTTTAATTTTTCTATTTTTTATAACAATCAATTTCTTTTATTGTTCTACGTATAAAAGTCTCTCTAAGCATGATGCCCTAAAAATTATGCGAAACAGAACACGATATTCTGGATCTGTACGGATATTTCAATTAGACACTCAAGCAGAGGCGGCACTTCAAGGACTTGCAGATGAAACTAAAAGCGCTAAAGGATGCAGGAGTGATAAATAAGACAATTCGTTATAAACATGGTGGCCTAAGATTGTAGACAAATCATGATATTACATTAAAAATCTAATTACGTCTACTTTAGTATACCTTCAAAATGTACGTGGTTTAGGAACAAAATTGAGCGAGTTGCGTTGTGCTATATCCTCTGTATTTGAAATACATAATATTATTATGGTCGAAACATGGTTGAATGATAGTATCTCTAATGCAGAGCTAGGCTTCGAAAATTTTAATGTATTCTGCGTAGACAGATGTTATGATAATAATGATTATCTGCGAGGGGGAGGCGTTCTTATTGCTGTCCGTGACTATTTATGTTGTCAAACTCTAAAGGTGACGGTGCACGTCGAGCACCTCTTTGTTAAAATTCGGTTAGATCACATACACTTAATTGTCGGCACAGTTTATTTGTTTCTAAACTCTGGTTCATCTGCTTATGAGTCGTATTACCTTTTTGTGGAAGAGGTGTTGTCCTAATACTGAAGTTTTGATTGATTATAATTTGCCTCACACTGTTTGGTATAATAGTAATAATTATTTCAATATGAAGCATTGTAGCCGTGTAACGGAATAAGTGAACACGGTTATGCACTTCTTTCAATTTTGCATTTTTTACTGAACAAATACCGACAATGGTTTACCAACAATGGTAACTTATAATAAAAAAAAATTGTATTTTTGATTCATTGATTAATTGCAGGCGCAATTGCATGCATGCTGCACGCCAATTGTGAAGTCCGACGCCGTAGCCTTTGAGAATAGGCTTTGTTGCTACTTATAAATAAAGAATTTTGCAATAAAAATATTTTTTTACATCTACAAAGGTTGCTAAAACTATTACCCAAGTTTTAATAAGTTTTATTCACACAAAAAATTCCAGAAAATTGCCTTGTTTTCAGCATTTTACATGAGGCTCCCCCCTTAACCCTTATTTGTCACACTTCTGTAGACGTCACGTACTTGCTACATTGGGGTGGAATCTACCCCAACAACAAAAATTGTTATAACAAATAAGCTATTCAATATTTTAACTTGCCAATTTTTTTAGAGCTTCTTAAAAGCTTACTTTTAAAAGTTATGTAGGTTATATAGCCAAAAATTAACATTATGTATGATAAAAAAATTAAAATAGCTCCCAACAAATAAAAAAATGGCTGTTTTTATAAAAAAATTTAATATTTTTTTTTGACAAATGTTGCTATAGACCCGCTCCTCATAGGTTTCTGTACTTAAAATTAAGGGAATATATGGTCGTGGGGTTGATTTGATCCCAGTGTGACAAACAAGGGTTAAGGGCGATAGGACCCGAATAAAGCATACTATTATTTATGTATTAAATCATTTGATACCCACTACATACCCACAAAAGTTCATCCAAATTGAAGAGTTTGCGTTTCCTTCTTAGATAACTTTACATACCTAGGAAAGCTACGTTTGAAGACCGACAAATAATCGGTACAAATACGACAGAAGTTGGCACTTCAATTGCTAATTTCTTTAGAATCAAATCTTTGATGCAAACACAGTAAAAATTGGAATCCTTGTAGCTAGTAATTATGGTAAATATTTTTCTTTACACAGTCAGCCCCAAATAACTTTTGACTGATCTTGATATTGACCTTGACCTTTAAGGAGTTCAAAGTTATTTATCTTTCCCGTCGCTCGTTGCTTATTAAGAAGTTATTAACAAAACAATTTAGTAATTATTTAGATTAACATACCCACCTTCAATATCAACCAACTATTATCTGCTTTAACAAAGGGTAGAAAAGTGTATGCGTGGATGCAGTGGGTTCCGCTCCCCTGCGGGGAGCTCCACACATATACATGTGTGATCCGCTCACACAACAATTGGGTTGGGTTATGCTAGGTTAGTTTTTTTGGAGGTGAAGCCCCTCGCAAGGATGCGAAACCCACTGCATCCACGCATACACTTTTCCTCCCGCTTTGTTAAAGCAGATAATAGTTGGTCCACCCACACAACATACTTTTGTTTTGTACAAAAACGTGTCGAATAAGTATAATCATATTGGAGATTTATTTTAGGGTGAAGGAGTAAATATTTACCTTGTTTTGTTTATAACTTTGTAATGAACAACGAGCGACGGAAAAGGTCAATGACCTTGAACTTCCTTGAAGGTCAAAGTCAACATCAAAGTCAGTCAAGTGTCATTTGGGGCTAACTGTGTAAAGGAAAATATTTATTTTATAATTGTAATTAATTTTATAATTTTTAATTTTATACAATTTTTTTCTATTTTTTAGTGCTTCATATCTTGGAAATACCTTACAACAAGCCAATAATAGAAAGTCAATCACATTCACACCTGCACAACGTGACACAAGTGGCCTTAAATTATAAAGGTGATCGACAATTGGCATTAATAGATGTCAATAAAGATTTATTTTTAATTGCAATAAGGACAACAGGCTCTGGAAGAATATGCAAAATAGGTATGTGATATATGCATATATATATGTATAATTATTGCTTCCTCATAGAAGAAGTTTTGTTTTCGTGAATTTCGTATATGAACTTTCGATTGCGTTTAAGTTGGGTTTAGTCAACAAAATTTAAAAAAATTATATATGAAATAGGGGTAGAAGAAACTAACGAAGAGATTAGTTTTTGAGTTTTTCTGCCAATATGTTCAGATTGTTGTAAAACGTCGAAATATCGCCTAAAAAAATGTCCGTATGTGTGTATGTATGTATGTATGTATGTATGTATGTGCACATTTGATGTGGTTGCTCTAATTTCCGCAAATATTGAGATATCGAGCTCTTTTTTTTTTTTATCGATAGAGTATCATTCAAGGAAGGTTGGTATTGAATTTAGCGATAATCGGTAAAAGGGTTCTTTTTTAAAAAAAATTTTCAATTTTTTCAGAAATGTCCGTGGTTGCTCTAACTTCCGCAAATATTGAGATATCGGGCTGTTTTTTTTTATTCGATAGAGTATCATTCAAGGAAGGTTGGTATTGAATTTGGCGATAATCGGTAAAAGGGTTCTTTTTTTTTAATTTTCAATTTTTTTAGAAATGTCCGTGGTTGCTCTAACTTCCGCAAATTTGGAGATATCGATCTATTTCTAATTTTATTATATTTTTCAGTCTTTTCTACCCCTATTTCATATATAATTTTTTAAGATTTGGTTGATTAAACCCAGCTTTATACGCGATCAAAGGTCCATAATTTTGATCGCGTACAAAGCTAAGTCTAATCAACCAAATCTTAACAAATTATATATGAAATAGGGGTAGAAAAAACTGAAAAATATAATAGAATTAATAAAAATTGCTAATAATAAAAGGGTTACCAATTTCTGTTAAAAAAAAAACAGCCAAACTTACCAAAATTTTTATAGCTCAAGAACTGATTAACCAAATTTTAAAGTATTATATATGAAATAGGGGTAGAAAAAAACTGAAGAATATAATAGAATTAATAAAAATTGCTAATAATAAAAGGGTTACCGATTTTTATGTAAAAAATCTATATAATTGCTCTAATTTCCGCAAATTTTGAGATATCGAGCTTAACTTTTTTTTATGGATAGAGTATCATTAAAGGTAGGTTGGTGTTAAATTTGGCAATAATCGGTGAAGGGGTTACCGATTTTTGCCTAAAAAGTGTACAAGTTATACATGTAATCTTATATACAGAACGTGTCATAAAAGAAAGGTTGTTTTAAATTTCGCGAAGATTGGTGAAAGGGTTACCGATTTTTGCCTAAAAAATATATAGGGTAGACCGAGGCGAATTGGATTACTAATTAGCACAATAAAATAGCTTATAGTTTGAAAAAAACACTAACAAAAACTGTCTTAAAACTTATATTGATCCGATTCGCCTCGGTCTACCTTATATATATTTTTAGGCAGAAATTGGTAACTTAAGTTATTTGATGGATAGAGTATCATTAAAGAAAGATGGTTAGTGAATTTGGCGAGAATCGGTGAAGGGATTACCGATTTCTGCTTAAAAAGTGTATAAGATGTACATGTAATTTTATATATTTATCGATTTCTGCTTAAAAAATGTGTAACGATTTCTGCTTAAAAAATGTGTAAGTATTTTTAATGATACTCTATCCATAAAAAAAGTGTGCAAGTAGAGACTTGCACATTGCTTCCTCATAGTTTTTAAGTGTGCAAGTAGAAACTTGCACATTGCTTTCTCATAGTTTTTAAGTGTACAAGTAGAAACTTGTACATTGCTTCCTCATAGTTTTTAAGTGTGCAAGTAGAAACTTGCACATTGCTTTCTCATAGTTTTTAAGTGTACAAGTAGAAACTTGTTTAAGTGAGCAAGTACAAACTTGCACATTGTTTCCTTATAGTTTTTAAGTGTGCAAGTAGAAACCTGCACATTGCTTCCTCTATGAGGAAGCCAAATTAATAAATATCTACTAATAATTATGCATAAAAAATTGGCTTCCTCATAGAGGAAGCAATGTGCAGGTTTCTACTTGCACACTTAAAAACTATAAGGAAGCAATGTGCAAGTTTGTACTTTCTCACTTAAACAAGTTTCTACTTGCACACTTAAAAACTATGAGAAAGCAATGTACAAGTTTCCACTTGCACACTTAAAAACTATGAGGAAGCAATGTACAAGTTTCTACTTGCACATTTAAAAACTATGAGGAAGCAATGTGCAAGTTTCTACTTGCACACTTAAAAACTATGAGAAAGCAATGTGCAAGTTTCTACTTGCACACTTTTAAATAAGTAATTACTAATAAAATTAACTTAAATGTAATTACTAATATGTATGTATGTATGTATGTATGTAAGTAATTTATTGCTATTCCCTGTAGGGTTTACAATCTTTTGACAGTGTCGTTTTAAAGGAACGTACCCAACCCTGTATACAAAACACCTCTCTTGTCCTTAACATAAATCTAGTCAAGTGGCGTTTTCTAGGGACGTACCTTTACAATGACCAACCCTTTACAATGACAACACTTTCCTAACCCATCCTGACCATAGCGGCCTATAACATTCTAGCGCCCTCCCTCCCTTTCTTGCCCCCCTTCCTTGCCTCTCTTCCTCTCCCCGTCTGTCCATTTCCTTCCTTCTCTACCCCACCCACTTCATCTCCTCCTGCCCTCCCTTGCGTTTCCCTTTCTTCTTTGCTCTCTCTTCCATCACCCTTTGCACCTTTCCTCTCTGTTTGCCCTCTCTCCGCCTTTCTTCCCTGCTCTTGCTTCGCCTCGTCCGCCTTCCTATCGTCCCTCAGCCCGCTGCTTCCTCTTTCTGTCCGCTCTTCCGAACTTCTTCCCTTTTTGCCTTCTCTTTTACTTGCCCTTTGTCTTCACTCTGCTTTCCTTCACTCTTTTCTTCTTTCTTCCGCTCTTCCGTCTACCTTCTCCTTCTTTTCTATTTTTCCTCCGCCTTTAGCCTCTTCTTTCTTTTTCCCTCGCTTCTTTATTTCGCTCTCCTTCACTTCCGCTGTCTTTCCTGTTCTCTGCGTCTCCGCTTCTTCACTCTGCCTTTCGTCTAAACAACACGTGCAATCCTGCGCTTACCTCGCACCATCAATATCTCCACCCTCCATCGATCTGATCGATTCTTTCACTCGCCGCTCTTTAGTTTCTGCATTACTGCGTGTTGTAAATCCGCCTTGTCTATTCTTCTGTCGCTTCTTCCGTCGTCTCCCCTACCGTTGGTAACTCCTCTCTCCGTCTTACCGACTTGCGCTCCTGTCCTCTGTTTTATTCCCGCCCCATATTCTCCCTGCATCCTGCAGTGGGGCCAACCTGCCCATAGCTTCCTGCTCAGCCCGCTCGGTGACTACACTCGGTCCTCAGTTCCATCACCAACTTCTCCCTCCAATCCATCCAATTCATCCTCTTGCCGCGTGATGTCGATCAACGACCGAACGCATCCGCTCTCATGTCGCGGGCAACACTCCGCGCAAGGGTTGGGACATTTGACAAATTTTAGAGATTTTTTACGTTACACGTAATAAACATGTATATTACGTCAAATATGTATAAAACGTAATATACATGTCTAAAACTATCTAACCTAGAACAGGACTAAAACAGTCGTGTATTCATCCGAGAATTCCGAGGGAAATACTCAAAACCCTCCTAAAACAGTCATGAAAGGACCCCGTTAACCATTAGACATTACGCTGTTAGCATATGCTCTTACTGCTCTTCTATTGAATATCATATCAGACGTCGTACGTTAGACATCAACACATTTAGTTGTCATTGTTGTCAACTCAGGATTTTACATTATAAAAAAATAGAAGATGAATTCTAAAGATAAAATCAATCAGGTAAGTAATTAAGAAGCGATATCATGTACATGTCTTCTAATTTTACTCGTTTAAGAAAAACTATTTATTTATTTACAGCCAACATATTCAACTTTTTATCCAAAAAAAAAAACAGCGGTTAGAATCCAAGCTATTTCGTTAGCTATTTCAAGCTATTTCGTTTATTTCTATTGGTAGATTATCGACTCACAAGGGAACGGTCGGAAGTGTCCCTCACCGATTTGGATGGGCTTTGGATATGTTGTAGAGCATTAAAAAATATTAGACACGTATTTTTTTAGCTGCGTATCTCGACGTTTAGGGGTTGAAATAACCCCTCGAAAATAACGGATTTTATAGTTTTTAGCGAATATCTTCGAAAATATAAGGCGTAACGACAAAAAATTTATATGAAATGTTTATGGCTTTTTGTGCTCTTTACAATGGCGTAATCAGATTTTTCAAATTTGTCAAATTTTTTAATTTAACTTTACCCCCACCTATTATTTTTGCCAAATATAACAATTTTTCCAACGCAAATTTTAGAACGTCGAATGCCAAATACATCCATGTATATTTTTATTATGATACCATTATTCGATTTTTGGCAAGACGAGATGATATGTGATACAGGTGTCGCGCTGTAGGTAGGTGTTGCGCTATTTCTGTTCAGTTGCGCCGTACGCTTAAAAATTTCCATTTTAACTCTGGGATGACCGAAAGCGCTGATGCGAAGGCCAGCGCAAGGCGCTGACAGCGAGAGGTTAACGCTATTCGAGAGTCCTGGACTAGCAACGGAATGTCGACTCCGACACTATAAATACCGCCGAATTGTAAGATCGGGCGGGCAGTCGCAAATCATAATCTGAACGAACGTGCGTCACATTATCCGCTACAATAATATACTATCCCGGTTACGGCACAACAAAATCAACAACCAAAGTTCACGCATTTGAATATCATTTGCTCGTGTCGTAATTCCGGAAAACAAGCATTTTAGATCGTAAGTTTGAAGTGTAAAGAACTGTGTGTCGTACGCTGTTGTTTTGTGAACATGTAAGTGCATTTTTAATGTTAACTTTTATTGGTTTCTTACGCTTGTTACTTTTTCCTTTGATATTGAATATTTAATATAATTTTTTATTCAGCTCTTACTCAATTCTTTGGCAGGTTTGCCAGTGACTATAATCTTTTGGGAGAGGTGCACTTGGACACGGTACATTTGGACACTGTTTATTTGGACACGATCAATTGAACACCGTTTGTTTGGACACGATTCATTTGGACACGGTTTGTTTGGACACGGTTTGTTTGGACACCGTGTATTTGGACACGGTTTATTTGGACACGGATCATCTGGACATCGTAAAAAATACGGTCTGTGCAGTTGGACACCATAAAAAATGCGGCCTGTGCAGTTGGACACCAAAATGCGCGATCTGTGCAGATGGACACGAAAATGATAGACAAGTTAATCATAAATTATGTTAATATTGTTGCATCCTTACTCGTCAATATATCCTATATAATATATCAAAGTACATGCGTGGGCGGTGGGGGACTTCGCCCTGCACCCCTCCATGGTCGGTATGAGTGGACCTAGGAGTGTGGGTGGGGAGGCTTTGCCCTCCCCCCGCACCCTACATGCACATGGCGGTGTGGGTGACGTTGAAGCGTAGGCAGGGGGGGCTTTGCCCTCCCCCCGCACCACCCCTAGGACACGCCTTCGGCATGCCCAGGTAAAAAATGTACTTCGTTTTAAGCGTGAGCGGGGGGGGGGGGGCGAATCCACGCACATGCATTTCGGTGTCCAACTGCACAGTCCGCATATTTTCATGTCTATCTGCACAGGTCGCGCATTTTGGTGTCCAACTGCACAGGCCGCGCATTCTGGTGTTCAACTGCACAGGCCGTATTTTTTATGGTGTCCAGATGATCCGTGTCCAAATAAACCGTGTCCAAATACACGGGGTCCAAATGAACCGTGTCCAATTAAACCGTGTCCAAATGAACCGTATCCAAATGAACCGTGCCCAAATAAACCGTGTCCAAATAAACCGTGTTCAAATGAATCGTGTCCAAATAAACCGTGTCTAATTGATCGTGTTTGAATGATCGTGTCTAAATAAACGGTTTCCGAATGCACCGTGTCCAAATAAACGGTGTCCAAATGCACCGTGTCCAAATAAACGTTGTCCAAATGCACCGTGTCCAAATGAACGGTGTCCGAATGCACCGTGTCCAAATGAACGGTGTCCAAATGAACCGTGGCCAAATAAACGGTATCTAATTGATTGTATCCAAATGACCGTGTCCAAATGTACCGTGTCCAAGTGCACCTCTCCCAAAAGATTATATAGTCACTAGCGAAGAATTGAGTAAGAGCTGAATAAAAAATTATATTAAATATTCAATATCAAAGGGGAAAAAGTAACAAGCGTAAAAAACCAATAAAAGTTAACAATAAAAATGCACTTACATGTTCACAAAACGGCAGCGTAGAACACACAGTTCTTTACACTTTAAATTTACGATCTAAATGCTTGCTTTCCGGAATTATGACACGAGCAAATGATATTCAGATGCGTGAACTTTAGTTGTTGATTTACTTCGACGCGTATTTAACACTGTTTTGCGCACACGCCATTTGAACTTCGGATGACGTAATATCTTTTCCTCTGGTTGAACTTTCATCGCATATTATGTCGTAGTATATACCCAGTAAGCAAAAAATCATTATTACAATGTTATTGCAACGATATTCTATAACTTGTAATGTTGTTAAATATGTAGTTCTTAATGTTGTATAGAACATCATTATGAACATACTTTGACCACGATTCCGAAATTTCAGTAATGTTGAAATGGGAGTGCCATACGTTGCAAATAACATTGTGCTAACGTTTTTCTATCATTCCTGCAATGTTTTTGAGATAAAAATTTAAATGTACTATCAACTTTATTACAATATTATATTAAGATTACCGTAATATTAATTTTAACATTTATTTAAAGTTCTTGCTGATGTTTTATTTCTATTACAGGCAACATGTTTTCAATAAATATGCAATAGTAATAAAATATCTCAATATTTATTGTCTAATTAATATTTAGATTGCTTTTATAGACCAGGCTTGGACAACTTTGAGCTCCAGAACCACGACACTTCTTTTCTATCCACGGAAAGTAGGGGAGTGTCTGGCTCCGGAGCTTGAAGTTGCCCAGGCCTGTTATATACTAATCTGCATTGGGGAATAATTCACTAATTATCATAAAAAAAGTTTTATTTATATAGAAATAATATATAGGTATATATATATATACATATATATATATTAGGGTGTGTCATTTTGGAGCAACTTTTTTTTTCATTTCCCGAATAGCATACATACTTGCAGGAAGGTAAAATAAGATACCTGTTAAAATTTTAGCCCTTAATATTAATATTAACAGGTCGCTCATCGCGATTTTTTATTTTTCATTTAGTAAGATAGAAAAAATTTTATAACTATCTAACAAACAGTAATGCAGCATTGCGCCACATAGATTTTCTGTAGTAAATTTACCGCTCTACAAAAAAGATCTCTTATCATTTTTTCATAAATTTAACCGTTCAAAAGATATTCAAAGTTAAAGTTTGATAAATTTTATAAAACTTGTTTTTGCTTCTTATGAATTTTGTATCATATCGACTATCAATAATTATAAAATAATCAATACATATTTTTGTAGAAAATTTAACGATCTACAAAAAAGGTCTCTTATATTTTTTTCATAAATATAACCATTTAGACGATATTAAGGTTTAAAGTTCAAAGTGTAAAAGAAAAATACATCTTGAATCACCAGCTACCTATTTACAGGGCACATATAGATAATTAAGTTCTTATCATATTAATATGCAAGTTTTAGAATATATTAATTACTTACCCATATAAAAATGTTGTATACAATTAAAATAAGCGCTCGACAGCACAAACACAAACGTACGTATATATGACACACTCACGCATCATACGTATGTAAGATAATGTCACTACAGTCTCCAGAACTATTACTGCTTCCGATTGGCTGTCGCGACAAGCGTGCGTCTCTGCTCATGATTTTGACGCGCTCAAACAGCTGAAAATAATCGGCAGTAAATTGCAAGAAAATAGCAAATAATTCCATCCAAAGAACGTTATTTATAGTTAACCTAAATTATAGGTTATAGATCATCA
Organism: Temnothorax unifasciatus; assembly: GCA_030770225.1. Classification (NCBI taxonomy): domain Eukaryota; kingdom Metazoa; phylum Arthropoda; class Insecta; order Hymenoptera; family Formicidae; genus Temnothorax; species Temnothorax unifasciatus. The sequence continues at coordinate 66,455 of JASTWK010000181.1, read as the reverse complement.
TATCAACTATTCATAGCACGTATGGTTAATTGAGTTCTTATTATTAATATACAACTTTTAGAATATAATAGTTTATACTTATTTATATATAAATATACTGTAAATAAAGAGCACTCCGCACTGCTCGATCCACACGCGTGTATACGCACTCACGCATCGTAGGATAATGTACGCATCATGGCTGTCGCGATAAGCGTTGGGCACAATATAAAACAATAACATTCTAACAACAGAAAATTAATATACTACCAACGTTATTTCCAAGTTCAAATTACAAGGAATTTTGAACTGTTGCATTGATCTCAAATAAATGTCAGAGTAACATTTGAAAAATATTTTTTGTAACGTTTTTAAAATATTTTAACAACATTCAGAAAAATCATATTACGAAATAATATTTTTCAAATATATGTATAATATTATTAAAAAACGTTTAAAAAATACACATAAAGTCAATATTTCTAAACGTTAATTTAATGTTCCTTGCTTACTGGGTAGTATATATTGTAGTACGAGAAAATATGCACAAATGGAAATTTTTAAGCGTACAGCGCAACTAAACAGAAATATCGCAACACCTACCTACAGCGCGGCGCCTATACCACATATTATCTCGTCTTGCCAAAAATCGAATAATTGTATCATAATAAAAATATACATGGATATATTTGGCATTCGACGCTCTTAAATTTGCGTTGGAAAAATTGTTATATTTGACAAAAATAATAGGTGGGGGTGGGGTTAAATTAAAAAATTTGACAAATTTAAAAAATCTGATTACGCCATTATAAAGAGCACAAAAAGCCATAAACATTTTATATAAATTTTTTGTCGTTATACCTTATATTTTCGAAGATATTCGCTAAAAACTATAAAATCTGTTATTTTCGAAAAGTTGTTTCAACCCCTAAACGTCGAGATACGCAGCTAAAAAAAAATACGTGTTTAATATTTTTTGATGCTCTACAACATATCCAAAGCCCATCCAAATCGGTGAGGGACACTTCCAACTGTTCCCTTGTAAGTTATTTTGCTATGTTTCAGCTCTAGTTATTATATATTCATAGATCCCTTCCTTACCGTGCCACACTTTTCGCTTCTAGAAGAAAGACTTGTGTACTAGCGATCACAGTTGTTGATAGAATAGCAGGATATGTTGCGCAGAATAAAGTCACAATAACGTTTTACGTAGCGTTTAATGTTAAAAAGGAAACTCAAGTACATATATGTGCTTCGCTTGCGGGCTTGCACGCTGAGGAGAAACTGGCGCGAAAGCGGTATCACGCAAGAGGTAAAACAGGGAGCTTTTAGGAACATGCAAGTGCTGCCAACGCAACATTTACCATCTAACAGTTGTAATAAAGATTCACAAGGGGAGGGCACGACGTTGCCATCCCCGATTTGGCTAAAATTTTACGTACGTGCAGTACTTAAAAAGAAAGTCTTATGGACCAAGCCGTAGGATGCACTTCTCAAGCATCTTCGAGAAAAAGCGATTTGAATATTTGCGTGCATCACTAGTAGCTTAACAGTTTACGAGTCTCCAACCGAAAGCGTGGCGCAGCGGGTAGCGCGCCAGTTTCATAAGCGCGAGATCGCTGGTTCGAGTCTCGCTGCTGGCTCCTTTTTTTTTTTAATGTTTTTTTATATATTCAATATTTATGCTCTGATTTCCTGCGACTCGGGAGCTATGCGTTCTGTTTTTTTTTCTTCTTTCAAAGGGAGTGAGAGAGAAAGAGAGATTTTCATACTTCATACTTCTATTCTTTTTTTCAATCCTTTTCAAAGAGTGATCGGTAGAGAATACTGGTTGGAAAAGGTTATAGTAGAAAGGATGAGTAAATCAAGTACTGAAAAATAGAAAACTTCATTATTTATTCACATGTGTGCACGCGATATTTATTACTTATTAATTGTCAGAAGGCGATGAATCAGTACATGAATCGGGATGATATTCATCGTAAAAACATGGAAAACAATACGTTATAAAACATCGTGCGCATCGTATAAAAGCTGCTTTTTTACAAGCGCAAGGATTTTTGAGAATGTCAGTGGGGAAACATACTTCATTTACGTTCATGAAAACTTCTCTTTCATCGGAAAGTTTTGCAGCGAACCACGCGTAACGCAACATTTTCGAAAATACTGGTGCTGACAACTGATTGTGAACGATCGATTGAATTTTTATACAATCTTCCCGGGATGCTATCTCGCGATTTTGTTCTATAAGGTGGGAACAATTTTGTAGACGCTTTATAAAATTTTTCACTTGTCTGTAAAAGTATACATCGCAAGGCTGAACAAGAGGCGTGCACTTCGGAGGAATAACTTTAATTGTGCACGTTCCTATACTCTCGTCATTTTGAAAAATTTCATCATACAAGCTCGGATTCGTTTGACCTCCCCAAGAATCTATCAACAGCAGAAATTTCTCCTTTCCTACATATAATAATAACGTTTCTTTTAAAAATTTTGTGTACAAATAAGTCGTAAGCTTTCCCGATTTTGATGACGTTACAACGACGTTTTTGTACTTTTTCACCATTTCGTCCACACGTTCCTGTACCCTGGGTCCAAAGTTTCCTGTTGATTCTTGCAAACATACAAAAACTAATGGCAACAATTTCCCAGAGAGAGTCATCGCATATTGCGCTGTATATGAATGTGTTATTTTATTAATATTGTGTTTCTTGACGAGGACAGTTTTCGACCCTTGTTTGGCAAGACTTCGGTTGAACGTCGATTGATACTGACAGCCTGAAAAAAATATATATATATGTATATTAATTTATTAACATAGAAAATGATTTTCTCCGCAAATTTCTTTTTTTTTCAAAATTACTTGTTTGATCTGTATTAATGACAAAATCTTTATCGAAATGTGGGATGAGAGCTCGTGCTTGGATACGGAAATTCTCTGCAGCGGCTAGTGTTTCTTCTAATGAAACTGTTTCCCTTTCGCTGACGTACTTCGTGATTTTCCTTTGACGGATTTTGTGGTTTCTCTTGAATTTTTTTACCCATGATTCGGACGCTTTAAAATCGAAATTGGTGAATTGACTTGCAGCAGTTAAAGCCCATTGCTGTAAATTTCTCGTAGTGACTTGCTGAAAGTTCTCTCGAGCCTCGACAAAACGATCATAGGTCCAAGAATTGATGGTAGAATATTTGTCGATCTTTGTTCCTCCATGTTTAATATCTTCTTCCCATCTTTTCAAGTCCCGTAGGCTTTTCAAGCGTAAACAACCTTTTTTTTGTAGGGTCTTTAAATTCCATTTAGGATGTTGCTTTGCGATATTCACGACTTTGATTTTGTAATCGAGATCAATATATTCCGCCGCCTTCTTCTTTTTCTCCTCCACTACAAAATCCTCGTCATCCTCATCAACCTCGTGGAAAACATTCTCTTCGTCAATCTCGTGCAGTAAAATAAGCTCCTCATCCGTTATTAGCTGTTTTTCACCAAGCATTTCGACAGCACCATGGTACAGTTCTTCTCCGATTAACATTGCTTCTTGAGAAATTGAAGAAGACGATTCCGTCGCGACAAGATCATTTTCGAGAAGAAGCTGTTCGAAATACACCACTGCATCTTTCAACCGTGTTTTCGCTACATCACTATGCAGCGAATTATCGTACATTTCACTGTCCGGTGTTGTTGACGAACCGGGCACTGACTCCATTTTATTGTTAATGTTGTGTTGTTATTCCGAAAGCTAACTGTGGAATGACTGTTTTGGAGAAATTTCTGCTGTTGATAGATTCTTGGGGAGGTCATACGAATCCGAGCTTGTGTGATGAAATTTTTCAAAATGACGAGAGTATAGGAACGTGCACAATTAAAGTTATTCCTCCGAAGTGCACGCCTCTTGTTCAGCCTTGCGATGTATACTTTTACAGACAAGTGAAAAATTTTATAAAGCGTCTACAAAATTGTTCCCACCTTATAGAACAAAATCGCGAGATAGCATCCCGGGAAGATTGTATAAAAATTCAATCGATCGTTCACAATCAGTTGTCAGCACCAGTATTTTCGAAAATGTTGCGTTACGCGTGGTTCGCTGCAAAACTTTCCGATGAAAGAGAAGTTTTCATGAACGTAAATGAAGTATGTTTCCCCACTGACATTCTCAAAAATCCTTGCGCTTGTAAAAAAGCAGCTTTTATACGATGCGCACGATGTTTTATAACGTATTGTTTTCCATGTTTTTACGATGAATATCATCCCGATTCATGTACTGATTCATCGCCTTCTGACAATTAATAAGTAATAAATATCGCGTGCACACATGTGAATAAATAATGAAGTTTTCTATTTTTCAGTACTTGATTTACTCATCCTTTCTACTATAACCTTTTCCAACCAGTATTCTCTACCGATCACTCTTTGAAAAGGATTGAAAAAAAGAATAGAAGTATGAAGTATGAAAATCTCTCTTTCTCTCTCACTCCCTTTGAAAGAAGAAAAAAAAACAGAACGCATAGCTCCCGAGTCGCAGGAAATCAGAGCATAAATATTGAATATATAAAAAAACATTAAAAAAAAAAAGGAGCCAGCAGCGAGACTCGAACCAGCGATCTCGCGCTTATGAAACTGGCGCGCTACCCGCTGCGCCACGCTTTCGGTTGGAGACTCATAAACTGTTAAGCTACTAGTGATGCACGCAAATATTCAAATCGCTTTTTCTCGAAGATGCTTGAGAAGTGCATCCTACGGCTTGGTCCATAAGACTTTCTTTTTAAGTACTGCACGTACGTAAAATTTTAGCCAAATCGGGGATGGCAACGTAGGCGTCGTGCCCTCCCCTTGTTAATTGAGGAATATAATAGGGATTTGCCGCGTCACAGTTTATTGTGGTCTCTTCGAGCGTTTTGCGACATTCTTGAACGAGATTGTTTGACCACGACCCGATATTACAATCCTTTATTTCTATATCAAACTCTTTATTTTCTGTATCTTTATCATCTTTATTTTTTTCATTTTCGTTTAGTAACACATCCTCGATGCCTTTTATCTGATGTGTAATAATGATACGAGCAGATTCCGCTGGCGAGTTATTTCCATTGTTATCCTTTCCAATTTCTTCGCTGAAAGATAATATAAGAATGCATCTTGTTAATTCAACAAATTGAGAAAAATTTGTCTGCTTTGTCAATAAGGCCATAGCGCGTATATACAATTTTTTTACTTTAGGATTTAATTTCGTGAAGAATTTCCATCTAGACACCATATGCATATAGTGACAAATATCAAGACGCATAAAGCCTTTGGCTTTTCTATAGTATCCTGTTTTAAAATTAAAGTAAAACAAGTCGTTAAATATTGTTTTAAGTTTGAGTATTGGTCAAAAGCTTTTGCAATAACATTGAGTAACGCCATATCAAAATCACATATGACTGATCGAGGTATTAGAAAACTTGCCTTTCGAATCGATCCTATACGCAAAAATTTACTCAGCCAATATTGAATCGCATTTACGTTTTGCACTGCGCTCAACATTTGGAGCCCGATATCTCTGGAACGGTAAATAGGTACACTCGGAGACTGACATATCTGTAATCAGTTTGACGAGACCTTTCGTTTGGTACCTACTTTATGACCAAAATCGAATGCAAAAAAAATGGGGCCATTTGCCTATGGACATTTGTGATCACTCTTTAAAAATGTAAAGTTTTTTTCTCACCCCCATTCCCCCCTCCCTTAGCCCATTATTTTCAACCCCTACAACTTTCTATGCATCTCCGGCCATTTCTTTGTTGTATTCATCTAGCGAAACTCAGCACAGCTTACAGAAGTTCGGTAAATGCGTTGTAAAAACAATTATTTGTTATTTTGTTTTTGAGATTTAATATTTTTTATCTGCCAAATGAAAAGAAATATCGAGTTTATTCCAACGGCACAACGTGGCACAAATTACTATCTATTAACCCCAAATAAATGGGTTTATTCCGGCAAAAGTGCGGGGCTAGTATAATTTTATTTTTATTTTTTCTTCTTAATTGTTATCGAAGTTATCAATCTCGCGTTTGCGGCACAAGTCAGCACAAATACAGCATAATACGGCACAATAAAAAAAAACTGAAAATTCGAAAAGTGCGGGGCTATAAAAATTTTTTTTTTTTAATTTTCTCGAGTACGCTTTAAGTTACAGAGTTGCGGTTTGCGGCACAATACAGCACAAACGTAGCACAATGTAGCACAATTATTAAAAATACAGAATTCAAAAAGCGCGGGGCAAACTTCACACACGTGAGCGCTCTGATGCCTAATTACTATATTAATTTTCATCATTAATCAACAATTTCTGTATTAGTTCTCTTAAGTAATAAATCTTTAAGTTTGTGTAAATTAAACTCTGGTTACTGTCTCTGGGCCTACCTAGAGTCCCTATAGTAACAGTTATAACATCATCTGCCATTAACAAAGAATTATGCAAACGATCGAGAGAGGCAGCCTCCCCACTCTCGTACTTCGGGATGTGCTTTGTCTCACTCCCACTAACTTCTTCCCTGTTAATGGCGGACGGTGTCCTAACTCTTACTAGAGGAACTCTTGGCCTACCTATCAAACTTCTGGTCCGGCGAGCTAGTTCGCGTTCGATAACTTTAAAACGGCAGGTTATAATTGCTATCTTGGAAAATCCCATCTTCTTTATTTTAAGAGCTTTATCTTCCTTAATCTCATAGCCCTACTGACTGTAATGGGATGCAGACCAGTTTCAAGATCAGATCTTCTAAATATGCAAATTGAAAGGATCTTGATTGTTGTCTGAATTGCTTAAGGGGGTCATCCCGTGTGACGGCCGTTTTTTTTTTTAGCTTTTTTCGGGATTTTTTTTTTACGAACAATAAAAACATAGAACTTCAAACTTTTTACCATTTATTTATTAACATTTCAGCAGTAACTCAAATTTTTTTTAGGCCAAAATTCTCACTTAATTATGAGTGTAAAGGCACTCATGTCGAAAAAAAGTTTGCAAGCAGCGTCCATGATTCAGGCTGATCGGCTTATCTGAAATCAAAAAATCAAACAGTATTTTAATCTGTGAAGCTATGGCTATCGCCGGAACTAGGATAATTGAAAAATGTCAAGCCGTTATTTTTTTTATGACAAAATAATCACAAAAAATCATGCCATTTGTAAATCAAATTTTTGAAAACGTGTAAAATATTCAATTTTCAATATTTTCAAATAATCCTAGTTCCGGCGATAGCCATAGCTTCACAGATTAAAATACTGTTTGATTTTTTGATTTCAGATAAGCCGATCAGCCTGAATCATGGACGCCGCTTGCAAACTTTTTTTCGACATGAGTGCCTTTACAGTGGTATAACTCATAATTGAGTGAGAATTTTGGCCTAAAAAAAATTTGAGTTACTGCTGAAATGTTAATAAATAAATGGTAAAAAGTTTGAAGTTCTATGTTTTTATTGTTCGTCAAAAAAAATCCCGAAAAAAGCTAAAAAAAAATGGCCGTCACACGGGATGACCCCCTTAAAAGAGGACGTCATATCAAAAGAGGACGAGACAGAGAAAGTAATAGTTAGATTTTCTTTGATAGGTTAGGTGTTTTATTCGTTGTCAAAGAGGATAGCGGGGAGATATCTCTATACTCAATAAATCGTTTGGAAGCTTTATCTTTTTTAAAAATTAAAGAGAAAAAAGAGGAGAGATCACTGTAAAGAGCTTTGATACCTTTCGAGAGTGGTTATCACTATTTTCTGTCAAATCTGTCACATTAATTTTGCTATTTGCTCTAGAAGTTTAAATCATGGGGCCTCGAAATCCATTCTGGAACATTCTAGGGCAGATTTGTTAATGAGAGAGTCGAGGACAGCTTGGATCGCCGGCTCATAGCCCTTTGATATCCATATTATAGGAGATGTGTTGCTGCAAACCTTTCTCTCGGGGATCCAACATGTTGGGTGTTTTGAGCAGAATAAATAGAATTAAGAAAGGCTTGAAAGAAAAAAGAGAATTAGAATTAGGGTAGGAAATAAACTGTGCAGTGCTCGTAAATAAAGATAGCGGATTTAAAGAAAGATGGCTAACTTTTTCTGATATAGATAAGAGAAGCAAGTGATAAAACATTTCAGAGCCTGGAAATAGACTAATTACTTGTAATTAACAGGAACAATCTAAAACACGTCAGATTCCTGGTGAAAAATTTTTTTACTTTTTCTCAGAAATGTAAGAATTGTGACTTATAAAAAACTTTGAAAAAATATATAAAATGTCTCAGATACTTTAAAAAATAATTGGCTAAAGATTTTCGGAATATTTTAGTATTCGTATGTATAAAATTTCTGATAAATTGCACTGATTTTCTCATATCTATTCAGATTTCTACAAAGATATATTAACGAAAAATATTTGATTCTTATTTTGTCTAAGTTTTTCCAAAAACGTTTCATTTTGTGTAAAAAATCTGAAGAAATTTGAACATTCTAAGAAAACGTAATTCTGATTAATAATATAAAAAGTTTTGAGATATTTTTCCACCAGGAATACGCACGCGTTAACAACTGATTCTCCTTTTCCCGATTCAAAAATCTGGTATTCAAGGCAAGAGTGAACTTTGTGAAAACTTACCATAGCGATACCTACGGAGCGCCAAATGCCGCTGGAAACAGCCAATCTTCGCTGGGCGAAATCGGCACCAGTAGGGAAACTGCCTAATATTGCACCTTGTTTTTAAAAACCAAAATTTTGACTAAAAACTCTTATAACTATATAACTAATCTGCATCATTTTATTCTAGGATTATCGTAATATGGTTTCCATGGCATGAATGTGTTCAAAGTTTACTTTAATTATCTTTTCTGTAGGAAAACAAAAAAAGTAGATTGATGATATCGAAAAAAAGTTCCTAATATTGCATCCTTACATATTTTTATTAAAAATACAATTATTACACACAATATGTGCTGGAAATAAAAAAAACTCAAAATAGAGCACATTAGTTTAAGTTAATAAGGATATCCTCTTTTAACGATAAAAAATGCCCATGGAGTTTCACGGACTATACAGGGTGGGGTGATGTGATCAACATTTCTCCTGACCGATTTACTTTCGGAAAAAGATCTTGTTACTCATTGGACAGGAGGCTGAGGGAGCTTCAGAGATATTCTAGACGCAGACAGTTAAGAAAAATGGACGATATAATAAACATTTCTAGAGGGAATTAAGAATACCACAAGGAAGAAACATAACCGATTAAAGCATTACAATAATAGTCAGCAACGAATATAGATACAATATCACATATTTTTATAACAGAAATTTGTTCTTGGTACATATCTTTTTTGCTGTACTAATAACAGACACCTCTTGCGAAATCTCAAAACCTCGTTGAAACTATGAACTTCCACGCTACTTTTTATATCACAGTATTTCCCACTATTAACGACTGGAGTAGTAGCTGGCGAGGCACAAAGAAAAGTCTCAAACAAGCTATTGTAAAGACGACATCTTATTATATATCGTTAAAAGTCATTAGAATAAAAATTCTAAGTCACACCAAGGAATACTATACCACTGATTAACATAACCTGTTATGTTAACGCATACTCCTAGGAGTAGGGGAATTGTGCCTAATATCATCCTTGTTCCTAATTCCACACCCAACAATTGAGACTTTTACGTGTTGTATTTTGTCAGTGAGCAGTGGAAGCTGTTAGAAACAGAGTTCTGACTAAAATAAAACAAAAGATCATCCAAGGCAGCATTGTTCAACAGCTTTCACTGCTCACTGACAGAATGCAACATAACAGTCTCAATATCATATGGTGCGGAATTAGGAACAAGGGTGATATTAGACACAGTTCTTAACTTCTAGGAATAGGTGTTAACATAACAGGTTATATTAATCAGTGGTAGGGTAACTGGGGGGAATATGCCAGTGTGGGGAGGTGAACGGTAAATTTCCCCCGGCGAAAAAGATCCCAACAAAAAAATCCCACTCTTAAGATCCCGAAAAATATGATCCCCGATCAAAATAATCCCAACAACAAAAAAATCCCACCCATAAGATCCCGAATAAAATGTTCCCCCATCAATATCCTGTTCATCGGCCCGCCAACTCGAAATTCCCGCTGGTTGTAGCACAGGTGTTCGAAATTCGTCAGGTGGCTTTTCAGTCAGCGTTGCTAGTGCTACAATAATATTGTGTGTCTTGTGTACGCTATCGTTTGTCGAGGTGAACGTTTAAACTCTCCCGGTGACGGTTTGTCGCATATTTCATCGAGTGCCTTGAATTTGCGAATCTGTTGAGAATGACGCTGCATTTTGTGACAAACCAGAAAGGCGGCGAAAATCTAATTCATCGCGGATATATATACGTATTTCATCGCGAGGGTGCCGGAAAATTTATCTGGCGATGTATATTACATAAAACCGGCAAATGCCGTGGACGCTGCTATACATCCACTAAAAATAAAAGAGGTATGTTATAATTGTTATGTGCGACAGTGAGTGCTCGATGTTATTATTGTTGATATAAATGCGTTTATAGGTAGAGTAACAGAGGAATTTGATCACTCTCACGCGCCGGATCCCGCCAAGGTAGAAGTGATGAAGGTAATGGCTAAACTAAGGCAGAAAGCTAAACAAACCCGAGAGCCGACAGGAGTCATTGTTGCTGCAGCCACTGCTGGAGTGTCTGTGGCAGGTAGTGGGCAGCTTCCAAGCAGAAGAGATCTCAGCTGCACGGTTCGCCGCATTCGTCAGGTGGAGCGAAATGTACCACCAAATCCCACCACTATTGCTGATTTTGTAGTGCCCGATGGTTATCGCAACACGTGGAAAAACGAGCCATTTTTGAAAATTGACTGTAGCATTAAGGCAAAAAAAAATGAAAGAATATTGATTTTTACAACAGAACGGAATCTAAATGTATTACGCTCGTGTGATGTGTGGTATGCTGATGGTACATTTCGCGTCGTTCCCAACATTTTTTACCAAATGTACACCATACATGGGACTGTTGGAGGTGAGGCGGTGTCGCTTGTGTTTGCGCTGACAACCGGGAAAAGCGAGAAGGTCTACACGAAAATGCTGAAAGAGTTGCAGTCAATGGAGCCACGTTTACAACCGGTGACAGTGATGGTTGACTTCGAACGCGCATTTATCAAGGCAATTACCAAAGTGTTTAATGGCGTCACTGTAAAAGGGTGCTTTTTCCATATGTCACAGTGCATTTGGAAGCACATTCAACAATATGGATTGCAAGCAGCATACGCGCGTAGTGGCGACTACGCGTTGAATCTCAGGATGCTAGGTGCACTCGCATTCGTACCCCCGGCCGACGTGGAAGCTGCATACGAGGCATTAATTGCGTCACCATTTTACTCCGATCACGCTGGCGAATGGGAAATGTTGCTTTCTTACATCGAAGCAACTTGGATTGGTACTGTCAACCGACGTAAAGTACGAAGTGCTGCTTTATTTCCCGTTGCTTTGTGGAATCATTACGATACTACCCTTGAAGGTGGAGATCGTACCAACAACATCGTCGAAGGTTGGCATAACGCCTTTAACAATCGTGCTCAAGCGGCTCACGTTACTCCGTGGAAATTCATTGATTTAATGCGTGATGAGCAGGCTCTGACCGATTTAAAGCTCGAACAGATACTTCGAGGTGACGCTCAACAAAAGAAAAACCAAAAATATCGAGATCGTAACAGGCGGCTCCTCAATGTTGTGGGCACCTATGGTCAAGGTGACGTTGTCGAATACCTGCGTGGTGTTGCCCATAACTTAGCCTATTAGGATTAAGGATCGTTAATTGTTCGCATAATTATGGATCACAATAATTTTCTGCCGGTGCAATGCACCTGATTATTTATATTAGTTTGGAATAATGTATTATATGTATTATATTTATTAAATAGCACAATACAATGATACACGTGTGCCTTATTATTTCTTCAAGGAATGTTTTCTAGTATTCTGTGGCATCCGGGATATTTACACGTGGGATGTTGTCGATTTGGGGATTGTTTGCATCTGGGATATATATGCATGGGATGTTGTTGATTCGGGGATCTTTTTGGTGGGATCTTTTTAATGGGATTTTTTTGTTCGGGTGATTTCTTCGGGGATCTTATTGATGCCAACCGTGTGGGGAATATGCCACTCGTTATGTTTAACAAAGCTACGGCTAAGAACGTTGTTGTAAATACTGTGAAATTGTTAAAAATATTATATCTGACGTTTTGCCGCAGTTTTACTTCCTGTCAGTACTATAGTTTTTATAGGGTAAGTACAGTATGACAAGTATGACAACGTGCTTTTTAGAATTTTCTTAGTGTTTTATATAAGATATTCTTCGAGCATTATACTATTTTTAGCTCGATCAGCTTGTCGTTCTATTAATATTGGTTAGAATGAAAGTATTCAGTACGTCGCCGATTCCTTTTATTATCGTATAATACAGGCTCATTTTAATATAAAACTGCATCTTGGGGGATCATGCCACTACTTAGATAGGGGTAAAATGCCAGTACTGTTTACAGCTTCCTAACCTACTAGCACGATACTGCTAGTAGGTTAGGAAGTTGTAATTTAGCACAACTCTCTTGTCCCTAATACCGTATCGTTCTGACCGTACATCTTGGCGCTCTCATCTGCTGGCGGAATCGCTGTTTCCACCAAATTCTTTTACTAATACATGCAAAACTATGTCTTATTGTAACAATAAATATTTCTATTAATTATATGTTTTAGCTACAATGGCACAAAATATTGCATGGGCCAATGATGCGAATGTATTAGCTGCAATGTTGGATGCGAATCTGTCAGTATGGCTATGTCCTAATTGTGTTCATTATAGTGATCGCAAAGTAATACGACAAACAAGAATTGATAAAGAAAACAGGTATTGCTCACAAATTGCTAAATATAAATTATATATTTATACATATATTACATAATAGGGTGGAGTTCCGAAAACGGCCGACCTCCGATGTCGATGAAACTTTGTGAAAAACTTTGTTTTGGGTTAAAATGAAAGCCCTTAAAAGGAATTTTGGCGACTCTTATGATAAAGCCATTTTTTAAGATAAAATGATAAAAAATATAGGGTTGTTCTTCCAAAAATGTCCGTGCTCCGATTTAAGTGAAACTTTGTGAATAGGTTCCTTTTAGATAAAAAAAACATATACCAAAAGAATTTTTTGCGACTCCAAAGTTTAGCAACTTTTTTAACATTTTTGCAAGGGTAGGTCAATAATCAAGTATCTTAATTCAAGCAGTTAGGTATCACGCTGGAAGTTTGTTTAGTGTAATTATGCGGGGAAAGAGGCTCCGCCTACAGCGGAGCCCCTCCCCCACCTATTTGTGTACTGTTTACACACATGTATTGAAGGCACACTATTTGTCTTCTATTGGCATAAAAGGCATAAATGACTAATATATATGTCGAAATAGTTCACGCATACACTTTCCACGCGAGACGAGTTGTCACATGGGTTTGTGGCGTGTTTTATAAGCTTGTTTATATATATACACACTAGCTTCTGACCTTGATTATTTACATTCTGTAGTTTTCGGTCTATTTGGCGTGTTTGTGCTCATATTCTATCAGTCATCTTTTGTCAATCGTTGTTGCAAGACTGATACGACTTAAAATGAAGCTTTTTTCAATATTATGGCAAGAACCTACTGCTTCCACGCATACTCTTTTCACACAAACCGAGGTTCACCCTTACTCCCCCCTGCTTTCGGGGGAGGTGCGGTCGCCCTTCCCTCGCTTAAGTGTGTACTGTTTATACACACACAATTGAAGTATTATTTAAAAATTCATATTAACTTTTCACGCGTGAAAAGTTCACACATGTACTTTATAAGGCACACTATGTGTCTAGTTTAAAAGATGTGGAGCCCCCCGCAGGGGAGGCGGAACCTACTGCCTCCACGCATACACTTTTTACGCGAACTGAGGTTTACCCCCAACCCCCTGTTTGCGGGGGAGGGGCTATAACATCCCGTCGAATTATGAAAGTCTACGTATATTTTTTATCATTTTATCTTAAAAAATGGCTTTATCATAAAATTCGCCAAAATTCCTTTTAAGGGCTTTCATTTTAATCCAAAACAAAGTTTTTCACAAAGTTTCATCAAAATCGGAAAGCGGCCGTTTTCGGAACTTTATCCACATAATATTAAATTTATGACTATTAGAACATCAAAAACGTAATTTTAATATGTGCCTCTGAATTATCAAATATTATTATGTTGAGCATATCTTTTCTTTGATTATTTTGAAGACAATCTTTTTTAGTGATAGCTGTGATCATTATATACTAAACTTTTTTAATTTTTAAGATTACATATTGTACTAACTAAAATGTGCATTCGATTTTTAAATTATAACCTCTTTGCATAGATATTGATCCTTAAACATTTATTTACTTATTTATTATTTATTAATTATATGTAATATTGTATTTAATTCTTTTACGTAATTTAATTTTTGTGTAATATGTATCTTTTAATATTATAAATAATTCCATTTTCATAATTTACAAATATTTTTATACAGTGAATTTGGAAAACAGCCTAACATTGTGAGTGTCCGTAATGGTATCGTCATGGTGAGACGTGGAGATGGTGCTATAGTAGCTTCATCTTTTTACAATCTCTTTACAAGTTTTCACGAACACATATCGAACAAGAAGTTAAAAGAAGCACTTTCTCTCTGTCGTGTGGCTCAGGTAATATTTAATGTAACGTAATATAATAATATATTTATTTACATTACCCCACTAGCACACAAACAATGTGCGAACAAATTCTCGTTTGGATCGCGCGTAATTGTCCGTCCTTCAAACCAACCGAATAAAAATCGCCGAGCCGCGTCGTCTGGCACGCCGTCAGAACGTTGCGAGATCGTTCGGAATAACTCGAGTTTCTTTGGCCGTTGCGAGACCAGTCAATTGTTTGTCAACTACATATAATAAATAATAAAATTGCTGCTTTCAACAAAAAAAAAACATGCATGATCAAATTGTCCATTACAACAATTGATAATTCGCGATAAACGCGAAGACGCGAGAGCGCTCCGCGACCGCAAGCGCTGGTAACGCACGTTGCTACTACGGGGCTATACTACGCGCCAGTATTTCTCGTAATAAAAAATCTTCACGCGTTAGCATAAGAGGCGAGCTTGTGAGATGCTTGACAATAGGCTTGTGAAATAAATTATTTTGATAGCTTTTCTTTTTTTTTAGTTTTTGATAGCTTTTTTTTCTTTCTTTCTCCTTTTTCATATGGTGCATTAAAAAATGAAATAAAGTCTTAGGTAAATATTTCTTTTTATACAGCTCCGATGACCTTGACCTTGACATATGTTGTCAAGAACATGACCCTGAGTAACTTTTCCTTATAACTTAATCGTCGCTCACTGCTTATTTAAAAGTTATGAAAAAAAAACTTTGAAAAATTTACAAGTTTGTGTCAGTGCTAAAAGAAGTAATTTGCTGATATATGTGTATAGACAGTATACATGTGAGCGGGGGAGGGGCGTAAGCAGGGGGGATGAGGATGGACCTCAGTTCGCGTGAAAAATCGAAAGCATTGTGCAATTTTATCAAGAATATGTCACAATTTATTAGTATATGTATATATATGTATATGTATGTAAAATTTTATTGCATTTCCCCGTAGGGTTTACAATCTACTAATCATTGGCGTTTTTAAAGGGACGTACTCAATCTTTTACACACTTTTCTCCCCTTCTTATCCTGGCCATATGCGACCTTACAATTTGTCTTATTTTCCTATTCCTCCCCCTTTTTCCTTTACCTCTCTGTTTGTCTCCTTCCGCTTCCTTCGATTCTGCGTCCCTCTGCCTCCCTCCTTCCTGTCTCGGCTCCTCCCTGTCCTCGTCCGAATCCATCAGAAGCTTCTCCTCCTTCCCTCTCGAGATCTCATCCTTTTCAGACATCCTTGCACTCCTGCCTTCTTTCATTCTTCTTTCTAATTTCCTTTTTTTCTCCTTTCTTTCTCTTACCTCGTCTCCACCGACTTATCCTCATTTATTTTCACCTTTAACCTGTTCTCTGCTTTTCTCCTCGCCTCCAAATCCCTCCGCTTATCCTCTCATTTCCCAATGTTACCAATATCGTCATCCAGTCCCCTCTCTGTCCTACCACACTTGCCTCTCTTACCTCCGCCTTCACCTTCAGACCTCAAATATTGCTCTCCTCTCCTTTACTCTACTTTCCTTTCCCTCCCCTCTCTCTCTTGTCCGCCTCTTTCTTCTCCCTTTCTCTCTTCCTCTACTCCTTCTCGTTACTCCTCCGACTTCTCTTTTCCTTTCATTCTTTCTCCCTCTATTTCCATCATCCATTCCTCTCCTCCCCCTTTCTCATTCAATACCCATCCCACCGCTTCCTACCAACTTCCTCCTCCTGATTTCCATCTTCTACATTCCTCCCATACATGCTCCCACGTTTCTTCCCTATATTCACACATCCTACATTTCTTCTTCCCTTCCCCTTCCCAGTACCTGCTCTCTCTCATCTCACTCCCTAACCTAAACCTCGCCACCCTTCTCCATCTGCTCTCTCCTCATCCCTTCTTTAGATATCCCGGAATACCTCCTCTTTTTATTACCTTGTACTATCTATTATATTCCGATTTCTCGATCTTCTCTCATCTCTTTTTCCTTTGCGTCTCCTTATCTTCTTTAAATAGCTTGCCATTTGTCTCCATCTTCTCTCAGCCTTTCCAACTCTTTTAACCTCCCTCCTCTGTCTTCGAAGAACCTTCCTCTTTCTTGTTCCCAGCTTGATCCTGCTCTCCCTTCCTTCTCCCTTCTCTTCAACTCTTCCCAACATAGCTTCGTCAGCTCACTTCCTTTTCCCTCCTCTAGCTTCTTCTCGAAACTTCATGCGCTTATCTCCGTCCTCTCTCTTAGCTTCTCCACAGCTAACTAGGTACCACAGCGTTCTTCCATCTACTCCCAAAACCCATCTGCTATAACTTTCCTCCAATCTTTCCATTCCTTCCCTCTCTCTCCATCCCCATATTTTTGCTCCATATTCCATAACCGTCCACACCAGTCTATCAAACAGCCACAATCTTTTTCCTTCAGTCTTTCCCAAATCTTCTCTTCCCTATCCCCCAGCCTTTCCCCTCACCGCGGCCGCTTTTTTTATCCTTTCCCTTACCTGTTCCCTTCCTGTCCTCCGTTCCTTTGAAACACATAACTTAAATATCGAAATTCCTTTACCTCTCCTATTTCTTTTCCTTCCTATCTCCATCTTCTCTTACAGTCCCTCCCTCTTCTTTTCTTAAACTTCATTATTTTTGTTTTCTCCACATTCAGCTTCAATCTCTTCCTACCTAAGTAACCTTTCAATTTTTCTAGCATGCTCCTCATTTGATCCTCGTCCTCTGCAATTAGCAATATGTCATCGGCATACGCCAACGTATATACCCTCTTACCTCCTAGCATTATCCCTCCCCATTTAACTCTGCCCATTTCCTCCTCCATATCCGCTAACATCACGTTGAACAGTAACGGGCTCAACGGGCACGCCTGCCTTACCCCCCTTCCCCGTCCAGAACACTTCCCCTATTTTGTTTCTCACCCTTACCCTACTTCTCGTCCCCCTCAGAATCTCCTCCGGCTTTCTCACCAGCCCTTTCCTTATTCCTCTTTCTTTCATTACTTTTATTAATACCCCTCTATCTACTGAGTCGAACGCCGCCTTAAGGTCCATAAAACATGCTATCAGTTTTCCCCCTTTCTTCTCCACCTTTTATTTACCAAGTAATTTAACACATAAATGTTATCTACAGTTCCCATTCCTCTTCTGAATCCTGTCTGGTTTTGCGGTACTATTCTTTTTCCCTCTAGCTCCTCTCTTAGCCTCTCTGCCAGAATTGTCGTGTACACTTATATAGCGACGGCATTATTATTACCCCTCTATACTCCTCCGCCCTTTTTCCTTCCCCTTTACGATTGGCGCGATTGTTCCCTCCTTCCAATTTTCCGGCCATCTTCTTCCCTTCCAAATCCTGTTGATAAACCTCCATGCCCAATTCTCCAACTTTCTTTCCCTCCGCTCATCTCCACCTGCTCTACGGCTCACTTCTCCCTCTGTCTATGCTACACTCTATGTCCTGCCTCGCGCTGCCGCACGTGTCTCGGCTCTTCCGTCGTGTCGCCCCTCTACTCCAGCTATCGTTCGTGCCGTATCCGTCACCTGTGCCTTGCCACTTTTCTTCCCTTTATCCCTTTTTACCTGTTCCTCCTTTTTCCCCCTTCTCACCTCCTCACTCTCTCACCTCCACTCTCGCTTACTCGATCACTCTCTCCTTCCACAGCCTCCTTTGACTCTCCCTTCTATGCACTTTTGCTCTCGCTCACTCGCATATCTGTCAGTCACAATCGCACCGGAAACGGAACTCCACAATTCATTAGTAATTGATACATTAGTTAATAGATATAAAGAAGCTGTTATTTTAAAAAATTGCGACATTTTTTTCATTAAAATGATATTTTTTTAAACAAAAATTTAGCTATGCAATTTATATAATATTCTTGTTTTATGCCAAAACAAGGCAAAGCAGCACGCATATCGCGTCATAATCGTTTTATATTTTGTGTATGTACACCCGACACAGAGTCTACAAAATTCTCAGAATGAATCATAGTCTGATGTATGTAATTAAAATTATTCAAAGATCTGTATCCTTTCCAACAGTCCCTATAGATTATTGTGCCAAGTTTAATACGTTGCTAAATGATTGTAATTAATGTATTTGTAATACGATCTTTTATTGGGATAATAAATGTACAACTATGCTACAAACAAGGTCTACCATTGTACAGTTCGGGTTTTTAACTTTCCACGCAAACCGAGGTCTACCCTCCCCCCCCCCCCCCTACATGTGTACTGTCTATACACATATCAGCATACATGTCAGTAAATTACCTCCCTTAGTAGTGACATAAATGTATATTTTTCAAACTTTTTTTGTTTATAACTTTTAAATAAGCAATAAGCGACGATTAACTTATAAGGAAAAGTTACTCACCCGGGAAAAAAACCCTTATAATGTCTTATATGTTCATATAAGACCGCTTCATATAAGAAACGATCTTATATGCTCATATATGAATTTTGGCCGCATAACCTCTTATATGGTCATATATGATTATATAAGATTATATAAGGACAAATAAAAAAGATCTCTTATAATGTCTTATATGCTCATATAAGAAGCGATCTTATCTGTTCGTATACGAATTTTGGCTTAGTAAGAGCTTATATGGTCATATAAGATTATATATAAGGACATATATATTTAAATAAGTTTTGGAAAATTGTTATATATTTTCAAATATTATTTTTTAAGCGTGCCAATTTATTATAAGAGTGGACTCCACGATATAACTGATACAAAAATTGTGTCGCTTTGAGACAGCGTCGCGCGAGAATAGCGCGAGACAGTGTCGTGTCTTTTGATGCTGTTCTTATAACACTGTTTGCCAAATTTTAAATACGAGAAACAGATCACATCGAATGCCATCTATCGGATACTTTGAGATGCATATTCTGATCTGATCATATATAATCTTATATGACTATATAATTTCATATACGATTATATTATTTTCAGTTTAACTAATAAGGTATGTTTGCAAAATAATATGATTAATATATTTGTTTATAAAAACTATAATATATATTATATAACAGTTTTTCACGAATTATTACAGGTAATTTCACTGTTTACGAAAATATTTAATAAAAATTAATATGTCAATTTAAAAAATCAAGTATCTTATGCAAAATTAGAAATAAAAAAACTTAAAATAACATAAGCAAGGAGAAGTGCCGTTTTCGGTCGAAGCGGATCTTGATGCTTAATAATATTTCACAATATCAATTATTATTAAATACATGTTTCAGTTTTTTAAATTGGCACTGCGTGTCAATATGGACTTTGTCGGACTTAAAACACAATTGGTAATTATTTACAAAAAGACCGCACTCGCCAATAACCTTGACCTTGACATATGCTGTCAAGGTCATCCTCCTGAGTGACCTTCAGAAGGTTTTAGCCGGCGGTCATTGTTCATTAAAAAGTTATAAACAAAAAAAGGTTGAAAAATATAGCAGCCCGGGAAAAAATGGAGGAGATCTGACCATGTCTGATTTGATAAAATGAGATACAACGAGATCTGAAATTCAAGTAAAGTCAGATCTGATTAGATACAATTTTATCTCGCCAGATCTGCATGGCCATATCTGATCACATGCAGCCAGATATGCTGAACTATAATCCGATCTTACCAGATCTGATCATTGCTGCCGTTTGATATTGAATCGCAGATCCAATCGGATCTCTTCCAATCTAATCGGATATTATCTGGTTGCTTCAGATCTCCTGAAGTATGAGCAGACTTTACGCCTCAGATCTTGTCGGATCTGAGCAGACCTAGCCAGACATATCTTGATCTCACCAGATAAGACCAATCTTGGCTTACAAAGTTGTGTTGCTGATCCAATCAGATCTCTTCCGATCTTGCTGAATCTGAGCAGACCTAGTCAGACATATCTTGATCTCACCAGATAAGACCAATCTTGGCTTACAAAGTTGTGTTGCTGATTCAATCAGATCTCTTCAGATCTTGCCGGATCTGAGCAGACCTAGTCAGACATATCTTGATCTCACCAGATAAGAACAATCTTGGCTTACAAAGTTGTGTTGCTGATCAAATCAGATCTCTTCCGATCTTGCTGGATTTGAGCAGATCTCGTCAGTATGGAACTTATAAAAATTTCTTTGTTCTCAAATCGTCCATTATTAATTTTTACACCCAATGTTGGACATTATATCAAATATAATATTAACTCTGTAAAGAAAAAGCTTAAATAATTTTTGGTCAAAAAATCAATTAATTTTTATATTAAAAACAGTTTTCTCAATTTTGAAACATTAACATATATAATAAATATAGTCTCTGCCAATTTGATAATAATTGTTAATTTCGACACCATATTTAGAATTTATTATAAATATTCCATTAAAAAAGTACCATGCAAAATTAATTAATAATAGGTAAATATAAAAGATTAATGTGTATATGTACATATAAAACATAAATCTTTTAAATTATTTTGCAAACATACCTTATAATTTAAACTGATAAAGTAATATAATCACATATAAACTTATATAGTCATATAAAATTATATATGATCAGATCATAATGTTGCATCTCAAAGTATCCGATAGATGGCATCCGACGGAATCTGATTCTCGTATTTAAAATTTGATGAACAGTGGTATAAGAACGGTATCAGATACGGCAGTGTCGTGCTAAGTTGCGCCAAGTTCTGTAAATCGTGGAACGGCACAACTTTTGTATCGTGGAGTCCACTTTTATAATAAAGTGGCATATTTAAAAAATAACATTTGAAAACAACAATTTTCTGCAGTGGATGGACACCGGATCGGATCAGGTCTACTCATGTCTGATTGGATCTGAGCAGATATAATAGATTATTCTCGTTACATATCTGACTTTATCCGCTAAGATCGGGTCAGATCTACTCATATCTGATTGGATCTGATCAGATAGGGCCAATATTTTGATCAAACCAGATCTGAGTGGATCGGATCTGATGAGATCTGATTAAGTCTGTTCAGATCTCTTCCATTTTTTCCCGGGAACTATTTTGAGTACTAATAGACATAAATAATTGATATTTATGCGGATATAGTATATGTATGAACAAAGAAAAATTATTTAAAGCAGTGAATTGTTGATATATTGAAAGGAAAGTTATTTAAAGTAGAGAATAGAGAGTATATACTTTGTATGTGCTTTCTAAGTTGGAGCAAGGTTCACACTATACAGGATCGAGGAATTCGTGTTTATGTATAAGGTAGTACTCTATTTATGACATTCCAAGTTTTTATTGACTGAAAAGTATTTAACTGTTTAAAACGCGTCACTAACCTACATAGGTTAGATGACGCGCTTTAAAAGTATTTAAATGTTTAAAGCGCGTCACTAACCTACATAGGTTAGATGATGCGCTTTAACAGTATTTAATTGTTTAAAGCGCGTTACTAACCTACATAGGTTAGATGACGAACTTTAACAGTATTTAACTGTTTAAAGCGCGTCACTAACCTATGTAGGTTAGTAACGCGCATTAAAAGTATTTAAGTGTTTAAAGCGCGTCACTAAACTAAACAAAAACTAAACAAAAAAAGTGTATGTGTGAACTATTTTGACGTACATATTAATCATTTATGTCTTCCAATACTCAAAATAACTGCTATATTTTTCAACTTTTTTTTTGTTTATAACTTTTTAATGAACAATGACCGCCGGCTAAAACCTTCTGAAGGTCACTCAGAAGGGTGGCCTTGACAACATATGTCAAGGTCAAGGTCATTGGCGAGTGCGGTCTTTTTGTAAATAATTACCACAATTGTGTAAACTGAATTAATTAATTTGATATTGTCAAGTAAAATAATATACTAAAAGAATATTTATAACAGTTACACATATGGATAGATAACCTTATATATTTAACCTTATATAAATATACTTTTACATGATCACACATTATAATATACTAGTATATAAGACCATATATGAAATAAAGTTATACTTAAAGAGGTTTAGCCATATAATATTGTTCAAGATTATATTTCTATTTCTTATATGGCCATGTATAATTATACATCTACTAATATGAACAAATAAGAGGTATTTTTTCCCGAGTATATAATCATGTATGCTCATATATGGCCATATAAAAAAAGAATAAAGACATATACTTTATTTACCCCGAGGCAGCCTTAAAGGGCGTTTTGAAGGGACGTACCCAACCCTATTCACTATTCCATCCTATTCTATTCCTCCATTCCTATTTCCTCCTTTGGACCAACGGTTTAACGTCTCTTCCGAAAGACGGAGCCCAGTTTTCCATCTGGGGATATTGTATCCATTTGAGATCTATCCGTCAGATGGGGGGGAGGGGGGACAGCGTTTTGCTGAGAAAAATTCTTATCGGCCTAGCGGGATTCGAACCCGGTTCTCCGGATTACGAATCTGGCGCTCTACCCACTAGACCAGACGTCTCCCCAACTATGGCCATATATAATTATATATTCTCATATATGGCCATATAATATTGTTTAAGATTATATTTTTCACTTCTTATATGATCATATATAATCATATATCTACTAATATAAACTAATATAAACTAATATAAATAAATAAGAGATTTTTTTTCCCGGGCAGGGTCATATCCTTTACAACATATGCCAAGGTCAAGATCATCGGGGTTGGCTGTGTAAAAGAAATATTTACCAATATACCAACGATTCAAAAGTTAAGTAATTTTTTTAAACATTTTTAACTTACTGCCTCCACGCATACACTTTTCACGCGAGACGAGTTGCTACATGGGTTTACAACTTTCCACGCGTGGAAAGTCCACGCATGTACTTTGCAAGGTACACTATGTCTAGTTTAACGGTAGTGGAGCCCTCCGCAGGGGGGCGGAACCTACTGCCTCCACGCATACACTTTCCACGCGAGACAAGTTGCCCATGGGTTTACAACTTTCCACGCATGGAAAGTGTATGCGTGGAGGCAGTAGGTTAGAAATGTTAAAAAAAGTTTCTTAATTTTGAAGTCGCTAAAAATCCTTTTGGTTGTCTTTTTTATCTAAAAAAATCTATTTATAAAGTTTGGCCTAAAGAGCACGGACGTTTTCGCCTTTTTAAATAATTTAAATTAAATTAAATTATTAAATTTATTGCGAAAAATATTACCATCAGCCAGTTCGAACCTCCCTCATTCCATGTAGGACGTCGTACCAATTCGACCACTGAGGCACGTGGCAATATTTATCGCAATTACAAACTAAACAATAATAAGATGGAAACACCGATAACATAATTTAAGTTAAGTCGTGGTGTATAATCAAACCAAAAGTACATTCGTATTTCGCCAACAATATAATAAACAACTAGCATTTATTTAATCGACTACAATTGGCGGATAATCATCGTGACGATTCGACCAGTGATTTTGGTCCGATTAATCGTCAAGACATTAAATGAATTCTAATTGTTTATTATATTGTTGGCGAATTACGAATATACTTTCGCTTTAAAAATTATTTTTATTAATTTATAACTCGATAACAGTTCTAGTCGAATGTTCCGTAAACGTTTATTCACACGTTCTCTGAACGTTATGAATGAACGTTTCATGTAAACGTCAGACGAATGTTCTCGTGGTGGTACATCCGAACTGTTTCCGAACGATTCGGGTTCGAACGTTACCCGGCGTGTATGTGCTGGTGGGGTAATTATAATACTACTTATATATCTACTATAAATAATAATATAATAATAGTATTCATTACATAAAAGCTCTAAGGAGATTTCGCTCATGTATACACAAGTATTTACAAACTCCAGAAAACTATAAAAAACCCAAAGATAAGACATCGATAAATAATCTCTAAATATCGTGACAAAATCACCTGCTTTACTCCATCCCAATCTAAGGGTCCATTCGGAAGTACAGCCCAATTATTAGTACTATAACTATAAAGATAAACACTTGTATACAGTTTTCAGTTCACAAGCATAGTAAATATGTTCGAAAGCACAAAAATGTATCGAACTCAGTAAAGCACGTTATTTCACGTTTATCGTGACGGAATCATTCAGTCCACTGCGATTATCCGGCAACACCGCAACAGCTGCGGCCAAGTTCGGCAGCGCGCCGAGCGAGCGCGAGCGAGAGAGATAGAATATCATTCCCTCCTTCTCGCTCTGACTCAGCTGATACGATCGAGGCTGCTATATACTCCAAGTAGCTCTATATTTACGTATCCTAATATTTAATATTTATTACAGAAATATTCTTGTACATATATATGAGCATTCACGCTGAAATTTTCATGTTTTGACCCTGACCTACTCCAATAATTTTGGCAATTTTTTCTAAGAAATGTTTTAAAAAAGAAAAAACATGTATTTGTTTGTTTAGGCCTACGACCAATATATCCAACAATGTAATTTTTGTAAAAATTGCATTTTTCGGTAACTCTACTTTAAAACGATGTTGAAAATATTTAATTTTATCGAAAAATGACTGAGATAAAGTTTGTTCACTTTAAAATAAATTACATAATGTATATATATTTTTTAATTTCTGGACAGTCTAAAGTTGTGTTATACGAGAGAAAAATATCGTTTTTCGTAAAGTTTGTCAATTTTTAAAATTAAAAATAAAATTTATAAAAATTATATTAGAAATAACGAAATTTTTTCGATCTATTGAAGCATGACAAGATTTTTTTTCGATAAGTTCTACCTAATTAAAGTTTTTGTAATAACCTGATTTCGGGGCTCTACTCGGATTAAAACAGTCAAAATGCATTAGTAGCAGATTAATGTTATAAATCTTGATATTATATTGTTACGCATTAGAAAAATATATTTTTCGGTATTACATTTTATTGTCCATTACGATTTTTCTATACAAAGCCTATACTACGTTTTATAATTAATTTTATTTAATAAAGGTATAGTGTTCGATGTCTTCCGAAAAAGAATATCTTTTTCTCTATCGCATTGTACACACGAGTTGCAGATGTAAGCGTTAATCGAAATTTTTGGGATAATTGCATTTTAAAACTAAATTATTCAGCGCTATGTTTCTTGGCGAGATATATACATTTTTTATTACTTTACTTATTTATTCTACATTTGCAACTTATATGTAGGGAAAACCGGGACGAAGTCGTCACTATTTTTTCAGTGTCAATTTTTAACAACAAAACAAATAATTTTAGTAAAATGTGGTACCTATACCGTTGTAAAAAGTGAACCCTTTTCTACAAAATTTATACGGACATTTTTGATCTACGTCGCTTTATTCAACTGAATAGAGTGAAGATGACAAAGGTGCAAAACTTGAAATGTCAAAATTGCCGGGGCGGAGTCGTCACTCCATTCTCGGACTAAATTTTAAATAAAAATTCATAATTCCGATTATAAAAAATGATAGAATACATTTTATTAATTATTTTTTAATAGAAAAATGGAAATATTAATTAAAAACACAATAATAATTACAAGACACAAAAATAATTACAAGAAAAGCGCACACACTTATGTATCCTACTCTCGCACGTTTCTCGTCAGCTCTATTATGTCATCTCTGAGGACACGCAGCACATATTATCCAAGTTCTCGCCGGAATTCGACCACTGCTGCTTCTTTGACTTTGATTTTCGCCAGAAGCCTCCATGATATGACTTGGTGACGACTTTGCTCCGGACACAATTTTCAAGTTTGGTCGCTTATAAAATATTAGAAATCAATGAAAATAAAAAAAACTTCACTGGATTTGTGTTCAGCATGCATTACTTTTTAGAATCACTTACTTTGAGGTTCAGAAACAAATAATATTTAAGATATTTATCTCACAATTCAGTCAGTCAATTTTCGATAAGATTAAATATTTTCAACATTGTTTTAAAAAGTACAGTTACCGAAAAATGCAAATTTTACAAAAATTACACTATTGGATATATTGGTCGTAGGCCCAAATAAACAAATATGTGTATTCTCCTTTTCAGAACATTTCTCGGAAAAAATTGTCGAAATTATTGGAGTAGGTCAACGTCAAAACATTAAAATTTTAGCAAGAATGTATATATATATATATATATATATATACGTACAAAAATATTCTGTAATAAATATAAAATATTAGGATATGATCCTAATATTAGGATATGATCGGATACGTTCTTCTTCTTCTTCTTCTTAGTACCCCGTATGGATTTCCGGCTCTAATGAGCCATAGTACCACGCTTTATACTCAAGTCAACGGGTCCAGAGTAGGGGAACACTGGAGCCCTCTTGTATGAGTCGCAGAAGGCTTCAAGCCGATTATTTAACTGTGACCAGCTGAGAAGTCGATAATTATTTAAAAATAAAATGTACTACGAGCATGCATCTACAGCTTAAGATTACAATCCTTAATAAAAGAGAGTATAGCCTTAATAATGTTATAATTTAAGTTACTATACAAATACAGGCAAGAAAAAGAAGCCGAAAGATTAAGATCAAAAAAAGATCAAAAAAATTTAGACCTATTAATTTCAAGTAAGTTACATGCTCAAAATATATGATCGACATCCTCAAAACCACAAGGGCATGAGGGGGATTCGCTGATACCGAACTTATATTTAATAACGTTAGTATATGGATAACCAGCAAGCAAACGAGCCATGATTCCAAAATCGCTTCTGCAAATTTTAAATTTTGAGAGAAATGCGAGATTCAAATTTAGATCAGCCAGATTTTTCATATAAAATCTGCCCGATCCTTTATGGATCGTTAATTAATACGATCAATAAACTTTGCATCAATATCTATATGTAAGCGTACAAAAGATGTGAGGAAATATCCTTATGAGAAATTTTATTATTAAATAAGGAGCCACTTAGTGAAGCTTCCTTGGCAGCCGAGTCGGCCCGCTCGTTACCCAATATTCCTCTATGTGCAGGGCACCAAGGAAATCTAACCGTACTGCCGCATGATGCGGCAAGACTAAGCTTAGACTTTAGATTCGGAACTAAAGGGCTAAGTTTGCCATTGCTGGTTTAACATTTGCGATAGTCTCCAAATGCTCCACGAATCCGTACATATATTAACATGTTCCCACGAATTCAATAGTGTCAGATCGATAGCAGCAATAATTGCCAGAGCCTCGGCGGAAAAAGAGCTCGTATAACTATTTAACTTAAACCGTTGAGTAATGTCCAATTGGGGGATCCGAACCGAGCAGCCCGCAATCGGTTCTCCGCCAATCTCCACAGATTTAGAGCCATCGGCAAAAATAATCAATCTCAGTAGGGGAGGATCTATTCAAAGATATCAGATTAGTGAAAGCTAAATTAGGGTTACCGTTATCCTTAGCAAACTGACCAGAAGCACAATCTATGGAGGAAGTGACAGTGAAAATATGTGAAGGAAAAGAGAAAACCGTATATATCCTGTGTATATCCCAAGTATATAAATGATTACGAAACGGTGCTATTACAGGCCATCAGGAAACAATGAAAGAAACGTTACTAGGAGCAATGTTTTGCCGATTAGTCAAATAATGCAAATTGAAAACCTTATTTATCATTTTATTGTTACGCAATTGAATAGATCTACCCAAGTATTTGTCACATTTATACGAAATTCTTCTAATAAAAGATTTCTGACCTGAAAACACCCAACACACCCTGTTAGAAGAAGATCTGGAGATATTCAGGGCCACCTTATAAGCAAAGCATAACAAACTCTCAACAGTCTTGAGATAAGAGCGAGCAGCGCTAATATACCACATAGAACCCCATTCACAAATAGCTCCAATGGTAGCGTTAATGAAGTTAATCGCAAGAGTGGGGCTAATGCCCCAAGATCCTCCAGCAAGCCATTTCAAAATATTCACAAGAGTGAAAGATTTAGTTCGCAAGGAGGAGATATGATTCTTCCATCTAAGACCACTGTCCATAACCAAACCTAAATATTTGATAGTAAGGTTAAGAGGTATGCTGCCACCGGGTAATTCCAATCTATCAGGAAAGGTCAGAGATTTTTTATTATGATGAAAAATAGTGAATTGTGTTTTCGAGAGAGAAACAGATAAATCCAAATCATTCAACCACTCTTCCACTCGAATAAAAGTTGACCTCAAACAAGAAATAATATCAACCAATAGATCATCCGAACACAAAATCGCGATGTCATCAGCATACTGTAATAGAACAATTACAGATGGATACAATTAATAGATGGACATTATGAGGAACATGCAGTAGAATATCTTTAACATATAGATTAAATAATATCGGGCTCAGAACTGACCTTTGAGGTAAACCCTTTTGCAAAAACCTGCTTCCAAACAAAATACCCGACTCATAAAAACACGCAGACCTAGGAGAAAGGAAGTTCATGAAAAAGCTCTTATACCCAGGAGGAAATCTAAGTTTATTTATCAGACTAAACAGAGTACAGGGATTAACATTATCGTAAGCAGCTTTGATATCCAAAAAGAGAGCACCCGTCATAGAACGTCGAGCAAAAGCTTTATAAACCTTTATAAACCTCGTGTAATGCCGTGAGTGATAGCGCGCACAGGATCTATCACAGCGAAAAGTCGAGAAGTGCACAAGCTAATTCGTTAGAGCGGTTGCGAGAATTTAAGCGGTTTGCACGAGCGGTGTTTCTAAGCGGGTGAACTTTTGCAAAGAGAGCGTTTCTCGGCACGGCGGCGCGCCTTTTATTATCTCCGAGACGAGGCTCTCTGATCCGGGGTGATCACCAATAATTTCGAGAGCGTGATTGGCCATTGGCGGCCTACGTCATCGCTTACGTCACGGTTGTCGTTTGACTATTTAAAGTGATCGTTGCGTGTTTTCAACAGCGATGTTTATAGCGTGGATCTTTCCTTTGTGTAAGAGCGGTTGCTTGACTTTGTCAGGACGACTGGTTGGCCGTGGCCGTGTTATTGTAATATCAGCGAATGTTCCGGAAATAACGAAAAAGATCCATGCTATACTTGATGCGATATTTTTATGCGATTTCTTTACGGATTTTTTTGTAGCGATTTCTGATGTTAGCTGAAGGCGTGCGAGCGCAAGCATGCAACCACGCGCGATTTTCGGCATGCGTTATCGCAATCTCAAACACAGAACTTTTCTTGTATAAATCAGCATTCTCCCTAGAAAAGCGAGCAAAACAATTCTTAAAAGATCTTTTCCTGTGAGCAACAGCCTTTTCACATTCAGGGTCCCACCATGGTTTACGAATACGTTTTTTAAATTTAGGTTTATAAGATTTACAAGTCTGAGAGTTTTGATCGAAATATCGAATATGTCCTGTAGCGTCAAAAATTGATGCGCCAGACTTAAGAGGATCCTAAAGCGAAGGCCGAACTTCCTCGACGTCGGTAATATCAACTAAAGCAAAGGCCGAACTCCGACGCGAAAACGCCACCAGCTAGGCGGAACTAAAAACGTCGATAATAATTATCGACACTTCTAATATCTGTTTTCTACCTTACCGGGCTATCTCACAACATGTGTTGGAAATACATGATACGTTGCACACATGCAATGTGTCGACGGCCTCGGTAGCATATGTGTGACAGATGACTCTCGTGCCGCACACAAGTGCGTGCCGTGTACGTGTGCGCTGAGAGCATCGCGTACAACCGAGGCCCGTTTCTATTATTCTGTAACATTGCATTGGATATTGTTCTAGTATATATATGTATATTGTATATATATATATATATATATATATAACTGTTTATTTATTTCTATACATCATACATAATAGTATTTTATTAATATTATATTGATAATTATAGTTAGTTAAGTCGATAAGACAATCAAATTTATTTTATCATCCGGTCTTGCCATGGCTGCACCAATACCATTAAAATAGGCACACCATTCGTTTCGCAAATTAATAGCTGCATTAGTATGTCAATTTCCTCCTTGATTAACAAAATTCATAATACCACCTATAGGTTCTTCTCTCCATTCTCCAAGTTGTACTTCTCCACTATGTACATCTTCAGTGTCTAACATGCCTTCAGGAGTATATAAATGTCTTCCTAGGACTTTTGATCTTATAAAATTATGTAAGCAGCAGCAACATTGAACAATGAGATTTGCAATATCAGGGTCATATCGCATAGGAGACCGAAATATTTGGAATCGTGCCAAAAGCATTCTCGGAGCATCTACGCGCACGAGATAATCTATAAATAAAAACATCAGTATATTTATTTTTTTTTTCAGAGGATTTAATATGTGAAAAATTTTTTGAAATTTGTACCTGTAATTGAAGATTCTTCTGTCCTTCCGATTACTGCATTGAACTCCAGGGTATGGAATCAACAACTTTGTTGTTAAAGGAAATTCCTCATCACCAACTAATACAAATGGAAAAGAGATATCTAAACCAGGGAGTGGAGATGCTTTTGGAAATCTAATTGTATTATTATCCAATTTGGTTTTCAGGGTGCTTTTGTTCCACACTCCAGAATCGCTTATGCGTCTATTTGTTCCAACGTCTATATAAATAAATCTTAGATTTGCATCAACAACCGCGAGAAGAACAATGCTGATATCACCCTTGTAGTTATAGTACAAAGAGCCAGATTTCAATGGAGGATCAATTTTCACGTGCTTCCCGTCCATTGCCCCCACACAGTTATAAAAATTCCATTTCTCTCCAAATTCATTTGCAACAATCCGCCATTCTTCTTCAGAAATTGGAAAACACAAAAAATCATCCTTTATTACAATCAGTAATGCTGCACTAACTTCACGAATAATTCCAGATATAGTACTTTGTCCTAATCGAAAAGACAAAGATAAACTTTCTTGAGTTTCACCTAAAAAAAATTAAAGCACGAACTTACAAAGCTTTTAGCATTTCTATGTAACATTCCTTGTATAACCATTCACCTTAAGAGGAGTGATATATTTCATTTGGTGAGAATAAATACCTGTGGCAAGATGTCTCAGAGTAAGAGATAATCTCTCTGCTGGTGGGATACTTTTTCTAAAATGAGTATTTTGTTTTATAATCAAAGGTGCAACTTTATGAAAAAGCTCCTCA
Source organism: Temnothorax unifasciatus (assembly GCA_030770225.1). Lineage (NCBI taxonomy): Eukaryota > Metazoa > Arthropoda > Insecta > Hymenoptera > Formicidae > Temnothorax > Temnothorax unifasciatus. The sequence continues at coordinate 34,747 of JASTWK010000181.1, read as the reverse complement.
AAGGTAGCAGTGTCCATTCTCAAACATCTGTTAAAAATAAAAACAAGAATTTTATATCACTCTTATAAGTTTGTGACGTGACAAAGTCGCGTCCCCTATCTCAGTGGTAGCTCGGCCGAGGGAGGCGCCAAGGATGTTACCGTTACCGAGGGGGGAATAACGAGGCATTGGCGTAACTAGGTAGTAATTTCTTTGGCGAGTTTCAGCGATCACGCGAGAGGATACTGAGCCGACAGCCACCACATTTTTGTAACGGTTTGAGCCGCTCCGAGGGAATATTACAGGTGGACAGCCGAGAGCTGCGAGGAGAAGATGGCCGAGGGACGGGCCACGCGGGTGCTGCCGCCGGTAAAGAAGAGCGCCTCAGAGGGGAGGGCGTGCAACCGTAGCCGAATGCCGACCCGAGGAAAGAGAGGATCTCTTGAGGGGGACGCCCCGAGAGGAGATGCCGAGGAAGATAGCCCGCCGCGGAGCCCTGTTACCGGCCGGCGTGCCCTGGCCTGGCCAGCCGGGCCGTCGGGAACCGGCCATGAGTCGCGGCCTGGACAGCCGGACTCTGAGAAGGATTTGAATTGCCGCCCGCAGGCGCAGCAAACCAGAGAGGGCGCAGGAGCGGAAGTGGCAGCGCTCGCAAGGGTTGAGCGGCGCTGACGACGCGCCTCCCCGACGCGCAGGCGCGCAGCAGAGGCAGGCCCGGCGTGGTCCCGCCGGTCCCCGGCGATCATCACTGTCGTGCGAGCCGCCATCCGTTGACATCCCTGCCCGCCTGCCGAGATCCAGAACGCCGGAGATACTTGTAAGGCCGCTGCTCGGACCTCAAGTAAGAATAGCTCGAGACCGTGGTCCTCCCGGGAGTAAGATTGTATCGCGAACGCAATTGTTTTTCCGAGTAGAGTAGAGTATCAAGAGCATGCTTGCGGGAGGCCCGGTCGAGAGAACGGTACGCAAATGCCCGTCTGGGGAGCTCACGCGAGGCCGCCGACAGTCAGGCGTAATTTGTATTCCGAATGTTCGTAACGCGTGTTAATCGTATCGTGGGAATCGTTCTGTCGTACTAAAGCGCGTTTTCGTGTTAATGTCGAGTCGCGCGTTGTGTTAATGTCGAACCGCGTATTAAATGTGAATCTGTAGTAGAGTCGCGGGTCGTTCCGCGAGAATTGTGCGTAGCTAGATCATTGTCGCGAGGTGCCCGTTGCGTGGGCCGTGTATCATCGAGGAGCGAGAAAGCTTCCCGTGGTCGGGTCGTGCCGCGCCGGCCACTCGAGCGTGGATATTGTGGATCTCGCGAGGTACCGAGCGTTAGATTGCGGGTGCCCTTCGCGGGATTATTTGGTGAACTATCGGGCGAGGTAGCTTCGCGTAAGGCGAACTATCATTCGCTTCGTTAGTATAATTACGGATCTATGCGCTATTTGTCTGTTCATTCCGCGACTATTGTGACCGTCTTCATTGTTACTCATGTGTTCTCGGCGAGAATTGTAATCCGCTGGGATTTGTCTTTCGTTCCGCGAGCGCTGTGCTGGCGCGATTCGTCAGTATTATTTCTTGTTAATTTCCGCGAGAATATAACGTTATTATAATTTTCGAGAGCGTACACCGGTTCTTTTCTGTTTTCCGCGAGATCAGGGGCCGTCGCCGGCCTTCATGAAACACACCCTGCTTGTTATTTACTGATTAAATATATCTCTACTGTTATCAAATCTTGTGTGCTACTTGCGCTGCATTCCCTCTCCTCCTCTCTAGAATCTAACACCGATTCCTCGTTAGAGCTCACCCCTGAGGTAATTAGCGATCTTGGATTTTGTGAAACGTGGTGCGCGTAATCGCACCTAGCGCCCATACCGAGTAAATTTATTTGGTCGAACTACCGCGTATCATTACTAGCATCTGAGATATGGAAAGTTGGAGCTTTATTGAGAAACACTTTATTGAGAATTAATTCCGATTTTGGCAATAATTCGACGGCGCGCTTCCTCGCGGCGGGCGAGACCGGAGGTAGCCGGCGTCGTCGCAAGTTATAATACCTAAAATGTTTAATTTCTTAATTTTAAAATACCTGCGAAATTTGTTTGGATCTTCAAGACTTAACTCAGCAAAAAGGTTGTGATGTATTCCTTGTTCCTGCCTCCGTGCTACCCATGGTTTTACCCATATAACCTTTGCTTTTTATATCGGATTTCTTCTATTATAAACACGAAACATAGAAGAACAAGTTTCTTTCGTTTTTTCAAATTTTGCATATATTGAAAGGAATACTTTCTTTTCGGTAATATTGATGCCATATTCTTACTAAAATTCTCTTAATACGATCAGTCAGTATCAGCGACTATCGGTGACAGATTGGGAAATGTGATTGACCGATTAGAGTCGGCAGTCGCGATCGGCAGTCGGGTCGGTCTTCGCAGTCGGTAGTCTGATGCGGGCTTAATTGGTCCGCGCTATAACGTCGAGCGTCCGCGTACGCCCGGAGTGGGGGCGCGCCATCGAACGAATTTTCGGGAGCACTCTCGGGTCGTCCTCGGTATTCGACGCATCACTTATCGGCGTTTTGGTAAAATCGCGATATCATCTAGCGGTTGAGCTGAGCCATTCTTTGACGACAACGTCTGACCGACCTTTGGCGAGGAGCTTTCGGGAGGAAACAGACTTCCGGTGAGGTTGCCTCGGTAATATTCTGTATGTAAAGTTAAAACAACCTAGCTTCCGAAGCGCGGATCTAGCTCGCGGCTGGTCAGGGTTCGGAGTATGCGCGGAGAAAGACACAAGACTCGGTTAAAAGAGAAAACGTAACAAAGTTTATTCGATTAAGTTGATTCGCAACACATCGGTGTGATCGCGGAGATTGACGTGAATATCGAAGCGGTATGATATACAGCAAGATCGCGGGGTATCGGAGATATGTACAAGCGATATGATATACAGCAAGATCGCGGAGTATCGGAGATATGTACAAAGGTCGCGGAGTCGAGTATCGACGGTGCGTACAGAGATCGCGGGGCGCGGGTATCGGCGATATGTACAGAGATTGCGAGGCGCGGGTATCGGTTATAAAAGAACGCGGGTCCGAATATCGGCGGTATGTACAAGGGTTGCGGAGTTCGCGTATCAAATGTAGATCGCGGGGCGTGAGTATCGGCGGTATGTACAACGGTCGCGGATACCGGTAATATACCGGGGATCGCGCGCGGCGCGGGGCGCGTGGAATCGAGCGGCCAAGAGCCTTGGCGGATATACAGATAACTCTTTATATCCTGTCGCATCGATATGTGGAGGCGGGAGGCGGCACCGGGTGGTCAAGATCCTTGGCGAGTAAGAGAAGAGCTCTCTTACCCTGGTTCACTCCGGTGTCACAGGTTCGCGGGTGGAAGATCAAATCAATCGCCTAGATACGTCACTTGGCAGAGCCAGAGAAAACTCTCTACCTCCTGATTGTTCGAATTGGATTGCGGGATCCGTGAGCAGCGGAGAACTGGTCGGGTCGGTTTGCTGGCTCACGGCGGAATCTAATTGTTTAAACAATTCGGCGCCTTTTATACCCGTGGCGCGATGTCGACGTGGCGGGGGTATGCGCGACGGCAATCGCGAGCGCCGGGATGGAGCGGCGGGTCAGTCGGGAGTTACGGCGTCCCGACGCCGCGATTGCGTTCGGCGGCGTTTGGCCGCGCTCGGCCGTTTTCGGCACCGCTCGGCGCTCCGAGTCGGTTGCCGCGGTAAGTCCGTTCGCGGACTTGTACGCGAGATTCGGTATTTAAAAAAGGGCACACCGTGCCTTGTCTCGCCCGACGGATGGTCGGCCGGGCGGCATCCGGCTGATGCTCGCCGGGAATGATGCGTTTTCGGGGCGCATCATTACAAAGTGTTAGAGTACTCTGATCGAAAATTGAAAGTAGTTCATCTAGTTACTTTTTGTTCTCCTTTTACCGCGCTCTTTAATTGGCGCTCAAATCACGCTATACTGTACGAGAGATATACAAAGAATAAAAAGAAAGTCACACGTATAAGCACAAAAATAAGAGCGTAAGCGTTTTGTGTATCCCAAACCTCTAACAAGGAACGGTCGGAAGTGTCCCTCACCGATTTGAATGGGCTTTGGATATGTTGTAGAGCATCAAAAAATATTAGATACGTATTTTTTTTAGCGGCTTATCTCGACGTTTAGGGGTTGAAACAACCCTTCGAAAATAACGGATTTTATAGTTTTTAGCGAATATCGTCGAAAATATAAGGCGTAACGAAAAAAAATTTATAAGAAATATTTATGGCTTTTTGTGCTCTTTACAATGGCGTAATCAGATTTTTTAAATTTGTCAAATTTTTTAATTTAACCCCACCCCCACCTATTATTTTTGCCAAATATAACAATTTTTTCAACGCAAAAATTTAAGAGCGTTGAATGCCAAATACATCCATGTATATTTTTATTATGATACCATTATTCGAATTTTGGCAAGACGAGATGATATGTGATATAAGCGTCGCGCTGTAGGTAGGTGTTGCGTTATTTCTGTTTAGTTGCGCCGTACGCTTAAAAATTTCCATTTTAACTCTAAGATGACCGAAAGCGCTGATGCGAAGGCCAGCGCAAGGCGTTGACAGCGAGAGGTTAACGCTATTTCGAGAGTCCTGGACTAGCAACGGAATGTCGACTCCGACATTATAAATACCGCCGAATTGTAAGATCGGGCGGCAGTCGCAAATCATAATCTGAACGAACACGTGCGTCACATTAACCGCTACAATAATATACTATCCCGGTTACAGCACAACGAAATCAATAACCAAATTCACGCATTTGAATATATATCATTTGCTTGTGTCATAATTCCGAAAAACAAGCATTTCAGATCATAAGTCTGAAGTGTAAAGAACTGTGTTGTACGCTGTCGTTTTGTGAACATGTAAGAGCATTTTTATTGTTAACTTTTATTGGTTTCTTACGCTTGTTACTTTTTTCTTTAATATTGAATATTTAATATAATTTTTTATTCAGCTTTTACTCAATTCTTTGCCAGTTTTGCCAGTGACTATATAATTTTTTGGGAAAGGTGCACTTGGACACGGTAAATTTGGACACGGTCATTTGGACACAATCAATTGGACACCGGTTATTTGGCCACGGTTCATTTGGACACCGTTTATTTGGATACGGTGCATTCGGAAACGGTTCATTTGGATACGGTTCAATTGGACACCGTTTATTTGGACACACAGTTCTTTACACTTCAAACTTACGATCTGAAATGCTTGCTTTCCGGAATTATGACACGAGCAAATGATATTCAAATGCGTGAACTTTGGTTGTTGATATACTTCGACGCGTATTTAACACTGTTTTGGGCACACGCCATTTAAACTTCGGATGACGTGATATATTTTCCTCTGCTTGGACTTTCATCGCATATTATGTCGTAGTATATAGTATATATTGTAGTATGAGAAAATGTGCACAAATGGAAATTTTTAAGCGTACAGCGCAACTGAACAAAAATAACGCAACACCTACCTACAGCGCAACGCTTATACCACATATCATCTCGTCTTGCCAAAAATCAAATAATGGTATCATAATAAAAATAAACATGGATGTATTTGGCATTCGACGCTCTTAAATTTTTGCATTGGAAAAATTGTTATATTTGGCAAAAATAATAGGTGGGGGTGAAATTAAAAAATTTGACAAATTTGAAAAATTTGATTACGCCATTGTAAAGAGCACAAAAAGCCATAAACATTTAATATAAATTTTTTTCGTTACACCTTATATTTTTGAAGATATTCGCTAAAAACTATAAAATCCATTATTTTTGAGGGGTTGTTTCAACCCCTAAACGTCGAGATAAGCCGCTAAAAAAAATACGTGTCTAATATTTTTTGATGCTCTACAACATATCCAAAGCCCATCCAAATCGGTGAGGGACACTTCCGACCGTTCCTTTTAACAGGTTATGGGCCCAGGCACCAAAGATTATTAGATTTAAAGAAGTTTGCGAGTCTGTAGACTACTCGAGTAGTGAAGTGACAAGGTCGAGCCACATACATAACCAAAAAAGTGTGTTCTCGCGTACGTGTCGAAGAGCGAGGAAGAAAATGGCTCTAGTAGTACTCAGCGAACTGCAATCGGAATGACTTCCTCTCTGCAAGGGATCCCATCGATCAAGAAACTGAAGGGACGCGAAAATTATCCGACATGGAAATTTGCCATGCGTACCTCGAACACGAGGACATGTGGGGGTGCATCGAAGGCACCGATAACGACGCTCGGAAAATGGCGAAGGCAAGATCCAAAATAATTCTTTGCGTGGACGCGATAAATTATTCGCATATTCAGTCGGCAACTACAGCAAAATAAGTATGGGACGGTGAACGGTGAATTTCCCCCGGCGAAAATGATCCCAACAAAAAAAATCCCACTCTTAAGATCCCGAAAAATATGATCCCCGATCAAAATAATCCCAACAACAAAAAAATCCCACCCATAAGATCCCGAATAAAATGTTCCCCCGTCAAAAACATCCTGTTTGACGTAAAGCACGAAGTGCTGCTTTATTTTCCGTTGCCTTGTGGAATCATTACGATACTACCCTTGAAGGTGGAGATCGTTCCAACAACATCGTTGAAGGTTGGCATAACGCCTTTAACAATCGTGCTCAAGCGGCTCACGTTACTCCATGGAAATTCATCGATTTAATGCGTGATGAGCAGGCTCTGACCGATTTAAAGCTCGAACAGATACTTCGAGGTGACGCTCGACAAATGAAAAACAGAAAATATCGAGATCGTAATAGGCGGCTGCTTAATGTTGTGGGCACCTATGGTCAAGGTGACGTTGTTGATTACCTGCGTGGTGTTGCCCATAACTTAGCCTATTAGGATTAAAGATCATTAATTGTTCGGTGCAATGTACCTGATTATAATTTATATTTGTTTGGAATAATGTATTATATTTATTAAATTATTATTGATCACAATAATTTTCTGCCGGTTCAACGTACCTGATTATTTATATTTGTTTAGAATAATGTATTATATTGATTAAATAATTATTGATCATAACAATTTTCTGCCGGTGCAATGCACCTGATTATTAGTATGGGGCAGATTGAAAGTAGCATTCGAGGATTCCGGTCTCACTAGAAAAGTAAGTTTACTTCGTACTCTAGTCACTGCACAGCTCGAAAAGTACAATTCTGTCGAGGAATACTGTCGAGGAATACTGTCGAGGAATACTTAACGAAATAATAACCACGGCACATAAATTAGACGGTCTTGGTTTCAGTGTACCCGACGAGTGGGTAGGTACTTTAATGTTAGCAGGTCTCCCCGATAAATAAAAACCGATGATAATGGGTATAGAGAGCTCAGGAACAGCAATTACGGCCGACTCTATCAAAACTAAATTGCTACAAGACGTCAAAGATTCGAAAGCGGGAAAGAATGCGAACAGTCAAACGGCATTTCTCACAAAGGATAGGAAAAAAGGGCCACGTTGTTTTAAGTGCAATAAACATGAGCATTTTGCAAATGTTTGTAGGTCTAAACCAAAACAAGATTCAGGAGTAAGCTCACAAAAATCGGATGAGAAGCAAAGTTCGACAAAAAATGAAAAAGCATTCGTCGCGCTTCTATCCTCTCTGAAAACCAGCAACGGACACTGGTATGTAGATTCATGCTCCTCTGCTCATCTCACCAATCAGAAAACATACTTGCAGGATCACAAGGATTGCGAGAACATCGACATTACCGTGGCCAACAAGGAAATGATTTCTGTAAAGGCGATCGGCAACGTAAAAATCCCAGTAGTGACAGACAAGGGCGTAGACAAAGTAGTAGCCAAGGGAGTATTGTATACACCAGGAAGCGCTGCAAATTTACTATCGGTCAGCAAAATAGTAAATAAAGGTTTCTCAGTCATGTTCACACCAAGAGACTGTCGTATCAGCGACGACGAAGGAACTTGACTCGCGACAATGTCGGAAAAAAACAGTATATACAGATTAGATACGCCGAGGGAAAAGGTTTACTTCGCCGCTGGAACGCCGAACGCAGAGCTATGGCACAAGCGCCTTGGTCACTTAAATTACAAAAGTGATTGCTCTTAGCAAGAATTCCGCGACAAAAGTCAAAATTGAGAGCACGATGTGATTTCTGCCCAGTGCTCTGAATGTCAACGTGAAGAATTTCAAGCAAGCGCGGGTAAACGGCGGGAGTAACTATGATTCTCTTAAGACTGGAAAACAAGTTAAAGCGCCTGGCACATGTGGCCAGACTTGGCTGGCTACTACAGTCGGTCAAACAGATCGACGGCTATAAGCTCAAAGCTAAAGCAAACGAATGGAACAGATGGGCGGAACTTCCCTCCCAAGGGAAGGGAGTGCAAGCCTATAAAGGTGATAAAATAGGCAATGAGTGGCTGTACCGTCCTAACCTGTTGAAACCATCCAGGTATATTACGGCGCTCAAGCTGAGAGCAAATGTGGCAGCGAACAAGGTTTCGCTTTATAGAGCGACCAAGACCGGCAGCGTCATGTGCCGTAAATGCAAGGCACAGCCGGAAACGCTGGGCCACATACTGGGGCAGTGCATGTATACCAAGTCCGGCCGAATTAAAAGGCACAATGATATTCGAGACTGCATAGAACGACACGTCTTGGGGCAGCGTGGCATGGCGGTTACATAAGAGTCAAAACTGCAGGACCCTCAGTTGAGGAATCTCCAACCAGACCTGATCATACAGCATCGGGAAAGGGTCTTTGTGGCTGATATCACAGTCTGCCAAAAGTATGGTGATCTCCTCGAGAGAGGCAGAAGGGACAAGCTTGCTAAATATGCGTCCCTCGCGGTTCCGCTTAAAGCTCAGTTAGGGGCGAAAGACTGTGTGGTCCTCCCGATAGTTATCGGAACAAGAGGAGCAATGCCCAGAGATACTGTTACCTGTCTTCATGAACTTCAAATCAAAGACAGAGGCTTGCTGAGAACGCTAACACTTCAAGCGCTCAGGAGCTCAGTTGAATTATTCCATATGTTTATGGATTATAATGCGCCGTTGCGCCTCAACAGCAGCGATGCTGCGGATTAAAAACTTTTGGCACTAGCTCACTGATGTAATTTTATATACAGACGACGGTCTGGAACCTGATCTACCCAAATGCATTATTTATTATTTATTTATTTATTTGGGAGCCTTCTACACTCCCGATTTTAAGTTATTCCGGCCTTCTTGCCGTAGACATTAGTGATGCGAGTCGTTCGGATGGGTCGCACCTGGGGAGCACCCTATCTGGTCACCGAACGGTGGCAGAGCCGTGCGACCGGACCGCCACGGTGCACGGGCGGACGCCTCCACGTGGCTCCCCGCGGTAACGGCAACACTAAGCCGGCCAAGTTCCGTTTCCCCAAACCGGGGACTCTGCTTTACAATTTTTCCAGCCCGTACGCAAGAATCCCGCGGCAGATCAGTCAGATGGGTTTCCTTCCTGCGGGAGGACTGCCAAGAGTGCTAGATAGACCCAGTCAATAATAGATAGGATGTAATCAGAACGAAAGTTGTGCTGGATCTCGTATCCTTGTTGTTTTGGGTAACCTGTTGCGCAGAAGAGCGATCCAATCGATAACCTGCAGGATCGCTCAGCCAGGTCCCGTTGTTAACAGGAACCGCACTGCCCTGAAGCGGTAAAACGCGCCAGATGACGTGATAAACAATAGCCAAATGCCTCGTCATCTAATTAGTGACGCGCATGAATGGATTAACGAGATTCCCACTGTCCCTATCTACTATCTAGCGAAACCACTGCCAAGGGAACGGGCTTGGAAAAATTAGCGAGGAAAGAAGACCCTGTTGAGCTCGACTCTAGTCTGGCACTAGTCTGGTGAAAAGCCCACATGTGTACCTTGCATTAAGGGAAAGCAACAATGACAGCCCTTTCCACACAGCAAGACTCGTTTGAAAGAAATACTACAGATGGTCCATTCTGACGTTTGCGGTTCAATGGAATACTTCTATTGGAGGATCAAAGTACTTTCTAACGTTTATTGACGACTTCAGCAGAAAAACGTTCATCTATTTCCTGAAGGAGAAAAGTCAGGTCAAAGAAAGCTTCATCAAATTTAAAAATTTAGTCGAGAACCAGACTGGCAAGAGGATCAAAATTCTAAGAAGCGACAACGGACGGGAATACGTCAACAAAAAGGAGGGGTGTCAATAAGGCTGTTTTTTGGACCACGTCAGAATCGCTCCAAACTGTGGTATTTTCTTCCTACCGATGTAGCTCACAACCTCCTAGAACCGTTTGCTGTCCGAGCAATTAGAGGCTGAGAACGGGCAACTTGAAATCTCAAAAATCAATGGAGTTTTTCACATGGTAGTAGTGCCGGTCTTATTTCAGCATGTCATTGTTGGGTGGAAAGGAGAGAGGAAGGGTGGGGGAGCGAGGGAGAGAGGGAGGGGAAGGGTGGGAGGCAGAGGGGGAGGCAGGGAGGGAGGTAGAGGGGGGAAAGAGAGAGATTGATTGATTGATTGGTTTTATTTAAGCCATAGTCAAGACTTTAGGCTATTAGTGAATTAACAAATATATAAATGATAAACAAGATATAGATAAATATATAAACAAAAAAAAGAGAGAGAGAGAGAGAGAGAGAGAGAGAGAGGGAGGAAAGGAGGGAGAGAGAAAGAGAGAGGGAGGGAGGGGGGAAAGAGAGGGAGGAAGGTAGAGAGGGAGAGAGAGAGGGAGAGGATAAGAAAAAAAGAGAGAGGGGGGAGAGGGAGAAGGAAAGGGAGGGAGAAAGAGAGAAAAAAGGAGAGGGAGGGAAAGGGGGAGAGAAAAAATCGAGATAGAGAAAGAGAGGAAATGGGAGAGGAAGGCAGAGGAGGGCAGAGGAAAGAAAAGGTAAGGAGAGAGAAGGAGAGAGGAAAAGGAGAGAGAGAGAGGGGGGTAGGGAGGAAGGGAAGGAGGGAGGGAGGGAGGGAGAGAGAAGGGGGAGAGGGAGAGCGAGAGAGAGAGAATGACGAGAACCAGACGGGAGGGACCAGGTCTATCTCCCTCTCCCTCCCTCTGCCACCCACTGCCTCCTTCTCCCTCTTCCTCCCTTCCCTCCCTTTTCCTGTATCTCTGTTCCTCTCTCTCTCCTTCCCTTTCCTTCTCCCTCCCTCTCTCTTTCTCTCTCCCTCCTTTCCTCTCTCTCTCTCTCTCTCTTTTTTTGTTTATATATTTATCTATATCTTGTTTATCATTTATATATTTTGTTGTGCCGTCGACTGGGATAGTGCCGGCACAGGATTCGGAGATTTCGGGTCGGAGAATAAAGCTCGTCGCAACGTGTGAAATAATCAGTTGAATATATTTGATTTGCCCAAAGTTACAATAATCCCCTTTATTTCAAATCCCGATACTCGCGTAACAGTAAACGATTTATAAGTATTGGAGTAGTGACCGTATGTTCTCAGACGCACGTCTCCGCTTTGATGTTAATTAGCGACTGCCCGCCGATCGTCGGATTCCGCGGTATTCATCCGCTTGCTGTTGCTAACTCGGGGGCTCCCGAGTTAGCGCTAGCCCTACGCGGTCAGCGTTTTTGATCGTGTCGCATTGCATCGGATGACCGGTCGTCCGATGCAATCGTCAGTCTTTTCGGCGGATGTGGATTTTACGTTTTGTCGCTAGGGTCGGATTTCGTATCGGAGGCACTTGGTGTTGCCAAGTGCATTAATTACTCTCTACATCGCATCGTTGTGCGCTCACAACATTCCTTCCCCCGCGGAAAAAGAAAAACTGAGGTCTTCGAAGTTTTTCGTTATTTATTTGTTTGGGTTTTTCTTTTTCTTGAGAGGTTACAATCTAAGTTTTTTATATGCTAATATGTATGCTGTGGTTTCCCCCTTTAAATTCTTAATGATTCCCTTTTTTCTTTATTACATAAATGATTACAAGTATAATGCTTACTACGACTATAATTATGGTTGCGGAACCCACAGGATATATAATATTCTTATTTGCGAAAACGCTGGGTTGGTTATTTTCCACTTCCTTTTTAATTTCATCTAGGCTTAAGCTTAACTTTATTAATTCCGACGGATCTTTGATTACTGGTTCTATTTTTATTTCCTTTTCGGAATCTAATTCGTTGTCTAATATTATACTTTTTTCTGAGGTATTGGTTACATTGAATTCTGGTAAATACATTTCTACATATTTAGTATAGATTCGGTTTTTAGTTTCTAAAATTATATCTGGTGTAGTTATTTTACAATTATCGCGTAATGTTATTTTTCCGGTTTTTTCAATTTTAATTTTATTTTCTGGTAACTCATTACATTGTATTATAATTTCCGATATTTTTGGAGTGGAATATAACCATGTTTGAGGTTCGGCTAATGTTATCCAGAATGTTACCTTAGAAATGACGTGACGTTGTCTGCTTTTACAAAAAGTTGCACCTCGCTTGGTGCATTTGCAGTTACAAAATACACGGGGAAAATCTGATCGCATATAAATTTAGTAGTTTCTCGCGTACATTTATTTAAATCGCTTTCCTTTAATATTATATAATTATGATTTTCTCGGTTTACTCCTACTAGTGTGTGCGAGGGTTCTAGTAGGGTAAATACATTATGATCGTTGTGTATTGGTACAGGTGTGATTTTTATTATTTCGTATACCGGATATGCTATTAAAGGAAACGCAAGGATAGTGTATACGTTCGAATTGTCGTAATATGCGCTTACGCTTACGTATTTTTGGATAGTATTCCAGTTTTCTGTCTGGATTTTAAATGGAAAGTTTAATCCTCTGGTTAAGTGCGAGGTTGCTTCCTTCAATTCTACGATTATGTTCTCTATGGGAAGTACGCGTGTAATTAAAATGTTATTTTTTGCATATGTTAGATAGTCTGTAATGTCGTTTATGTCTGTCGTGAGGTCAGCTAGGATAGCGGTTATCAATAGTATCTGTTCGTTTATTTCCTCTCGGTGTATGAATTGGTCGTGCAGTTTCCTTGTAACGTTTGCCAGTAAATTTTCGTTGTGTGATAGAGTTTGCTCTAATTTTTCCATGTGGCCTAGTGTGGCGTTGATGATCTTCAGCTGGTTCTTTGCTGCGTGCTGTAGCGTTTGTTGCTGGTTATCAAGCATTCGTATTTGTTCGTTGATTATTCTTGCATCTTCAGCATCCATGGTACCAAATAAAGTTTTACTTATCTCTCCGATGGCGTTTATTAAACCTCGCTTAATTATGGGTGATTTGTAAATTGTTTGTAGATGTTCTAGGGCGCGTGTCGTTTTATCGTTTTCTCTCTTAGTGGTCCGGAGAGCAATCTGACAAGTATTTTTAACGTCTCCAGTTGCATAACTGCAAAGTTCTTCGGTACTCCCTAGGTATCTTTGAAGCTGCTGATGTCTGGTTTTTAATGCGGTTACGTCTATGCGTATCGCTAATTTCCATGTTGCTTTCGTTTGCTGCAGGTGTCCGATTCTCTCGAAATAGATGCCTGGCTCGTTGATAAATTGCGTCACTTCGTACGGTGGTACGGGCGACGCCGACGCTCCTGTTGTGAGGTGTTGATAGAGGATAAGAAAATTTATAATAATGCGTAATTTTATTTCTCTTGAAACATCAGATTTTTTATTTACTTTTTCTTTATGTTTCACGGGTAGGCGGACGTTCTCCGTCGCGCTATCAGTTCGCGTCGTGATCTCATGTTTCACCGCCGTGGTGTGTGTTAGCTTATCGTTTTCCAAACGAAATATATCGCAAAAATCATCGCATTTCTGCTCTAACGCGTTTTCCTTTTTATTATTTAAAATTTTCATGCGTTCTTTACGTAATTTCTCGCGTTGTTCTTGACTTGAGTTGCGCTCTTCCGTCGCGGATAATGTGAGTACGTCAACCGTGTCATTCACCGGCACCTCTTCTAGAATTACATGCGGTGTGAGCATCTTGACTGTCTTCTCGGTGACGTTTAATTTGCTTATCAGACAAGTGGAATCTATTGGTTTTATTATGCAACTTCCGATAAAGACTCCAGAAATAGGTTTTACACGTTTTACAATACCTATTCTATTTCGGTCTGCAGCTATCGTTTGTATGATTGTTTTACTGCGGAGGGGTTGAATCAGTTTCTTATACGGTTGTAGCTTAAGATTTACCCCGCCGATTCTCAATACGTTTTTCCCATGGAGACAGTCAGCTCTGTGCTTTTTGATGAAATCGATTCCTAGTATTCCTTCATAGTCCATCGGGAAGTCGTCGTTTACTACGTGTATTGTATGACGTATGACTTGTTTTCCCAATTTTATCGTGGCTTTTATTTTTCCAAGGGTGTACAGTTGGTGTCCTGTTATCCCTGTCAGTGCGAGTTTCTTTTCACGCATTTGTGTATTGCCTTTCAAATTTCCTATTTTGATAAAGGTTAGTGCTGCTCCGGAATCGAGCAAAAATTTCATTTTTCCCGTTTTGGTTTGTTGCATCGGGAGTGTTACGAGATCGAGATTATAATTTTTTCTAGTTTTGCTCGTCACTTGAGTAACTTGATATTCGCTCACGGCTCGCGCCTTAGGCTTTCTCGGTCTCTTTTCTTCTTCACTGCTACTGCTGCTGCTGCTGCTGCTGCTGCTGCTATTCGATATTTCATGGTCCTTGTCTAACGTATGCTTAAACGCTTTTACTGTTGTATATATCTGTGGTTTTTTATTTCCATCAGTTTTAGAATGGCGTGTTCTTTCCTTTTCGGATCGGCCCTTTAGCTGCCAACAATCTTCCCGTTTATGCCCTACCTTGTCGCAATGATCGCAATACTTTTCGACGGTATTTATTCCGCTGGGCTTTTCTGCTCTCGGCAATGAGAACCTATTAGCGTATCGGCTCGTACGGCAATCTCGCCCGTAATGGCCTGTTTTTCCACATTTGTGGCAATCAACTCCAACGTTTCGAGCTTGTTGGGATGGCTCCTGACCGTTTTTGTTTCGGCCGGTATTATAAGTCGAGCGCTGAGGAGGACCTTTCAATTTCTCCTCTGACGTGGCGCCCAAAATTGCTGCTGTGAGATTAGCGTAATTTCGTGATCGCACGATAGTTTGAATGTCATCTCGGAGTCCTAGCTGGAAATTTTCTAGCGCTAGCTCCTGCATTGTATCTAATATCGCTTTTCTTTGTTCTGAAGAATGTTCACGGCCTTCGGTCATTGATTGATATAGTTCCATTGATAATTTATCTACACGGAGTCCGTATTCTCTCGCGCTTTCGCCTGGCTTTTGCCGGAGCATATTAAATTCTTTCTGAATGTGCGTGGTGCTTCGCTTTGCTAAATAGCACATTTCTATTTCCTGCTTCAGTTGAGCGAAAGAATGTATGTCTCGCGTTTGGAAATCGTACATGGCCTTTCCCGTTAATTTCGTGCAAAGTATAGCCTTTAATAATGATTTTTCCTCCGCGGGGTTAATTTCATTCATCGCATAGGTGCTGGCGTTTAGAAATTTTTGTACCTGACTGCGCGACGTTCCGTCGATTTCCGGAATCATATCGCGGGCTTCCTTTAATTTAATGTACGTATTTATGGGATCGTGTTGGTTTCTGACGTCTTCCAACGTTCGTCCGTAAGTTATGTCGAGGGGACCTTGGCTGCGTACGCGGCGACCTATTTCGTCGGGGCAATTGTAATTTGCGGCTTCTATTCGGCTCATGCGGTCCTGCATGTCGCGCATGACGCGAAAGATTTCGACAGAGCGCTCAAACTCCGCGGCCTCTGTACGGTTCATGCGATCCTGCATGTCGCGCATCATATTCAGGATGTCGTTGAGCACGGAGTCCTGTGCTCCTGGACCTGCTCGCGCCGGCTCAGGGGCTCGGCTTTGGTCGATGTCGGACGGTCGCCCGTTAACCGAGGGTCGGAGTCGCGCTAATTCCGCGTTGACCTGCTCGGGTGTCCTCGGCCTATTGTGAGTCTCGTCACGGGGCATATTGTCCTGAGTCGCTCTTCCTTGCTGGCTCATAATGTCCTCCGCGGAATCCCAGTCAGATTCGACTATACTGCTGTCGGGTGACGAGAGGAAGTATGCGCTGCTATTTGTACTGCCTGCGCCGTCTGGGTGTGCGTTTGCTTGTGTCGGGGTCAGTCTACCGTCGCCGTTATTATTTTCGCGCGTTAAACTTGCGTCTACTTCGTCGAACGAAAATTCGCGCTCTATTACAACGTTCGGGTGCAATTCTAGTATTGGCGAGTCGTCGTCTGACAATCGCGAGTCTAAATTCTGTCGCACGCGGTCTAACGCTTCGCTAACGGTACGTCTATTTACGCGTACGGGGCTTCGCGAGCTATATTCAATCGCGCGCCGCGCTGTCTCGCTGTGTAAGAACGATTCGTTTCGGACGGGACTGAAAGGGGTGATTTCGCCGCTTGACATTTATCGGTTATCACTAACTTTTACATTCGACGCTCGCAACAATAGATTGGAACGGACTTACAGTAGCGCCGTGTAACGCATCGTGTCTGTTTTCCGTTGATTCGTGTCCTGCAGGGCCGCCGGGCTGCTTCGCCTCGTCCCTGCTTCGCTGCTTCGGGCTGGCGAGTCCGTGCGGTAGGTCGGGGCCTTCTCCGGTGTCGCTGATAGCTGCTACCGGGTGCTTCCTTCTTCTGGAACGGGCCTCTATCGGGTGCTTCCTTCCTCTGGAGCGGACTGCTACCGGGTGCTTCCTTCCTCTGGAGCGGGCTGCTACCGGGTGCTTCCGTCCGGGCTGATTACACCACTTTCACTTGTTCGCTCTTTTCTTTCAGGCGAATACTCGTGACGGAAACACACGCGACGGGGACGTTCTCCGATTGCCGAAATCCCACCGCTGCCACCAATTGTTGTGCCGTCGACTGGGATAGTGCCGGCACAGGATTCGGAGATTTCGGGTCGGAGAATAAAGCTCGTCGCAACGTGTGAAATAATCAGTTGAATATATTTGATTTGCCCAAAGTTACAATAATCCCCTTTATTTCAAATCCCGATACTCGCGTAACAGTAAACGATTTATAAGTATTGGAGTAGTGACCGTATGTTCTCAGACGCACGTCTCCGCTTTGATGTTAATTAGCGACTGCCCGCCGATCGTCGGATTCCGCGGTATTCATCCGCTTGCTGTTGCTAACTCGGGGGCTCCCGAGTTAGCGCTAGCCCTACGCGGTCAGCGTTTTTGATCGTGTCGCATTGCATCGGATGATCGGTCGTCCGATGCAATCGTCAGTCTTTTCGGCGGATGTGGATTTTACGTTTTGTCGCTAGGGTCGGATTTCGTATCGGAGGCACTTGGTGTTGCCAAGTGCATTAATTACTCTCTACATCGCATCGTTGTGCGCTCACAACAATTTGTTAATTCACTAATAGCCTAAAGTCTTGACTATGGCTTAAATAAAACCAATCAATCAATCAATCTCTCTCTTTCCCCCCTCTACCTCCCTCCCTGCCTCCCCCTCTGCCTCCCACCCTCCCCCTCCCTCCCTCTCTCGCTCCCCCACCCTTCCTCTCTCCCTTCCACCCAACAATGACATGCTGAAATGAGACCGGCACTACCATGTGAAAAACTCCATTGATTTTTGAGATTTCAAGTTGCCCGTTCTCAGCCTCTAATTGCTCGGACAGCAAACGGTTCTAGGAGGTTGTGAGCTACATCGGTAGGAAGAAAATACCACAGTTTGGAGCGATTCTGACGTGGTCCAAAAAACAGCCTTATTGACACCCCTCCTTTTGAAAGGTACATGAAAGAATCCGGCATAAAACATCAATTCACGATTACATATACCCCGCAGCAGAACGGCGTAGCCGAACGGGAAAATCGGACTATCATTGAGAGAGCAAAAAGCATGTTATTTGGAGCTGAACTACCAAAGATTTATTGGGCCGAAACGGTGGCAACTGCAGTCTATCTAGGAAACAGGTCGCTGAATTCCAGCATCGACGGAAAAATACCAGAAGAATTGTGGTCTGGATCAATTCCGAGCTTACCTCATCTAAGAGTTTTCGGCTGTACAGCTTACGCACACGTACCGAAAGAGTTGCGACAAAAACTGGACCCAAAAGGAGAAGAACTTTTGTTCGTAAGATATTGCGAAGACTCTAAGGGGTATCGCCTTATGGATCCAAAAACGAAGAAAATTACGAAAAGCTGTGATGTAATCTTTTTGGAGAACTTTAAGGACGAGCCAAGAGACAACTTAGGTATTCTAAAACTAGACGAAGACAATAGCTCGCAAATTAAGAGTCCGGAAAACGAGATCGAACGGAAGCCCAAAGAAACGCGACGCAAAGCCAATCAAGAAACGGATCTAGAAACGTCATCCGAATATTCCAACACCGAGGACGCTACAGGAATCGAACCAGTATCGGAAGTTACACCACTACGCAGATCTGCGCGAACGCACAAACCAATAAATATGGACGACTATGTTATGTACCTCACGCTAAGCAATAATACAACAGATCCAAAGAGCGTCGAAAAAGCTCTACATTCTCCAAACAACTCTAAATGGATAAAGGCCATGGAAGAGGAATACGACTCTCTTGTCAAGCATGGAACTGGGGAGCTGGTTGATTTACCGAAAGATAAAAGAGCCTTAGATACGAAGTGGGTATTTAAGGTGAAGCAAGATTCAACCGGAAAAATACAGCGTTATAAGGCAAGACTGGTTGTCAGAGGCTGCGGACAAACTGAGGGCATCGACTATAATGAAACGTACACCCCAGTGGTACGATATGCGTCGATCAGGTTCCTGTGCGCATTAGCGGCTAAACATGATCTCCACATCGACCAAATAGATGTAACGGCTGCGTATCTACACGGAAATATTGAAGAGGAAATATACGTAAAGCCACCAAAGAAGCTTATAAAACCCGGAGACGAAGGAAAAGTGTGGCAACTACGAAAATCAATGTACGGGCTAAAGCAGAGCGGACGTGCTTGGAACGAGACGCTCCATAAGACATTAACCAAGCTGAAGTTCATCAGAACAAAGGCCGATCCTTGTGTGTATTTCAAAAGAACCAACAAGGGTATTTTAATTGTAGGCGTGTACGTAGATGACTTGTTAATTTTGGCCAGCGACGAGAAGGAAAAATTACACCTAAAAAACAATCTGGCATAAGTATTCAATATGAAGGATCTCGGAGAGGCGAAACATCTACTTGGTATGGTCATCTCTAGAGATCGCAAAGCAGGAAAAGTCTGGTTAGATCAGAGCACATACGTACAGAAAATGCTCCAAAAATTTAACATGCACGACTGTAAGCCAATTTCAACGCCGTACGATCCAAGCAACAAGTTGAGTAACGAGATGGAGCCTAAAACTACAGAAGAAATCAGCGACATGCGAAGAATCCCATACCGCGAAGCAGTTGGCAGTCTTCTGTATGCTAACCAAGGTACAAGGCCAGACATCTCTTTCGCAGTCAACACGGTCAACCGCTACATGCAGAATCCTGGAAAAGGACACTGGTTGGCGGTAAAGCGTATCTTTAGATACCTCAGGGGCACGTTGGATGCGAAGCTAGAGTTCAGTCAATCCTAGACAGCAAGATGTGTTGGCTATTGCAACGCCGACTGGGGTAACGACAGCAACACCCGTCGCTCCATTACGGCAGCATTTTTCTGTTTCAGGGAGGACCGATTGTGTGGCAAAGCAAAAAGCAGGGCTCCGTTGCACTATCTACTACCGAGGCCGAATATATGGCGCTCTCAGCCACGTGATAGGAGGCGCTTTGGCTACGCACTTTGGCCAAAGATTTGGGACCGTCCGTGGTTTCGTCATCGACGATCATCCTAAACGACAACAAGGGAGCTATTGACTTGTCCAACAACGGCGGATACAGACCCCGAACGAAACACATTGATATCCATCACCACTTCATCAGAGAAAAAGTGGACTGTGGCGAAGTCAAGATCGAGCACATCCCGACGGAAAGGATGACGGCTGATGTATTAACGAAGGCGCTCTTGCATCAAAAACATGGGCCTAATGTTCTCATAGACTATTCACTTTCACTATTCGCTCATGTGGGGGTGTTAGAGTACTCTGATCGAAAATTGAAAGTAGTTCATCTAGTTACTTTTCGTTCTTCTTTTACCGCGCCCTTTAGTTGGCGCTCAAGTCACGCTATATTGTACGAGAGATATACAGAGAATAAAAAAGAAGTCACACGTATAAGCACAAAAATAAGAGCGTAAGCATTAAAGTGTATCCCAAACCTCTAAGATTTTAACATAAAGCTATGACACCGTCCTCCGGGTCGCGCTCTCGCTCGGGAATAATTCCGGTAATTAGCGTAATTCACCGACAAGGCGTGGATATAGCGATCGACAGCGAAAGCGAGGGGCACCGGAATGGTCTCGTGGCCACGGGATCACGATCGATAATTACGAGCTCCTGGAGATTGCGGTAGATGCGTCAATGACGGATTCCGATATTGCGAATTCGCCATTTCTCGCAACCTTCGTGTTCGCGACCGCGTGTCTTTTGCGTCGTAATTCGTACGGTCGGGACTTAGATTCCACACGCGATGTTAATGGCGTTGGAATGTTACTCGCGTTCGGGTATTTTGTGCGTTAGGATATTATTAATATTATTAGGATATTATTAATTGCGTTAGAATATTCCTCGCGTTGACTCAGTTGCGTTTGATGTATTAATTGCGTTGGGATATTACTAGCGTTAATTCATTTGCGTTTTATGTGTTACTTGCGTTAGGATAATGACTCGCGTTGACTTACTAATTACGTTGAAATAATTACTCGCGTTGACTCGTTAGTTGCGTTAAGAAGTTACTCGCGTTGATTTAGTATTAGAAGGTTATTCGCGTGGATTTATTCTTTGCGTGCGAATGGTATTTGCGTTCCATTACTACTCGCGGTAACTCCGTATTTTCGCGTTAGTCAGAGTATTTCGCGTTATGTCAAGTGTCTCGGCCCATCATTCTTTGCGTTGGAATGTCGCTGGCAATAGCGTGTTGCATTCGGTCATAATTACGTTGGGACGTTGCTTGCGCGGCGATTATTACTCGCATTAATTTGGCGACAGAATCCTTGCGTGGCTTTGGACGTGGCGTTCACGCGCTCCAACCGTGACGCACCACCATTTTGCGATATTTCACGTTCAACTCTACTTCCTGGTGACTCTAATTTCGCGTTTACTCTGATTATTTCGTACTTGGCTGTGTTTCTTGCCGATATCCTACATTATTTGTAAGTTTAATTTTCTACTATTGTTCTCTTATTTGGTAACAGTGTGGAAATTGCGTTAGGGCTTTGATAAGGCCCCTGTTAATTTTCCCTAACTTTGTTTGGGCCCTAATGTGGAAGCCCAATAAGAACCCTTTAAGGCCGGTCACGTTTTTTCACTAAGGGCCCTTAGAGACTAAATAATTAGGGCCTTGATAATTGCCTTATAAAATCCCTAATATTCCCCTAAGACGTAAGTTCATAATAATTTTAAAAATGCTTTAAAAATGACATAAATATGAGTCATTTAAAGGTATGTATATGCCGTTATGCTTTTGTGAATTAAGAATTTTAGAAAAACAAAAAAAGAAAATACATTTTTGTTCAGGATTGCAATCACCGCGATCAATACCGCGATCGATACCGGTGCCGCCATCCCTGAGCCGCTCCCTGAACGTGGCGACTTCGCGCCGCTCCCCCGCGTCACCCCTGACCGCGCGGTCTCTCGCGTCGCGCTATCGATCCGGGCACGCAAGGATCCCGTGATCCTGCAAAACGCGCCGATTGGCCCATTTGATTTGTCGCGTCACCGAATGCTCCGGAAACGGCCCGCGGGAGCGCCGGTCCCCTCAGTAGAGACATATCGATCGATTCAAGCGGTACTCCAGTCTTGAAAAGAGTACTCGCTATCTCTACTCCGGTTCAAGCGGAATTACGCCCGTTGCGTATCCGTACCGCTACTCTCGTGCCGTCAGTGCATTGTGTGCAAGTGCCTCGCAGGCACTCGTAACCGCGCCAGTTACGCGCGCGCTCGCTCCCGCTCTCACTGTGCGGCGACGAATAATTACGCCTCTTCACGCTTATAGTTCGAGCGTCAGCATCTTCACCCTCGCAGCAAGCAAGGCGTGAACGTTTCTTAAACTCAAGTGCGCGTCTCCGCGTGACATATTTGCGCCCCAAGTGCGCTCATCGCCGTGCGTGTTCGCACGCCTGACTCACGTGTGCGTTGCACCGATACGCCGCGCCTCATTCTGTAAAGGCCACAGGCAAACCTGTGTACATACTGAAATAAAACTGTGCCATGCATCAATGAGATAAACCCGCTGTGTCCGATCATTTTCCGCACTCCGGATCCCTGTCGGGGTCGACCCGGCCTGTCTTGCTCCAATTGGCGAGCCGACGTTACGCCCGGCCACGAGTTTCGCCAACAATTTTTATTATGTACATGTCGTGTGTGCATACAGCCGCGCGGTCACCCATCCGAGTCAGTACCGCACCTAACGTCGCTTGACATCGAATCGAACGGACTAGTGATGATCCTTTGATTCTGACGCTTCCTTGTTGCTTATACTCCTATATAACATATCTTTAAAGTGTTCAAAAAACGTGTAATGATAATAACCGGTAAATATTAAAAATAATAACACAATTACAATTAATGTACAATAAGTATTAATATAAAATTCGTATATTTAACATAATATAATATTAATATAACGTTAACAACATGTATGATAACGCCTAAAGACGCTACCTGACAAAATAAAGAATTTATTTAATGAATTGAATCAAAGTTGAAAAATAATTAGAAATCAAATTTAAAGAAACATAAATCTAAAAAGAAATCTATTCTTTATGTATGTGTATGCATATATGTTCACGGAGTAAGTTATAGTACTATATTTTCAATTATTCTTATTATATTTCTGCAATGTTGTTCTAATATTTCAATGAAATGTTGCAATTGTCTCTACAACATTACATAGCAACTTGTATCGTTCCTGCAATGTCTTGCAAGCTTCTATGCTGTATAGGTCTGTTTTAATTAAGAAAAATTCAAAAAATGAAAATAAAATTGTCGTGTACCAAATTTGGTCTTAAAATGACGTCTAATTTATGTCCTTTTCATGACGTCATACTTTTGTCCACAATAGGACGCCAAATACAAGTCATATAAAGGACATATAACGTCGTGGACAAAATATGACCTTAAATTGACGTCAATAAGACTATGTGTGTTACCTGGGATGTTTTTAAAAATTTTTTTAATGTATGAAGAATTAAAATTGTTTTACGTTGATCGAAATAACCTTGAAGAGTTTTCAATTTATTTACGCCCTGATGTTTCTTTTCTATCGAAATCCCAACTAGGTTTTAAAATAAATATAATCTCTATTTTAATAATTGCTACCTTGATCAAGTCCCACCAAGGCCCCTTATTGGGTTTCCTTATTCAGGTTACACATTAATTGAGCTACTCAAAACTGATATCGCCTTACTGGGACCTAGCCTGGAAATAATGTGGAAATCCTTATTAGGGAACCCACGTTTAAGCCCTTAAAGGTCCTGAAGTTTATTAAACGTAATATTCCATTCATTTTTGACGTCCGCGTTACTATTATTGTTTGTTTCATTTCTGAAGTCCGCATTATCATTTACTTACTTGATTATGGTAGTAATGAAAGCCGAACTGGCACTGACTGTTCCACCGGAGAGTTACCTCTCAATAAACGTTGTTATTCATTTTTAATGATCTGAGTTCGTAATTTATGCGTCACCCCGTCGAATATCGCGCTGCCCTTCATCAACCCCGCCCATAACCGTTAGGTTGAGCTGGCCGATCTCTTATCCGCACGCCGGATTCATTGCGTTTTGTGTTTCTTCGGTTTTTCGCGCTATTGGAGTACTTAGTGGACGCGAGTTTACGCGTCTGGCGCCCAACATTATGACTTTGTGTCGAATTGCCGGACTGTGCGAGGAATCGTCGGAGGGTCCCACCATCCTTCTCTCCCTAACCCTTTTGATCCGTCGTGCGCTTCGGGCGCGAAAAAGACAGTACAAATAAGTCTTATTCGCGGACGGAACGCTATGCGGTGAACAGAGATTTATTATATGGTGAGCGGCGGGCTATACAGGGTGCGAGAAAAGTCTGGAAACGGTCAAATATCTCGAAAACGAAACGTTTCTGAGAAAAATGTTTCCAACCAAAGTTGTAGGGTTTTAAAAGTTCTATTCAATGATCATATCCGTTTGACCTTGAGTGGAGGCGTCAAGGCGAGGTCAAGACCAACATAATTTTTTTAAATGGAACACCCCATTTTTTATGACACAGTGTTAAAGGTGGCAGCGAGACGTTTCCAAAACATTACTTGAAAACCTATTTTCGTTGAGAATTGCCTGAGTTATGAGCTTCAGAATTTACGGTGCCGCCAGCATTAGTATTATTCAGGATGTACCGTGTGGAGGTTGCATGGTCGGACCTTACACCCCTGTGTGTGTGTGTGTGTGCGTGCGTGTGTGTTGTGTGTGTGTATATGTGTGTAAACGGGTTTTTACTGACTTAAGTGTTCAAATTGTCTTCCGTCTGCTGCTTGACAATGACCTAATCGTAGGTAAAATTCATTTAAAACGTTTCGTATCATTTCTGATGAGATAATATTTACTTGGTGCAGTATGCGTTCTCTAAGGTCTGCCAAGTTAGCAAATTTTGTTGCGTGCACATTGTTTTTAACATACTCCCATAAAAAGTAGTCCAATGGAGAAAGATCTGGTGATCTAGGGGGCCACTCTATCTTGATAAATACTCCACGTCTTCCTATCCATCGGTTTGGGAAAGTATCAGTTGAAAATTAGTAGTGCGTCAATTTTTAACCGATATTTTCCCAAACCGATGGATAGAAAGACGTGGAGAAATAGAGTGGCCCCCTAAATCACCTGATCTTTCTCCATTGGACTACTTTTTATGGGGATATGTTAAAAACAATGTGTACGCAACGAAATTTGCTAACTTGGCAGACCTTAGGAAACGCATACTGCACCAAGTAAATATTATCTCATCAGAAATGATACGAAACGTTTTAAATGAATTTTACCTACGATTAGGTCATTGTCAAGCAGCAGACGGAAGACAATTTGAACACTTAAGTCAGTAAAAACCCGTTTACACACACATACACACACACATACACACACACACAACACACACGCACGCACACACACACACACACACAGGGGTGTAAGGTCCGACCATGCAACCTCCACACGGTACATCCTGAATAATACTAATGCTGGCGGCACCGTAAATTCTGAAGCTCATAACTCAGGCAATTCTCAACGAAAATAGATTTTCAAGTAGTGTTTTGGAAACGTCTCGCTGCCACCTTTAACACTGTGTCATAAAAAATGGGGTGTTCCATTTAAAAAAATTATGTTGGTCTTGACCTCGCCTTGACGCCTCCACTCAAGGTCAAACGGATATGATCATTGAATAGAACTTTTAAAACCCTACAACTTTGGTTCGAAACATTTTTCTCAGAAACGTTTCGTTTTCGAGATATTTGACCGTTTCCAGACTTTTCTCGCACCCTGTATATCTGAGTCGCGGGATATAACGGTGAAGTGATTATATACAGGTTTTATTCGATATGTACAGTACGACGGCGGGAGCGCGAGATATTCCGCTGGTGCGGTAGAACGCGGGCGCGGGTTATGCGCGCAGAGATATCGCGGTGATGATGGTATAAACCTCAAAAAAGGCTACCGAGACTCTCGGCAAGCGTAGAGAGCACCTCTCTACCCTGTTTTGTGGCGGTGCTTAACGGGAGGTAAACAGAATCGGGCGGCTGAGACACTCAGCGAGTATAGGGAGCACCTCTTTATGATGGATCGCCTGGATTTCGTTGCTCAGGGAACGGTACCGTGCGGCCGAGACCCTCGACGAGGATAGAGAGTACCTCTCTATCCTGACTCGCGCTGGTACGGTGTGCTGATAGTCTTATCGGACGGCTGAGACCCTCAGCAAGTCTGGAGATCAACTCTCTAGATTTGAGACGAGCCGATAAGACGAAGAGCAGTCGGGAACGAAAAGTCTTCGAGATACGTCACTCGACGGAGCCAGAGAGCAACTCTCTACCTCAGGACTTGTTCGCTTTCAGGAATTCGGATGCCGAGAGCAGCGTATGATCGGTCGGATCGGTGTGCTGGCTCACGATGGAATACAATTAATATTAACAATTGCCGGTTTAGATACCCGCGGCGGCGTTTTGGAAGTGGCGGGGGTACAAGCGACGGCAATCGCGAGCGCCGAGATGGAGCGGCGGAACAGTCGGAAACTACGGCGTCTCGACGCCGCGATTGGGTTCGGCGGTCTTCGGTCGTTTTCGGCACCGCTTGGCGCTCCGAGTCGGTTACCGCTGTAAGTTCCTCGCGAGGACTTTCGCACGCGTTTTTACACAAGATTAAAAATATGGCACACCGTGCCTTTTCTCGCCCGGCGGATGTTCGGCCGGGCGGCATCCGGCTGTTATTCGCCGGGATCGATGCGATTACGGGCCGCATCGTTATATCTTTAAAACGAGCAACAATAGCCCCTTTCTCATTTAAAATTTTTTACTTACACCCCCGCTCTCGCCTCCCTGGAGGCCAAAAGAAAATAACTTTTGGTATAAAATAAGTAGCCTTTTAAATAATCACGAACACGTGTTTTGGCGTTTTTTCATATCTAAAACCGTTTCCGAGATTCAATGGGCTGGGTCAAAATTTAGAGATATCCTGTATACATGAAATAGATTACATATCTAATACGTTAATAATAGAAAACTTCGTGTTTTATTTTCGAGTAGCAGTGGCTTGATAGTAAGCGTTACCTCAGAAATTTGGCCCTAATTCCGAAAAGGGCATATACAAGGTGTTACAAAAGTTTCCGGAGTTTTTTTGAAAATACTAAGCAGTTACAAATCGGTATATAAATTGAAAATCTACACTTTAAACAGAACATAAAACTTTATTAGAACATTAATAACAAAATTAAACAAAGAAAATTAAGAATTTTTAATCGACTCGTTTGGCTATTATCATGACAATACGACTTAATTTTGGTCAGATTATCGTCAAGACATTTCAGACCAAGGATTTTAGTCTTTTAAAATTAATATTCTACGCGCACTAGATGGTAATTCCAGTTACATCGCAGGTTCACTTTGAGGGACTTCGTTGATTTAAAGCTAACTTAAGAGATTTTTTGCTTCAAGATAGACCACACGGAAAAATCCATCGGGTTCAAATCCGACGAGTTTGGTGGCCTTTTCTACCTTGGAGCAAAAAATCTCTGGAGTTTGCTTTAAATCGACGGAGTCCCTCAAAGTGGCCCTGTGATGTAACTAGGATAAAATTACCATTTAGTAGTTCGCGGCCATTGTACAATTTTCCGAAGCAGCTTCGAAAATGTATCAAAGACAAAGGAGACAATTTTAAACATTTATTGTAATTTTCTTTGTTTAATTTTGTTATTAATGTTTTAATTTATGTTCTGTTCAAAATTTATATTTTTTATTTATATACTGATTTGTAGTTGCTTAATGTTTTTTAAAAAAAATTCTGCGAACTTTTGTGTTACCTTGTAATTCCGAATAATGGTTTAGATGATATTCAGAAAGAAAAAATTGGTTTTTTTCGAGAGAGAATTTTATCCCCTTAATATGCCATTGATTACTTATAAAAAAATATGTGTCACTTATTTTTCTCTATATTTTAATATATCCAAGGCTTGTTAAAATTGGAGAAGGACACTTGGTTGTATTTTCTTGTAAGACAAAAATATGGAAAATCATTTATATTTAATTAATTCATGTCATCTCTTTATATTAATTTTATTATTTGCTTTAGATAAATTACAGAATGTAACATGTAATTATTTTATATTGTTATTAGAATGAAATATTATGGACTTGTATGGCTGTCATAGCAACTGATAATAGAGAACTGCATGCTGCTGAAGAAGCTTACGCTGCTATTTGTAGATTTGATAAAGTAGATTATATTAAATATATCAAGGTAATTAAATTATCTATTGATATTTATTTATTTTTATTAAGATGATCTCAAATAAAATAAATCCGTACATTGTTTGTAGAATTTGCCTACTGCTACAGAGAGACATGCGGAAATGGCATTACTGGCAGGGGATGTGCCGATGGCGGAAGGTATATTGTTACAAAGCAGTCTAATTAAGGAGGCTATACATATCAACATCCAAATTTATAATTGGAATAGGTAAGTTAAAAAGTAACACAAGATTTAATTATAAAATACGCAATTTGATTATAATTTATTTTTATTACAACGCAATTGTTTTAAAAATTGATAGAAATATATTCCTTAACAAAATTAAAATAGAGATAGTTACATCGAATTACATGATAAAAATAACGTATATACAGGGTGTCTCAACGCACTGTGTCCAATGCTCGTGATGAGGTAAAAGGGATCAAGATAAACAAAAATGTTCTGTACCATTTTGCGATATTCGCAATAGTTAATGAGTTACTAATTAATATGTCTGAGTGAATAAGCGCATGAAAAGCGGTAGGTCGAAGTCCGGCCAAGTCGGCAGGCGCGCGCGTGAGCGAGCAGTGAGTGGCGAGTCATGCGCCCATACGCGAGCTCGTCGACTTGCCGCGCTAATGATAGAAAACATTTTTGTTCATCTTGATTCCTTCTACCTCATCATGAACATATGATTCAGTGCGTTGGAACAGTCTGTATAACTTTGCAAAATATAGAACAATTTTCAAAAAGTTTAGGTATAAAGTTTAAGTATTTTAAGGACGTTCTCCGGCTCCAGTCATGCTCAACTTGTATTCTTGCTTAAGCAGAAAATTTATTTTACTGAAATTAATTGTTTATATACAAAATATTACATATAATAACATCTAAAACATAATAGGTTAACTTCACGCGTGAGAACTTATATGCGGCGTTATTAAGTCGCTGACGCCTTTCTCTTCTGTCACTCTGAACCGAGCGAAAAATTCATCAAATCGCGTACTTTACACAAGTATTTCTCGAAAACGAGTACCGCAAGGGTATTGACACTTATCGCATATTATTTCTATTTTTATGGAACATCATATACTAGTTTCTTAAAAACATTTAGAGAAAACTTTTTTTACAATTCATAATGTCTCTTTTATAATAGCTCGGAATAGGAATTCCATGTTAAAAGTTGAAACATTGAAGCTCGATTTTTAATACCGCAAAAGGTACTGTGTACAGTTTGATTGAGCACCCGAACATTTGCTATATAGTATTATTGGTTTCTTTTGATATACTGCATAGCAATTGGGGAAAATTAATTGAAGCAATAAGTAGATAATGTTCGCTCGATATAAACAATTCAAACAAGGGCTAGCAAACTAGCTAGATCTTTGTGCTAATATAATATATTCTGATAAAAATAAAAATAATCAAACGTTTCGGCCATAACTGTAACCTTCTTCAGTGTACAATGACATTGATCGTTGAATAACAGAAAAGTCGTTACATATTAAATTATTACAGTACCCCCTTATCTTATAGTCTTATGTTAAAACATTACAATACCTCCTTATCTTAACATAATTAAGCGCCAATCGCATCCTTACATGCTACCGTGTATCGTCAGTCGCATACATATCATCGTATCAATCCCAATCCCATCTCGCCAAAGCAGGAAACACCAATCATCGTGTCCACTATTTTTAGCGTCCATAAGTCGATCGAGGAAGGATCCGTCTTTATTGTCCAACACGTTGCGATCAAGGGATAGATAGGACCGATGTCTTTGTATAAATTATTAGATTTATAAGTGTTGGAATTGAACGTAATACAAATCAAATATATTATTGATACATTGCAACCGCCGAAACTCGACGCATGTCGAGGAAAACTTGTTTAGTTATGGTCGGTCTAATGTCAAATGCGAGAGTCAGAGAATTATCGAGAAGAACATGTGGAAGGGACTGAGAATAGGAGGAGAAAGGAACCTAAGTGGGAATCAGGAAGGAGGGAGTGCGTTAAGAATCGGGAGATAAGCTTCTGGCAATAATTCCGTGTCACTATGTTTGTTAAGACCCTCGCTCTGTCTTTTGATATGCAGCATCTCAGAAATGAGTCGTTTATTGTAAATCGGTTCATTGTCTAAAATTTTTACCCCTTTCTAATCCAATCTATGATCCGTTTTAAGACGATGTTCGCTAATCACCGATGGAGATCCGCTTTTCTTCATAATGTCAGATTTATGTTTTTTTATTCTTAAGCTGTCTTTTAGATTGCCCCACAATCAAAACAACTAATCTTGTAAACTATTCCACAGTGTGCCGATTTTTCTAATTTGTCCTTACCCGTTGTAATAAAACTGTTTTAACATTGTTTTAATAAGACTATAAAATAAGGGGGTACTGTAATAATTTAATATGTAACGACTTTTCTGTTATTCAACGATCAATGTCATTGTACACTGAAGAAGGCCACAGTTATGGCCGAAACGTTTGATTATTTTTATTTTTATCAAAATATATTATAACAATGACTGAGACAATTCTTCGCCAGTATCAAAAAATAGTATATATTTGAGCGACCCAACTGGCCAAAATCTCCTCTCCTCTCCTCTACAGTAACTCACAACGTTTCGGCCAACATCTGGCCCTTTTCAAGTGAGAAATATAACAATAATCATTGCCAGCACTCCACGCATATACATCTCATGTCGCTTAATATAGTTCCCAAAATACATCATGCTTCATAAAGAAGTTTTATGCGTCGACAAAAGCAGAAGTAAAAGATACAATTAGTCAAAAGATAGATGAAACCGAACATCTTGTCAAATGCGTCCAAACGTTACAATATTCAAAGTCACAATGATTGTGACTTGAACCTATAATATGAATAAAAAGTCGAAAATTAAAAAAATGACGGACATTTGAATTTTGAGTACCGTTTTTTCACGTTTTTTTCGCTCTTTAATGTGCTATATAAAAAAGAAAAACAACAAATATCACAATATTATAGGTTCAAGCTCCAACAAATATTATATATTTCATGAAAATTTTTGGATTTTTGATTTCTGATAATTTTTACAGGTGCTAGAGTGATTGCCAATTGGACATCTTTTTTTTGACGCGGTCACGATGCACCACGTGTAACACCATTCCACGGCAGCAATTTCTATTTAAAAAATTTTTTTATGTACTCTTAGACTCCATAAATAAGTGTCAAAAACCTTCAGTTGTTCATTTACTTCCTTCTATGAAAAAAAAATTCAAGAAAATTACCTTACTTTTGGGTCGCTAGATGAGAACCTCCCCTTAAGTTGTGCTTATGTATTGTACGTTTTGCGTTGGTATATATGACATATACTTTTTTTAATTTTGTGTAAAATATATAGTTGTGTATAAAATTAATTAAAAATGTGTGAACGCATACAAAATATAGGACAAAGAGAGAAAATTTGGGTAATTATTTAGTATAGGAAAATTAGCCCTAATAATCTCGACCTTGACATATGTTATCAAGGACATGACCCTGAGTAACTTTTTCTTATAACTTAATCGTCGCTCATTGCTTACTTAAAAGTTATAAAAAAAAAGTTCGGGAAATATAACAGTTTGTGTTCACATGTAGGGGGGAAGGGGCTACCGCCTCTCCCCCGCAAGCAGAGATGGGTGGGCGTGGACGTTGATTCGTGTGGAAACTTAAAAACTCGAATCGTACAATGATACACCTTGTTTTGACCTATGTGACCTTAGCACCCGACTTTTATAAAAAATATTTTTTATATGTGCATTTGATTACGCTCGGTTTGTACCCGATTGTACCACATGTTATTTCGTTTGTACCTCAAAGGGGCGAAAGTTACAGGGGGTTAAAAAATCATCAGCACCCCACTTTGAGATACAATAATCTTTAAAATGCCATTCGATTAAGCATCGTTTGTACTCGTTTGTACCGCTTTTTGTTTCGTTTGTACCCTCACGGGGGTGGAAATACGGGATATCGAAAATTCGTATAAGGGTAACTTTGTCATTTTTAGAGATATTTTAAATCCGCAAGCGGGTGCTGTTTCGGAATCGTTTGTACCCGTTTGTACCGCCGCCAGTTTCGTTTGTACTCTTAAGGGGGTGATTGTACCGAATTTTCAAAATAGGGATAAAAGCTATCTTCGCCATTTTTAGATATATTTTAAATCCGCAAGCGGGTGCTGTTGCGGAATCGTTTGTACCCGTTTGTACCGCCGCCAGTTTCGTTTGTACTCTTAAGGGGGTGATTGTACCAAATTTTCAAAATAGGGGTAAAAGCTATCTTCGCCATTTTTAGAGATATTTTAAATCCGCAAGCGGGTGCTGTTGCGGAATCGTTTGTACCCGTTTGTACCACCAGCAGTTTCGTTTGTACCCTAAGAAGTACATTTTTAATTTTTTAATTTTTTTGTTTAAATTTTTTAATTTTTTTATTTTAATACATATTATAGAAAATAATTAAAACATATCTAATACCTCTGCTTTCTTCCTCTTTAGCTTAATCTTATCTAATACATTTTTTAATACTGCGACTATAACATATAAAATTATTTTTAATATTTTAATATTATTTTTAATATTTAAGTAAACAAACATAACTTTATACAAGTAAACGAATTGTAAGTTAAACTGTTATTATCTATTATTTTATGTTAATTTTGAGTAGTATTTTTGTAATATGTTTTCACATTTTTACATAGATTGCCGTATCTCAGACAGACTGAACTCGTGTATAAGATTGATTGTGCTAACTGCAATTCTTGTTATATTGGACAAACAAAAAGGCACTTGGAAACAAGATTAAAAGAACATCAGTGTGATATTAAGAAACATGTTAACAATCACTCTGTGGTCTCCAAACATCGTCTCACATATAACCACGATTTCACGTGGCATAATCCGAGGATTTTATATAAAGAAAGCCATTTTAAAAAAAGAGAGATCTCGGAAATGTTTTTTATCAAGAAGTGCAGGCGCACGGTCAATCTTCAAAAAGACACCGAAAATTTACCGGCAGTTTACGATCGTGTTATTAACGCTACCTAGTTTATGCTTATTGACCTATGCTTAGTTATTTTATGAACCCGACATATCGACGTGTTTTCTGAGTTTTATTATTGTGACTTTGAATATTGCAACGTTCGGACGCATTTGACAAGATGTTCGGTTTCATCTATCTTTTGACTAATTGTATCTTTTACTTCTGCTTTTGTCGACGCATAAAACTTGTAAGTCTTTTTTGACATCATTTTCACGGAGTTTCATGTCTTTAAATATATATAAATCACCTTTTCAGCTTTATGAAGCATGATGTATTTTGGGAACTATATTAAGCGACATGAGATGTATATGCGTGGAGTGCTGGCAATGATTATTGTTATATTTCTCACTTGAAAAGGGCCAGATGTTGGCCGAAACGTTGTGAGTTACTGTAGAGGAGAGGAGAGGAGATTTTGGCCAGTTGGGTCGCTCAAATATATACTATTTTTTTTTGATACTGGCGAAGAATTGTCTCAGTCATTGTTTACATATATTGTTAATAAAGATAATTTCTTTTTCTGTAACATCACTCTTAAATCCTAAATTGTACTCCTTTTATCAACTTTTACGAAACAAATATGAGTCTTTAGGGTTTTCAGGTTATTTATTAGAAATATATATTATAACAACATTAATTTACTTAAAATTATTATATATTTGTGTATATTTAACGCGTTTCTCTCGTTCCTTTCGCCTGTAGTCATAGTCACGTCGGCTATTCACGTCGAGGAAGCATAGCAACCTCGATCGCGTTCAGCTGAGGCAGAGCGAGAAGGAGGGAATGACATTTTCTCTCTCGCTCGCCCGAACTTAGCCGAGTGCGCGTCGTTACACGGACAGACGAGCGCGTCTCTGTGTGCGTAGTGGAGGGGGAAAACTGCTCGGGCTCGGAATCGCATCGCTCTGTCACTACATTCAACTGCTTTTTTCTCGATCTGGCATCTATGCCGCGGAATCGCTACATTCAACTGTTTTAAGATTGAGACGGTCTGTCTCAGCGACGCTCACTCACGGCGACGTGTCTCGCTGGCTAATAACAAGTCGCAAGGTTGGATTTATAATACTTGGTTTTTTTATATGAGAAAGATTATATTACATTAGTTTATATTTTTTGTTTGTGTATCAATATATTACTTTCAACGTGCCCCGAAAAGCCGCAAAATCCGCGTCCGAGATATTCGAGGCTCTTAAAGATTTACATTTCGTGAATGATGACGATCGCGTTTTACATTTAACACATTCTGTTTGGGAAGAAGCGCGAATTAAATTAGATAATGCGATGTCGAAAAAATATATATATTTATATGTGTCACAAAACAGAAACGGCTTATTAAATAAACTGCTTGATTATTATGGCATAGGTTGTGTCGAAGAAAGTATTGAAGAAACATCTGTATCATCTGTTGATGAATGTAGTAATCAATCTAATTGGTCTATGCAATCCTCAGATAACATTTTACCTTTTCTACGCACTACAATCCATTTATCAAGCGAAACATGGAGTAAAATAGCGCCGATGGATATCCTTTATAAGAATCGTCCGTATAAAGTATTAAATAAAGGTTGGACAGATGTAATCGCTGAAGAATTATGGAAGGCATTAAAACTTCCATGTTGCTTTTCGTTCAAAAATGCAAAAGTTAACGATAATGCTGGTGAGATATTTGTTAAAATATGGGGTAAATGTTCTGAGTG